>JAVJIF010002873.1:0-343604 GCA_038442645.1 Agave tequilana
CTATATTTTGAAAAAGATTATTTCTAAGTTTATGCCTTAGTTTATATACATGTACCAAAGCTTTATATACATTGAAAATCTTGTTTAAAACATGTTATAAACTATTTCTGCATAATACTTAGCTATATGTTACAAACTATTTTCTACAAAATTATATCTCAAATTTTTCCAACTCAAAACAGTCCAGAAATTCAGTTTCAGGCAACATCGGTCGACCGGCCCGGTCGACCGGGTTGTGTCCGGACATGCACTGTTTGTGCATGTCTGTCGGTCGACCGGGACCGGTCGACGACAGAGAGCCTTCTGCTCTCTGGAAATTTCGGTCGACCGGACCGGTCGACCGGAAGAAGGAAAAGTGTTTCCTCCTTTTTTGTCAGTCGACCGGACCGGTCGACCGGGAGCCAACGGCTATATCCAGCTAGGCTGGCGGTCGACCGGACCGGTCGACCGCCAAGCCTGCAACTCAGCAACGGCTCTTTCCTCTTTGGGATTTTCTGAAAAACTGTTTCTTTTTCTGTTTTAGCAGACTTTGGAGAGTGGTTGGGGAGCTTTTGCAGGTTGAATTAGGTGAAAAGAAATTGTTTTTAACCTATTTTCTAACCCTATAAATAGAGGAGAAGTCTCTCTTCTCATTACTAAGAAAAATCCTCAAGTTTTGTTGTTTTCAAAAAGAAAAAGAAAAATTGTTTAAAGCCTTCAATTCCTACTCTTTCAAGATTGTTTTTCAGTTGTGTTTGATTCTCTATATCACTCTACAACTGAAGTTTTCTCACCACACTTCATAGAGCCAAAAATCTATACTCATTCTATAGTGAAGTTGTAATTGAAGTGAGAGTGTTTGTAAAAGAAATTGAGAAAAGTTAGTGATCAAGTTGTGATCACTTGTTCTTGTAATTCCTTCTTGTGGAGCAACCTCTCGGTAGAGGTCCTTGTACTCGGTGGAGCTCGGTGATCGGTTCTTCGGTAGACCCAATTGTAAAGGCATCCTCGGTGGATAGTGGAAACCCTTCACGGAGGTGAAGGCGGGGACTAGAGCAAGTGTGCTCGAACCTCGAAACAAATCATCTTGTTTGCGATTGCCTTTGCGTTCTTCTTGCTTTTAATTTCTATTGCTTTATATTGCCTTGAATTATTTGCTTGAGAACTAACCCTCTACTTGTGGAATCTTGTGTGTTTGTTTACTTTACTTGCTATACTTGTTGTGTTATCTTGTGAGCATTTCATTTTCATCATCATACTTGAATTGATCGATCACACCTCAATACAACACGGTTGCATTGCGCACCTCTAACCCATTTAGGGGAATTGGGAGGAAGGAGTTCAGAACCTCGCAAGGGGTATCGGCTCTTAGTCGTGTTTTGAGAGATCGTTGCATCACTCATTTTATTAAAACTTAAAAAGATCATTAGATTAGCATTCACACCTATTCACCCCCCTCTAGGTGTTTTTCAATTGGTATCAGAGCTTGGACTCTAGGATTTGGTTTAACCACCTTAGAGAAGATCCTTATTTGCTAATCATTTCATTCATATTCATATAGTAAAAATGGCCGATGGAATTAAGACCCCTCTAAGTTTGATGGACTTAACTTTCCCATATGGAAGGTTAAGATGACCGTGTGTTTTTGCAATCTCTAGGTAGCCGAGTTGCAAAGGCCGTGACTAAGTCCTTTAGTGTACCCCCCGGTGACGAATCCACTTGGTCCGAAATAGAGACTAAGGAATTCGATGCCAATGCCAAAGCTCACTATGCACTTCTACAAGCCCTTAATGATGATGACATATCTAGGGTTATACATTGCAAATCGCTTATGAGATTTGGTCACACTTGATAGTCACACATGAGGGGACCTCACAAGTAAAGAAGGCTAAGATTGACCTTCTTAGGTCTCAATATGAAACATTTTGCATGCAAGAAAATGAAACCATAGATGATATGGTTACAAGATTTACCAAGATTACTAATGGACTCTCTTCCTTAGGTGAAGATATCAACAATGATCAAAGAGTAAGGAAGATCATCCGGGCTCTTCCTCCTTCATGGGAAGTTAAAGCTACAACCTTGAAGGAACTCAACGACAATGAAGAGATGGAGCTCATAGGTCTCATTGGGAACCTCAAAACCCATGAGATGGAAAGGAAAGCAAGGGAGGACATGGCCCTACCAAGAAGAAGACCATCGCCTTCAAGAGTCAAGCTACACACTCCGATGAAGATGATGAAGAAGAAGATGATGAGGAGCTCTCACTCCTTGTTAAGAATGTCCGGAGGATGTACAACAAGGCGAAGTACCAAGGTAGAAGAAGATGGCAAGGAGGCAAAGAAGAAAGGAAGATTGTGTGCTTCAATTGCCAAAAACCGGGACACATAGTTGCGGAGTGTCCGGACAAAGCAAAGCCCTCCACATCAAAGAAGCCATACAAGAAGAAGGCTATGAAGGCAACTTGGGATTCGGAGACCGAATCCGAAGAAGAGATCGACACCGCCAACATGTGCTTCATGGCAAATGAAAGCACGAGCAAGGTAACCTCTTCCCCTTCTCATAATGATGAACTTTCTATGGATGAGTTAGAAGAAGCTTTTGTTGAGTTGTCACAAAACTATGATTTCTTAAAGAAAAAGTATTTAAAAATGAAAAAGGAAAATGAATCTTTAAGTCATCAAGTTTTTACTCTTACAAAAGAAAAGGATAATTTAGTTTCCACCTTGACCACTACTAAAAATGATTTGAAAAATATAAGACTTCTTGCAAGGGTAAGGCCCCACTAATTGATTCTAATGAAGTTTCCATACTTAAGAAAGATTAGACTCATTAAGTGTTGTTTTGAAAAATTGTGAATTTGATAAGAAAAGGATTGAGGCTATGTTTCCTAAGAAACAAGCCCCAAGAAAAATGCTCATGTTCATGTTCATGCTACACAACCTAAACAACATGGCAAACCCAAAAGCATGCTCACACTACTACACATCATGCATTTATGTATAGAAAAGTGTACTCATGTTCACATTGTGGGCGGAAAGGACACTTAGCTAATTTTTGTTATGATAGACTAAGTGCATCACATCATAATGTTTGGGTTCGTAACACTAACTTTCAAGGACCCAAGAAAGTTTGGGTACCAAAGTCAACAATTATTTTAAATGATGTAGGTACTTTCCAAAGCCCAACGACGTAGAGGTTTGTGGTATCTTGATAGCGGTTGCTCAAGGCACATGACTTGGGACATCAACAACTTTGCAACCCTATCAAGATATCATGAAGGTGGCACCGTCACCTTCGGAGATGACGCCAAGGGTAAAATCATCGGTATTGGTAATGTAAAACTTGGCACCTCTCCTTTAATTGAAAATGTAGTTTTAGTTGATGGCCTCAAGCATAATCTCTTGAGTGTTAGTCAACTTTGTGATAAAGGTTTTGATGTAGTTTTTGATAATGTTACTTGTAAAGTAATTGATAGAACTTCTAATGTTTGTGTATTTTTCGGTTTTCGTGAAAGCAATGTTTATATGATTGATATGTTGAATATGTCTTGTAATATTACTTGTTTAAAGGCCCTCGATGATGACTCTTGGTTGTGGCATAGGAGATTAGGGCACATTTCTTTTGATCATATCTCTAGATTAAATTCAAAGGAAATGGTGTGAAAGGTATTCCTTCATTGAATTTTGAAAAGGACCGAGTTTGTGACTCATGTCAATTTGGGAAACAAACTAAGTCTTCTTTCAAGTCAATTAAGGATATCATGACATCACGTCCTTTGGAATTAATCCATATGGATCTATTGGCCCAACACAAACCAAAAGTTTAAGTGGGAATAGATTTGCTTATGTTTTGGTTGATGATTTTTCAAGATTTACATGGGTTTTCTTTCTTGAACACAAAACCAAGCATTTTCGTATTTCCAAACTTTTAAGAAAAGAGTTGAAAAAGAAAAGGATTCTTTGATTTTGAGAATAAGAAGTGATAGAGGAGGTGAATTCATTAACCAACCCTTTACCACTTTTTGTGATGAACATGGAATAAAGCATGAACTTTCTTGTCCTAGAACTCCACAACAAAATGGAGTAGTTGAGCGGAAAAATAGAACATTACAAGAGATGGCTAGGACAATGCTAAGTGAATACGGTCTACCACATTATTTGTGGGCCGAGGCCGTTAATACATCATGCTACATATCTAATCGTGTTTTCTTATGTAAAAATACTACAAAAACTTCTTTTGAAATGTACTTCTCTAGAAAACCAAATGTTTCTTATTTCAAAGTTTTTGGATGCAAATGTTTGTTTTAAATACAAAAGATAATTTGGGAAAATTTGATCCTAAATCTTATGAGGCTATTTTTGTAGGTTACTCAAATACTAGTAAAGCTTATAGAGTTTTCATTAGATCATCTTTGACTATTGAAGAGTCTATTCATGTTAAGTTTGAGGAATCTAACAAGTTTGTTAAGAATGTTGTAGAGATAGATGCATTGGATGAAGGCATGGAGAAAGTGACCTTGGAGGATGCTTCTACTATGGGAGACAAACCAAAGGATGATGAAGGAAGCAATGCTAAAGTGGAAGAGGCACAAGAGAATGAAAATCAAACACATGAGGTGGAGCCTACTCAACCACTACCAAAGGATTGGAGATACAATCCACATCATCCCAAGGACCTCGTCATAGGTGAAGTATCAAAAGGGGTAACTACTCGTTCTAAATTCAAGATTATTGTGGCCACTTGCATTTATTTCACACATAGAACCTAAAAATGTCCTAGAGGCCGAAGCCGATTCATATTGGTTGCTAGCCATGCAAGAGGAGCTCAATCAATTTGAGCGCAACCAAGTTTGGCACCTTGTTCCTAGGCCCCACGATAGACCAACAATTGGTACTAAGTGGATCTTTAAGAACAAGTTGGATGAATCGGGTAATGTAGTTAGAAACAAGGCTAGGTTAGTTGCCCAAGGTTACACTCAAATCGAAGGGATCGATTTTGAAGAAACCTTTGCACCCGTAGCACGGCTTGAAGCCATACGGATGACACTAGCATTTGCCTCATATAAAGATTTCAAATTGTTTCAAATGGATGTTAAAAGTGCTTTTCTAAATGGTTTTATTGAAGAGGAAGTGTATGTTGAACAACCCCCCGGGTTTGTTGATCCTACACATCCGGATTTTGTTTTTAAATTAGACAAAGCTCTTTATGGTTTAAAACAAGCCCCTAGGGCTTGGTATGAAAGATTGTCTTCATTTTGATTTCCAATGGTTTTAAGAAAGGTAAAATTGACACAACATTGTTTACAAAACATGTAGAAAAAGATATTCTTATTGTGCAAATTTATGTAGATGATATTATTTTTGGTTCTACTAATGAATCTCTTTGCAAAGTTTTTGAGTCATGCATGAAGGATGAATTTGAAATGTCTATGATGGGGGAACTCAACTATTTCCTTGGACTCCAAATCAAGCAAAGGAAGGATGGGATCTTCATCAATCAAGCCAAGTACACAAAGGAACTAATCAAAAGGTTTGGACTTGAAGGATCAAAAGTAAGCAAAACTCCCATGGCAACAACTACCAAGCTTGACAAGGATGAACAAGGTAAAAGTGTAGACATTAAACTTTATAGAAGCATGATTGGTAGTTTGCTTTATTTGACGGCTAGTAGGCCGGATATCATGTTTTCCGTTTGTTATGTGCACGTTTTCAATCATGTCCTAAGGAATCACACTTAATAGCGGTAAAACGCATAATTAGGTATCTTAAGGGCATAATTGAATTGGGTTTGTGGTATCCTAAAACCGGATTATTTGAAATGAAGAGTTTTCGGATGCCGACTATGCGGGTTGTAGGGTAGATAGGAAGAGCACAAGTGGAACATGTCATTCTTAGGTAATTGTCTTGTATCTTGGTCTTCCAAAAAGCAAAATTCGGTAGCCCTATCAACCGCCGAGGCGGAGTATGTTGCGGCCGGAGCTTGTTGTGCACAAGTTCTTTGGATGAAACATACTCTCCTTGACTATGATTTACATTTTGATCAAGTTAAGATTTTTTGTGATAATACTAGTACAATTCACATGACCAAAAATGCTAATCAACATAGTAAAACCAAGCACATTGATATTAGGTATCATTTTCTTAGAGATCACTTTGAAAAAGGTGATATGATATTGACTATGTTTCTACCGATTTTCAACTTGCCGATATTTTCACTAAACCTTTAGATTATGCAAGATTTTCATTTATTTGTGGTGAGTTGAATGTATGTATGATTGATTCTTAACATGTTTACTTTTGTTTTGGTATGTTTGTGTTTTTGATATGTTTTAACCCTTTTTGATGTATGACAAAAAAGGGGAGAAAAATATATAAGTTTGGAGAAAAAGAATATAAGTTGATTAAAACTGTTGGGAGAAAAATATACTAGTTTGTATACTTAGATATTTGAAAAATAATAAGTTTTGTTCATTATTTGGTTTTCCTTGACAAAATTTATGGTGATGACTTTTTCCAATGCTTTATGTATGATTACATAGTTTTTCATATTCATGATAGATACATAGCATTGTTTGAGGGGGAGCTTTCCAAGCTTTTTCCTCTCTTTATTTGTTTAATAACTATATGTTTTGTCATCATCAAAAAGGGGGAGATTGTTGGCCCAAGGTTACAATCACCCTTGTTTAGTGTATTTTGATGATTAAAAAAACATATTAGTTATTTGTACTAATAATATTTGTTGTTTAAGTGTGTTTCAGGTTTATTATCATACAAGAAGTACTCTCACTCAAATACAAAGTTTTTGGACTCAAGTACAAGCTTTTGGACTCAAGACATTTCAATTTGGGCTCAAGTTGCAATATTGAAGATCATATGAAGAAGCCAATTGAAGACCTTGAAGTCTTTAGAGTTTGTAAGTTTTTAGAATGTTAAAGTTTGATTGTAGGAAATTTGGCTCTAGGATTTGCACACACATTTGCTTCTAAATATTTCCTATATTTTGAAAAAGATTATTTCTAAGTTTTATGCCTTAGTTTATATACATGTACCAAAGCTTTATATACATTGAAAATCTTGTTTAAAACATGTTATAAACTATTTTCTGCATAATACTTAGCTATATGTTACAAACTATTTTCTACAAAATTATATCTCAAATTTTTCCAACTCAAAACAGTCCAGAAATTCAGTTTCAGGCAACATCGGTCGACCGGCCCGGTCGACCGGCGTTGTGTCCGGACATGCACTGTTTGTGCATGTCTGTCGGTCGACCGGACCGGTCAGACCGACAGAGAGCCTTCTGCTCTCTGGAAATTTCGGTCGACCGGACCGGTCGACCGGAAGAAGGAAACTGTGTTTCCTCCTTTTTTGTCGGTCGACCGGACCGGTCGACCGGGAGCAACGGCTATATCCAGCTAGGCTGGCGGTCGACCGGACCGGTCGACCGCCAAGCCTGCAACTCAGCAACGACTCTTTCCTCTTTGGGATTTTCTGAAAAACTGTTTCTTTTTCTGTTTTAGCAGACTTTTGGAGAGTGGTTGGGGAGCTTTTGCAGGTTGAATTAGGTGAAAAGAAATTGTTTTTAACTTATTTTCTAACCCTATAAATAGAGGAGAAGTCTCTCTTCTCATTACTAAGAAAAATCCTCAAGTTTTGTTGTTTTCAAAAGAGAAAAGAAAAAATGTTTAAAGCCTTCAATTCCTACTCTTTCAAGATTGTTTTTCAGTTGTGTTTGATTCTCTATATCACTCTACAACTGAAGTTTTCTCACCACACTTCATAGAGCCAAAAATTCTATACTCATTCTATAGTGAAGTTGTAATTGAAGTGAGAGTGTTTGTAAAAGAAATTGAGAAAAGTGTAGTGATCAAGTTGTGATCACTTTGTTCTTATAATTCCTTCTTGTGGAGCAACCTCTTCGGTAGAGGTCCTTTGTACTCGGTGGAGCTCGGTGCTCGGTTTTCGGTAGACCCAATTGTAAAGGCATCCTCGGTGGATAGTGGAAACCCTTCACGGAGGTGAAGGCGGGGACTAGAGCAAGTGTGCTCGAACCTCGAAACAAATCATCTTGTTTGCGATTGCCTTTGCGTTCTTCTTGCTTTTAATTTCTATTGCTTTATATTGCCTTGAATTATTTGCTTGAGAACTAACCCTCTACTTGCGGAATCTTGTGTTGTTTACTTTACTTGCTATACTTGTTGTGTTATCTTGTGAGCATTTCATTTTCATCATCATACTTGGAATTGATCGATCACACCTCAATACAACACGGTTGCATTGCGCACCTCTAACCCATTTAAGGGGAATTGGGAGGAAGGAGTTCAGAACCTCGCAAGGGGTATTCGGCTCTTAGTCGTGTTTTGAGAGATCGTTGCATCACTCATTTTATTAAACTTAAAAAGATCATTAGAATAGCATTCACACCTATTCACCCCCCCTCTAGTGTTTTTCAATATAAACATGTGGTAAAAAGTTTAGCTCAAAAATCAATCAATATGAACTATTTTTGTGTCTTATCATTTTACAAAAAACCAAAAACTGCATTTTCTAAAACTTGGATTTTGAATAGAAAATACGTTTTGTCCAAAACTCTTCCAAATACAAAAACATGATATTTAAACGCTTTGAAGCATGATGCATATGGATAAAAATCTAATATACATGAAACATATATATATATATATATATATATATATATATATATATAATATATATATATATATATATATATATATATATATATATATCATAGTTTTTGTCCTTAATTCCAAAAATAAGTTTTGTTAAAACACAAAACCTAAAACACATGAAATAGGTATATCAAAGTAAGTTTGTCTAAGAGTTGAAGCATGCATGTATATAGAACAAATCTAATGTACACTAAACCATGTAAACTTGTTTTGATATAATATCTATTCATGCAAACCAAGATCGGTTAAACCAAAAACTGAAAACCAATATCTAAACATAAAACGTGTGTGTGTTGTGAACTTGAGCATATCATACTATTCTAATCTTTACAATTAGGATCTAAACCAAAACTAAACTATGGTACCGATGTCTTCTTGTAGAGCGCAATCTCCAAGCCGACTCGATCCAAAACTGTGATTCACCAAGCTTGACTCCAATGAGTGCTAGATATCATCTTTGATGCTTGGGCTCTTGAATCACCATGTGAAAGATGTGTGGAACCTTTCACCAACTAATATCTTGATTAATGATCTGAAACTTAAACATCACAAGATAATTAGTACACATAACTACATGAGTTAATCATCATCAAAACTAGAGTGGAAGGCCTTTGAGCCAACATATGTGTAGGCTTTAAATCACCAAATAAATTGGCTTTTTTGGGCTTTTTCTTCATTTCATGCCATGGACCTAGAAACATACAAGAGAGGTGTTATTAATAGAATTTAATATTAAATAAATGTGAAGATGTGGCATGAAATATACATATTTAGAGACTAATCACATCCCACACTTATCTTTAGCTCGTCCCGAGCAAAACAGAAAAGCTAAGAAAATTTTTACACCACTTTCGCAAGTGACGCAATTGCACTGAATATGTGCAACAAGCCGTTAAACCTCTAAGTTTTCCCTAGAGGAGGAGTTTTGTCTCCTGAGGGTTTTCAGTAGTTTTTTAAAAAAATTCAATAAAGAAAGAAATCAAATGTTAGTATTTTGAAAACACATTTTGAAATAGAGAAAAGTGTTGAAGCATTTTTGCGAAAATTTAAGGGATCCGAAGTTATATGTTAACCAGAATTATTCTTCTTTAAACTAAGTCTAAATGCAAAATCTTGTTATAAATTAAATGTAAGAATTTAAAATTGAATCGATTCTTTGATCTTCGATAAAACTCTTAGAAAAATATTCATATTGTGAGCTGTGAAGATTTTTAGGATATTGACTCTAACTTTCCTGCCATTTATTATATCGAAATTGTTTTTTTCTTTTTTCTTTCTTTAATTTTCTTAGGCTTATAGCTTACCCAGCTAGTAAGCCTTTAGTCGGTTACTCCCAAACCAGATGGTTTTAGGGTATCCAGATGAGAAAATATCCCACGGGCTTAAGAACTCAAGTAAACAAGGCCACAAAACTAAAGGGGATTATTTTATTTTTGTACACCGTTTTAGGCGTGAATAATCATGCTTCTTGAGACATAAATATCCAGCTTCAACAAGTGATTTTATTATCATCATTATACACACACACACACACATACATACATATATTTATGGCATTTTTATGGCATTTTCAGTCCTTACTTCAATCCCAAAAAATTGTGTAAGTCTGTGATCATGAAATGAAAGTGATAAGAATTACCGTGTAGCTTTGGGCTAACGGGTCGTGTCCACGAGGAGGAATGCGGTAGAAGCTTTTCGGTGTTTTTGTTGAGTAACAAAGAATGGAGTTGGTGTCTTTCTTTTTATCAATTGAAAAAGAGAATAGAGAGAAGGAAAATGATAAAAAGAAAAATTGCAAACTTAGAGAAGGCTTTGGAAAAGGTGATTTTTTTTAAAAGCTTAAAAAGTGATTTGTTGTTTGTAATATAAGAAGAAGATCTGGGCTCACAATCTCACTTACTCAACGATGTGTTCTTCTCTTGAAATTCTTAGTTCCTCAACTTGATCATAGGCAAAATCCTAAGCTTGAGTTTAGAAAGTTTTAAGCAAAGCAAATAAGATAGTTTGGAAAGTTAACTCTGTTATTTAAGAAATCATCTTAAATTGAATGTTAAATCATCAAGTCTTTCAAGTATAAAATAAAAACAAGTTCAAGAGATATTTTAAAAGAAGTAGAAGTTTAGAAATCCAAACCCATCCTCATGTGCCTTTAAGAACACTTTCAAAGAAGAAAGGCTTAGTTTAGGCATGCATATGATTCCATTGGGTCTTTACATAAAAACCATTCAAAAAGAAGAGGGATCGAAGAGAGGAAAGATAGTGAGCCCAGAAAACGAATTTAGCTACTAATAGAAGATGAAAAACAATACATAAAAATAAAACAAGACATACCCGTGAATTGGAGTGGAAGAAGAGAATGCTTGATCCTTTTATTGATATCACTTCAATCTTCAGATTACAATTACTCTATTCCTCTCTCTCACTGGTATTTGATCTGAACTACAAATTATAAAAAAAGATATAATTTCTATACTATCTAATAAAGAGCCTAAACCTTAAAAACAAAGAGAAAAATTTAAACTAAGTTTCGGTCCCTTTTCTCTAAAAAATACAGTATTTATAGGCAAAAACCAAATGGGGGAGGGCGTACGAAGATAGGGGGAGCAAACGCTCCTCCAACAAACTTAACAAGGCTACGGACATACGGCTTTGGCAATTTTTGCGGCGGCCTGGCGGTGGCAGGTGGCCACAGCTTGGGGGTACACCTCCTGATTTTGTATTCTGACTTTATCTCATGCTGGTTTTCCCGTTTCAGCTCCATGATTTGACGAAACAGCCTTTGATCTTTAGATTTAATCACTTAATTTGGGAAGATTCATTTAAATCGGTTTTCAACCTCTCTGATTTTCCATGACCTTCCTTGATTTCCTAATTTGAATTAATTCTGAATTAAATCAGAATTTGATGGGCTTTTGGGCTCGTTTCTCTTTCCTATCATTTAGCAATAGGCCTGCATTTTATAAAGAAAAATAGACTTATTAATATGATTTATTTATATAATAAACATGGTAATGTGACAATAAATATGCAATATATGTAACTGATCATACCCTCACACTTATCTTTTGCTCGCATTCGAGCAAAACATCAACTATTCCTAATCAATTATTAGACCACTTTCGCAGGTTACTCGATTGCCCTGAGCATGTGTAACAAGCCGTTAAACCTCTAGGTTATTCCTAAAGGACGAGTTTTGTCTCATGAGGTTTTCAGTGGATTGTACCCACAAAATCCATAAAGAGAAAAAATGTTAGTATTTTCGAAAAGCATTTTGAAAGGAGAAAATATTTGAAGTATATTTGTAAGAGTTCAAGTAATCTATAAGTTATAGGAATATCAAACTTTTCATTCCTAAACTTAGTCTCCATTCAAAAACATGTTATCAATCAAAGTAAGGAGTCAAATTATATTTCTTATCTAGTCTATTACTTTACCCTGAGTCATATGCAGTATCATGACTGTGAAGTTTGACTAAGGTTCTTTAACATTAACTCCTATGCCTTATTTATATTTATTTTTGGTGGTATTTATTCCTCAATTCCATTAGGCTTTCTAATCTGCTCATGTAACGAGCCTTTAGTTAGTGACACCTGTTGGCCCATAAGGTTACACTCTCCATTTGTTTATAGTTTTGATGATAACAAACCAAATAGGAGCTATATGGTACTAATTAGTTTGTTGAGATAAGTTTCAGGTTTGTACCATAGTTTGGAGGCCATTGCTTAGCTATTGCAAGAAGTTCTAGGTTCATGAAGCAAAGAAGGCTTTTTTGCACATCAAGGAAGGAACATAGAAGAGAAGGCTCTAGTAAGGCATTGCATGGCTCAAGACTTCAAGATTGCTCAAGATAAATTACTAGATTGTTTTTAGTTTAGAGTTTTGTTAAAAATAGTGAATAGGTTTGAAGCTCCATCACGCACGTTTTTACGCACATCTTATTTCTAAGTTTAATTCATATAAATTATACAAAAATATTTTGATACAAAATCCTCTGCCTACAAATCCATATTTATGTTTTATACTTATTCCTATTTAAAACATCTTTTGATAAAAATGTTTATCTCCTCAAAAATCTGTTTGAAACTTGTGTTTTGGCCTGAGCCGGTCGACCGCCCCGGTCGACTGTGTCAGGTTTTGCCGGTCGATCGCCCGAGTCGACCGTGGTTCTGACAGATGCACGTATCAGTGTGCATGTTTCACGGTCGACCGTGACGGTCGACCGAGACCTGCCTGACTGTAACACTTTGCTCTCTGTTTGTTTGGGTTGACCGGGCCGGTCGACCGTAGCCTGCAACGGCTATTTTCTTTGTACTAGCGGTCGTCCGGGTCGGTCGACCGGACTAGCCGTTTGAACAGTAACGGCTAGTTTTCTGAGCAGATTTATTTTTGTCCTTTTCTCACTTAAGTGTGTTTAAGTGACATGTTTTGGTTTTAATACATTCTGATTAGCCTTAAAAATGTTTTATCTCTAAACCCTAGCCCTCTCCTATAAATAGGGGTGTTTAGGGAGAGTTTAGTTACTAGAAAAATTATCAAAAATTTTCACAAGTTTAAGGCTTTCAAAAAGACTTGGTTTCTTGGTTTTTGTGCTGAAATTCTCTCTCATTTTTGAAGTGTTTTCAAGAACTCTCTGATTTCTTTTTCTTTTCTCCTTGCACACAAGAGCTTCATTCCTACTCATTGTTCTCTAAGAACCTTTGTAAGGGAAGAGAATTTTGAAAGAGAAAGTTTGTGGTCTTTTGACTACCAAGAGAGATTGCTTGTACTTGAGATTGTGGAGTTGGGTACTCCGGTGTATTTGTGACATCTTTGTGATAGTGGAAGCGGTTGGAATCCTTCTGGGGAAGGCGGGGAAGTAAAGCTGGGTGCTCGAACCTCGATAACAAATCTTGGTGTTTGCGTTTGGTTTACTTTTCCTTGTTCTTGCTCTACTTTCATTACTACTACTACTTGCTTTTGATTGTCATTGCTATATTCACTTATTGTCATTCATCTTGTCAATCTTTGTCCCATACAACAAGGTTACATTGCGCACCTCCAACTCATTTTACGAGGAATCAGGAGGAAGGAGTTCAGAACCCTTCACGGGGCATTCGGCTCTTAGTCTTGTTTTGGGCGATTGTTGCATCATATTTTTAAATTGTGCATTGATTAGCATTATCACCTAGTCACCCCCCTCTAGGTGATTTTCAATTGGTATCAGAGCTTGGACTCTAGGTTTTGGCTTAACATCCATAGAGAGATCCTTAAAATTTGCTAATCAACATTTGCATTCCATTTGTCATCACTAGTAAATATGGCCGATAACATCAAAACCCCTCCTAAATTTGATGGACTCAATTTCCCTATTTGGAAGCTTAGGATGACTATCTTTTTGCAATCTTTAGGTAGCTTAGTAGCTAAATTCTTGACCAAACCCTATGTAGCACCCGATAGTGATGAGAGCACATGGACCGACTTCAACTTTAGAGAATATGAGGCAAACTCCAAGGCCCAAAATTCCCTCTTAACCGCCTTGAATGAGGATGACCTTACACGGGTAATTCATTGCCAATCCGCCTATGAGATTTGGCAACATTTATTGGTCACACACGAAGGGACTTCACAAGTCAAGAGAGCTAAGATAGATCTCTTGAGGTCCCAATATGAATCTTTTAAAATGCTTGATGAAGAATCTATTGATTGTATGATTACTCGATTTACTAAAATCACCAATGCTCTTTCTTCTTTAGGTGATGACATCTCCAATGACCAAAAGGTGCGGAAAGTGATTCGGGCTCTTCCTACATCTTGGGAGATCAAGGCCACCACCTTGAAAGAATTGAACGACAAGGATGAGATGGACCTTATTAGTCTCATTGGGAACTTAAAGACCCATGAGATGGAAAAGAAAGCAAGAGAAGAGGCCGCTCCACTAAAGAAGAAGTCCATAGCCTTCAAGTCTTCATCCACTCTTGAGGACGATGAAGAAGATGAAGAGGAAGATGAGGAGCTCTCCCTCCTTGTGCGAAATGTGAAGAGGATGTACCAGAGGAACAAGCTCAACTTCTGAAGAAAATTCGAAGGCAAAGAGGAGAGAAGAATTATATGCTACAATTGCCGAAAGCCCGGACACATCATGGTGGATTGCCCGAAGTTCAAGAAGAAGATGACCTCCTCCTTCAAGCCAAAGAAATCGGAAGAAAAGAAGGTGTACAAGGCAACTTGGGATTCGGAAAGCAAGTCCGAGGAAGAGGCGGATATAGCAAATATGTGTTTCATGGCAAACACACAAAGGTAACCCCTCAACCTCTTGATGTTGAAGATGATGAATTAAGTAAGGAAGTTCTTATTCATGCTTTTGTTGAACTCTCCGAAACCTATGATAATAAAAAGATTGAATGCTCTAAATTAGAAAAAGAAGTTGCTTTTCTTAATAATCAACTTGCTATAATTACTAGAGAAAAAGATGAAATTTCTTCAAACCACATTTCTACCCAAAATGAATTTAGTGCTTACAAAGTTGCATGTAAAGCTAAATTTTCTAAGATTGATGAAAAAGAAATTTCTTCTTTAAAAACTAAAATGGTTGATTTTGAAAAGTTTTGAAAGATTGTGCTTTTAACACTAAGAAACTTGAAGAAAAATTTTCTAAAAAGCACGCCTCTAATGCTAAAGATTCACATGTTAAGTCTACTCATGCTCACACTACACATAACACTTCTCATGCTAAATCTTTTCATGCTCACAATTCTAATGCTCACAAATCACACACTCACTATGCTTTTAAATATGGTAGAGTGTATAGATGCACATATTGTGGTAAGAATAGACATTTAGCTAAATTTTGTTATGACCAAGTTAATAGATCAAATAATCTTGTTTGGGTTAATGAAACTAACCCTTTAGGACCCAAGAAAATGTGGGTACCAAAATCAAGTCCTAAATTATTTGATGTAGGTACACACCAAGGCTCCAAGACGTAGGGAGCGGTGGTACCTTGATAGTGGTTGTTCAAGACACATGACGTGAGATATCAACAACTTTACAACCCTATCAAGGTACATGGAAGGTGGCTCCGTCACCTTCTGGGATGACTCCAAAGGAACTATCATCGGTATAGGTATCATTCAAATTGGTTCATCTCCTACTATAGAAAATGTTGTACTTGTTGATGGTTTGAAACATAATTTGCTTAGAATTAGTCAATTTTGTGACCGTGGTCTTAAAGTTATTTTTGATGATACTTCTTGCAAGATTTTTGATATTAAATCCAATGATTGTATTTTACCGGTTTTCGTGATGATAATGTTTATATCATTGACATGCTTAATGTGGAATGTTCTACTAAATGCTTAAATGCTTTTGATGAAAATTCTTGGCTTTGGCATAGAAGATTAGGACATGCATCTTTTGACCATCTTTCTAGGATTAATTCTAAGGAATTGGTGAAGGGTATACCTTGCTTGAAGTTTGAGAAAGACCGCATTTGTGGTGCGTGCCAACTTGGGAAACAAACCAAGTCTTCCTTCAAACCAATCAAGGATATCATGTCAACTAGACCATTAGAATTAATTCATATGGATCTTTTTGGACCAACTAAAACTAAGAGTTTAAATGGTAATAGATATGCATTTGTTTTAGTTGATGATTTTTCCCGATTTACTTGGGTTTTCTTCTTGGAACACAAAGATCAAACTTTTTCTCATTTTAAGAATTTTCGAAAAAGAGTTGAAAAAGAAAAGGTTTTTTCGATTTTGAGAATAAGGAGTAATAGAGGTGGTGAGTTTATTAACCAACTTTTCATGACTTATTGTGATGAAAAGGGAATTAAGCATGAAATGTCTTGTCCTAGAACTCCACAACAAAATGGAGTTGTAGAAAGGAAAAATAGAACACTTCAAGAGATGGCTAGGACAATGATAAGTGAGTATGACCTCCCTCAATATCTATGGGCCGAGGCCGTAAACACCGCATGCTATATATCAAATCGTATTTATTTGTGTTAAAATTCTTCCAAAACATCTTTTGAAATGTATCATTCTAGAAAACCTAATGTTGCATATTTCAAAGTTTTTGGTTGCAAGTGTTTTGTTTTGAACACTAAAGATAACTTGGGTAAATTTGATGCTAAGGCTTATGAAGCAATCTTTGTTGGATATTCTACAACTAGTAAAGCTTATAGAGTATTCAATAGATCTTCACTTACCATTGAAGAATCCATGCATGTTAAATTTGAAGAATCTAATGTGGTTGTTGAGAATGTTGTAGAGATTGAACTATTAGGTGACAACATGGAGAGACTATCCTTGAAGGACTCACTCGCTCAAGAAGAAAGGCTAGAATCAATTGGTGATGTTCAAGATGATAAAGAGGAAAGCTCTCAACCGCTTCCTAAAGCTTGGAGATACGCTACAAATCATCCCAAGGAGCTCATCTTAGGTGATGCATCTAAAGGGGTAACAACTCGCTCCAAACTCCATGACCTATGTGGTAACTTTGCTTTCATTTCTCATTTTGAACCCAAAAGCATCCTCGAAGCCGAGGCGGACTCATATTGGTTACTAGCCATGTAAGAGGAACTCAATCAATTTGAGCGCAACCAAGTTTGGCACCTTGTTCCTAGGCCCCACGATAGACCAATAATTGGTACTAAGTGGATCTTTAGAAACAAGTTGGATGAGTCCGAAAATGTGATTAGGAATAAGGCTAGGTTAGTGGCCCAAGGTTACACTCAAGTTGAGGGATTGACTTTGAGGAGACCTTTGCACCCATAGCACGGCTTGAAGCCATACGGATGACACTAGCTTTTGCATCTTTCAAAAATTTTAAAAATTTTCAAATGGATGTGAAAAGTACATTTTTGAATGGTTTTATAAATGAAGAAGTTTATGTTGCTCAACCTCCCGGTTTTGTTGATCATGTTCATCCCGATTTTATTTTTAAACTTGATAAAGCTTTGTATGGATTGAAACAAGCTCCAAGAGCTTGGTATGAAAGGCTTTTCTAGTTTTCTCATTTCAAATGATTTTATTAAAGGCAAAGTAGATACAACACTATTCACTAAGCATGTTGATAATGACATTTTAATTGTGCAAATTTATGTTGATGATATAATTTTTGGTTCTACTAATGAGTTTTTATGCAAGGAATTTGAAAAGGTTATGCAATGTGAGTTTGAAATGTCTTCAATGGGTGAGCTTAATTTCTTTTTTGGACTCCAAATCAAGCAATTGCAAGATGGGAACTTCATATGTCAAGCCAAATATGCAAAGGAACTTGTAAAGAGGTTTAGACTTGAAGACTCAAAGGTTTGCAACACTCCCATGGCAACTACCACCAAGCTTGATAAGGATGGCCAAGGTAAAAATGTTGATATTAAATTATATAGAAGCATGATAGGTAGTCTTTTGTATTTGACGGCAAGTAGGCCGGATATTATGTTTAGTGTGTGTCTTTGTGCTAGATTTCAATCGTGTCCCAAAGAGTCTCATCTTATTGCGGTAAAACGCATTATTCGTTATATTAAGGGAACGATTGGAATGGGTCTATGGTATCCGAAAATCGGAGATTTCTCAATGACGAGTTATTCGGATGCCGACTATGCGGGTTGTAGAGTAGATAGAAAGAGTACTAGTGGGACATGTCAATTTATTGGTAATTGTCTTGTTTCATGGTCCTCTAGGAAACAAAATTCCGTAGCTCTCTCAACCGCTGAGGCGGAGTATGTTGCCGCGGGGGCTTGTTGTGCACAAGTCCTTTGGATGAAACATACTCTCCTTGATTATGATTTGCATTATAACCATATAAAAATATTTTGTGATAATACTAGTACTATACATATGACAAAGAATGCAAATCAACATAGTAAGACCAAGCACATTGAGATTAGATATCACTTTCTTAGAGATCATTTTGAGAAAGGAGATATAGTTATTGATTATGTTTCTACGGATTTACAACTAGCCGATATTTTCACTAAACCACTTGATTTTGCTAGATTTTCTTTCATTTGTGGTGAACTTAATGTTTGTGTTATTGAATAAAAATGTTTTCATAACCCTTTTTGATGTATGACAAAAAGAGGGAGAATGAGTTTTTATGATAGAATTATGAGTTCATATGGTTTTGGTTCCATATGAGTTTATATATGTTTTCATGTTTTTAGTTTTTGATGTGTTTTCATGAATTCTTGTATTTTGAGTTTAAATGTTTTGCAAGTGTTTTATATTCTCATGGTTTTTGGTTTCATGATGTTTACTTGCAAATTACAAATTTCATTGTTTTTTTTCTTATTTAATAAAGCATAATTTGAGGGGGAGCTTTCTCCTCCCCTATATTTTTGGTTATAGCCTATTTGTTTTGTCATCATCAAAAAAGGGGGAGATTGTTGGCCCATAAGGTTACACTCTCCATTTGTTTATAGTTTTGATGATAACAAACCAAATAGGAGCTATATAGTACTAATTAGTTTGTTGAGATAAGTTTCAGGTTTGTACCATAGTTTGGAGGCCATTGCTTAGCTATTGCAAGAAGTTCTAGGTTCATGAAGCAAAGAAGGCTTTTTGCACATCAAGGAAGGAACATAGAAGAGAAGGCTCTAGCAAGGCATTGCATGGCTCAAGACTTCAAGATTTCTCAAGATAAATTATTAGATTGTTTTTAGTTTAGAGTTTTGTTAAAGAATAGTGAATAGGTTTGAAGCTCCATCACGCACGTTTTTGCGCACATCTTATTTCTAAGTTTAATTCATATAAATTATACAAAAATATTTTGATACAAAATCCTCTACCTACAAATCCATATTTATGTTTTATACTTATTCCTATTTAAAACATCTTTTGATAAAAATGTTTATCTCCTCAAAAATCTGTTTGAAACTTGTGTTTTGGCTTGAGCCGGTCGACCGCCCCGGTCGACCGTGCCTGTGTCAGGTTTTGCGGTCGACCGCCCGAGTCGACCGTGGTTCTGGCAGATGCACGTATCAGTGTGCACGTTTCACGGTCGACCGTGACGGTCGACCGAGACCTGCCTGACTGTAACACTTTGCTCTCTGTTTGTTTGGGTCGACCGGGACGGTCGACCGTAGCCTGCAACGGCTATTTTCTTTGTACTAGCGGTCGACCGGGCCGGTCGACCGACTAGCCGTTTGAACAGTAACGGCTAGTTTTCTGAGCAGATTTATTTTTGTCCTTTTCTCACTTAAGTGTGTTTAAGTGACATGTTTTGGTTTTAATACATTCTGATTAGGCTTAAAAATGTTTTATCTCTAAACCCTAGCCCTCTCCTATAAATAGGGGTGTTTAGGGAGAGTTTGGTTACTAGAAAAATTATCAAAAATTTCCACAAGTTTAAGGCTTTCAAAAAGACTTGTTTCTTGGTTTTTGTGCTGAAATTCTCTCTCATTTTCTGAAGTGTTTTCAAGAACTCTTTGATTTCTTTTTCTTTTCTCCTTGCACACAAGAGCTTCATTCCTACTCATTGTTCTCTAAGGACCTTTGTAAGGGAAGAGAATTTTGAAAGAGAAAGTTTGTGGTCTTTTGACTACCAAGAGAGATTGCTTGTACTTGAGATTGTGGAGTTGGGTACTCCGGTGTATTTGTTGTTGGCCCAAAGGCTTTACACTCTAGTTTTGATGATGACTAACTCATGTAGTTATGTGTACTAATAATCTTGTGATTTTAGTTTCAGATCATTAACCAAGATATTAGTTGGTGTTTAGCTTCAACTAGATGATTTGGAAGCTTGCACATGTTGATTCAAGAGCCCGCGCATCAAAGATGATATACTGCACTTGCTCGGTGAATCAAGTTTTTGGATCGAGTCAACTTGGAGATTGCGCTCTACAAGAAGACTTAGGTATCCATAGTTTTTAGTTTGGGTTTAGATCTTAATTGTAAAGATTAGTATAGTATGATAAGCTCAAGTTCACAACACACATGTTCACGTTTTGAATATTGGTTTTAAGTTTTTGGTTTAACCGATCTTGGTTTTCATGAATAGATTTTATATCACAATAAGTTTACATGGTTTAGTGTATATATGATTTGTTCTATATACATGCATGCTTCTATTGCTTAAACAAACTTAGTTTGATATTCTATTTCATGTGTTTTATGTTTTGGTATTTTTATCAAAACATTATTTTGGACTTAATGACATAAATCATGATATCTATATGTTTCTTGTATATTGAATTTCTATTCATATACAACTTGCTTCAAAGTGTTTAAATATCATGTATTTTGTATTTGGATGAGTTTTAGATAAAACGTATTTTCTATTCAAAATACAAGTTTTTAGAAAATACGGCTTTTGGTTTTTGGCAAAATTTCTATGACACAAAAATAGTCAAATATGTTTGAAATTTGTGTTGGGATTTTTAACACAAGTTCATCTTTCAGTATAATATGACAAAACTATTTTTGTGGAATTTTAGAGATTTTGTGGGATTTATTGGAATATTTTTTACACTGTTTTTCTGACCCATTTATAGGCTGACAGGCCTGGTCGGTCGACCGTAGCGGTCGACCGCACCAAGGGCCGATCGACCGGTTCGGTCGACCGACGTGCACAGACCTGTGCACGTCTGCAGCCCAATGGGCCGGTCGACCGATGCGGTCGACCGACGGAGAGCTGTTTGCTCTCAGGAATTTTCGGTCGACCGGACCGGTCGACCAGCAGCTGTAACGTTCGAAAATTCGAACGTTGGGCGGTCGACCGGCCGGTCGACCGGAAGGGTAATTCTGGCAAATGTTCTGTTAAACGGCTATTTTTCTAATATGCCTATAAATACCCCATTTGAGAGAGTTTTTCTCTAAGAATTTTTGGGCTAAAATTTTCTATCTCTCTGGTGTTTTTGCTGCAAGAAAATTAGGTTTTTGGATTCAAAGTGAATAATCTTTTTGTGTTTTTGATTAGGGTTTGAAAAACCAAAGAAAAGGGATTTTGGGAAGAGCTTTTGTTTTGAACTTCTATATTTTGATTTCATTTGTTTCCCAAAGGTTTTTCTTTGAGTTGCTGGTTTCAAATCCCTTGGTTTTCTCCACACTTGAGCTAAAATCTACTATCTATATCTATAGGATATTTGTGTGGGAAGAAGAAGTTGTTTGTGGTTGTTGTTGTAACCACCAAGTTGTAACCCAATCTTTACTTGCTTTGTGCTTTGGGTTGTATCCCTCTAGTTGAGAGGTGATCCTTGTATTGGTTGGTGATTGGGAGTTTGTTGTATTGGTTTGGTATTTGCCTCAAGGAGGAGGTTGTGATTGTTGGAGTTTGCCTCAAGAAGGAGGTTGTAAAGAGAGGAATTGGGTACTCTTTGTAAAGGGTCCTAGGTGGACGAGCTAGTGGAAATCCTTCGTGTGTCGAAGGCGGGGATGTAGAGCTGGGTGCTCGAACCTCGATAACATATCCTTGTGTTTGCGTTTGATCTATTGGCTCTCTATCTCTCTCTCTCTTTACTTTGTGCCTTGCATTTCTACTTATATTGCTCACTCATATTGCTTGGCTTGGTTGTGTATGCATCACTTGTTGATCACACTTGAGTGTATTTGCATTAAGTTTTTAATTTCCGCATTTAGTTCATAGATTAGCATTGTCACCTATTCACCCCCCCTCTAGGTGACTTTTCAATTGGTATCAGAGCTAGCGCTCCTGATATTTAGGTTTAACCACCTAGGAGTTAAGATCTTGGTTTGCTAATCTTCATTTGCAATTATCATTTACACTCATACTAGTTTGCACTCATGGCTAGCCCTCCCATGTTTGACCATTTTAGACTTGATGCTTGGAAGGCTAATATGACCAAACATTTAAAAGACTTAGGACATCTAGTTTATCAAGCCATTACAATAGAATCCCTCCCGAATAGTAGAAAGCATAAGAAGGCCAATGCATTAGCACTTAGAGCACTTAGAGCATCTCTAAATGAATTTCTTTTACCCGTTTTTGATCACTATGATTCGGCTTTTGCAGTTTGGAGCATCATGACGTCTCCCGAGCTTCCAAGGATAATTAACAAGATGAGGAGATCTAAAAGAGAAAAGTCCGGAGAGCAATGCCTCATGGTCCAAGGGAAGAACTCCCTTGAGGTACAATCGGATTCTCATATTGATGATAGCTCTAGTTCCTATTGCCATGGTTGTTTTGAAGTTCAAACTTTAAATATGGAACTTGCTCAAAAGCTTGAAAATTTGTTGGAAAAACATGATTTGTTGAAAGAGGATAATCTTGTGTTGAAAAATGAATTAAGGGATTTATGCTCTAATTTGAATTGGTTTTGCAAGAGAAGGAAGAGATTGCAAGTGAATGTGACTCACTTAAATCTCAACTTGAACTTGCTTTAAAGGAAAATGAATTTTTGAAAAACAAAAATGATTGTGATGATGTTGTAAAGCACAATGAGATTTTATCTTCAAAATTGGATTTTACTTTTAAAGAAAATCTCACCTTGAAAAATAATATTGATACTATTACAAAAGAATTGGATTTGGTTTTGATTAAAAATAAATCTTTGCAAAAAGAAATTGATGTTTGCCATGCTAATGTTGCTTTATGTTCTAGCACACCTATTGCATGCTCCACTTTGTCTTCTTCTATTGAACATGATATAAATATTTTGAAGAAAAGTGTTGATAGTTTGGGCTCCACTTTGAGCCATTGTGCCATGAATCACACACGATTGGAAACCTTGGTTCGCAAGAAACAAGTTCCAACCTTGCATGCACACCCATCTAGGCATACACATGCTTTTCATGATCACCACCATCATATGTATGCTCACGTGTACACATGTACACATTGTGGTCGAAAAGGCCACCTTGCTAGATTTTGTTATGATCTTTTACATGTTAAAAATTTAGCAACTAATTATGTTTGGGTGAGAAAAGACACTAACCCCCGTGGACCCACAAAGAAATGGGTACCAAAGACCACCTCTATACTTTTTGATGTAGGTGGGAGCTCTCGCAAAACTTGAGGGCATTGGTGCCTTGAGGTGGATGCGTTCTAAGCCTAAAAGAGAATCATTTGGATGCTTCACACTCAAGGAGATTTGGTGGGAGGACCACCATTGGTTTGGAGAACTAGAGATGCACCTTCATGAGTTTTGGTATCATTCTCTAACTCCAATTTTATTTGCATGTTTTTACATGTTCATCTATTCATAGCATGTTTTGTTACATTGTTCATTATGCTTATGTTATGTTGGTTAGATTAGTGTTATACATGTTTAGTTACTTGAGCACCCATGTTTCATATGGATCTACATTTTTGTGTTATCAACTTGTTTAAAACTAACATGTATGCCCTAGATCTATTGCACATGCTTATGCTTAATGATCATTTGGTTGTTCATGATTCTATGATTTTGTGTTTTAATGATTCATGTGTTGATTAGTATGTTCATTGCTATACATGTATTGCAATTTGTAATCACCATTGTTTATATGATTCCATATTTTGTGTTTTCACAATTGTTTTGATATTATGTATATCTTGATTCTTATAGCATATGAATTTACATAATGATCATTTTTAGAATAATTGTTGATTTGAATATATGCTTAGATGTTAGTTTTCATGAAAACTAGGAGTTATACTTGTACATAGAATGGGCCACAAATAAACCTTTATATATGTTTGTGCTTGGATGCCTATTTGTACCCATTAGATGTGCTAGTATAGTCTAGTTTTGATGATTCTTACATTTGACTTGTATTCACTATTTTGCATGTTTTGTTTTAACTTCATGTATATAGACATCTTGTCCAAACTATCATCTATACATATATATCCTTGAGTCACGTGCCTTCATGCACATACTTTTGTGGACTCATTGTGTTTAGGATATGTATGTATACTTTAGTTTGTACATGACATACATATGCCTTGAAGTTTAAATCATGTTTTGATGATTTTCATGTTTTTAGGTGATTTCACATTTATGATGAATTTTATGTATTTTAAGATGATTTCAATTAAGTGATTTCACATCTTAAGATGAACTTCATGTTTCCACTATTGAGCTTGATTGTCCATTTTCATGTTGATATGTTTCTCACAACACTTGTACACTCACCTTATTTAATGTTTTCTCATGACTTAGTTTTCATGAGCACAAATTGTGCTATATGGATTTTGAGTGTTTAGTGCCATGTGATTTACATGTATTTCATGAAAAACAATTTTGTTTTCATTTCCCTATTTGAAGGATCTCGTTCTAGTTTTTCAAGATTTTCCATAACTAGTTCGTGTTCTTCACATTTGGTAGAGATTTTCAAACGAACTATAATTTCAAATCTATTTTGAAAA
The DNA here is from genome assembly GCA_038442645.1 of Agave tequilana. Taxonomy (NCBI): domain Eukaryota; kingdom Viridiplantae; phylum Streptophyta; class Magnoliopsida; order Asparagales; family Asparagaceae; genus Agave; species Agave tequilana. Next base: position 24,962 of record JAVJIF010002873.1, read on the forward strand.
CCCCTACCATCTATGGGCGGTTGGATGGGAGATCATGTTCTTGAATGCTTTATAATGAAAATCTTTTTATCTTGAACCATGATTGGGTGGTAGAGAATATGAGTTATACACTTAACCTTATTTTGTTTCAATTGGTATCATTGAATTCTTTCAATTGGTATCAATCTTGACATCCTTTTGTATACTCATATATGTTTTGTTTTATATATGTATGCTTACACTTCACATAGTATCAATTTCAATTGGTATCTATTTCTTACATACATATATAGATGATTTATTTGTGCTTATTATATCCCCATATCTTAAAGCACAAATTTTGGCTATGTTAAGCTTGAGTTTTTCAATTGGTATCCTCATACTAGCTTTATCATAATTTTAAGATTGCTAAGCTTGAATTTTCAATGAATATCATGTTTCAATTGATTTAATTTTCAATTGGTATCTTATTTCAAGCTTATGCATAAGTTTCTTTGGTATTTCATAAAGGGGGAGAAAATTCGTATTTTGTATTTCAATAAGTATTTGCTTTGCTTTCCACTCCCTAACTTTATGATGAAAAATGATTGGAAAATTTACATTGTTGTGTTATTGGTATCAAGAAGCAATTTGTGTTAAAAATCTTCTTCTATTGGTATCTAGAGGCTATTTGTTTACTTAAATTGGTATCAATTGTTTTATTGTCTATTGGTATCTAGTTTACATTGCATGTTTTCTCTTTGACATAAAATGATTATTCTTGTTTCAATGCCTTGTATAATTTTGGTATTGGCATTCCTTAAATTATTGATAATTTGAAATTGGTATCATAATGCACTTCCTTGACACATATTTTAAATTGGTATCATAATGAGTTTTTATTATATGCATGATTTGATTTATGCATTAGTTTTATTGGTATTGTTTCAATTGAATATCAAGAGCTTAGTCTATTATTTTTTTTATCAAGAGCTTGTGTGGTATATCTAAAGTTTTAGCTATGTTTGATTTGTTTTTGGTATCAAGAGATTTAGCAATTCTATGTTTTATCCCTTCGTTGATTTTAGGGGGAGAAATATTTGCTTTCATTATGTTTGTTTTACCCCTTTGTTGATGAGTGACAAAAAGGGGGAGAGGAATTTGTAGTTTATATGCATGGTTGATTTATGCATATGTTTTTGTTTTGTTTTAGTATTGTTTTATTATCAAAAGTATGTCTTATTATGTGTTTGAGAACATTCATTGCATATCTTATATGTTTTATTGTTATGCATGAGTTAAGGGGGAGCTTCTTTGAAGCTTTACTTTAATCCATGCATATATAACTCCATGAGTTTTGTCATCATCAAAAAGGGGGAGATTGTTGGCCCAAAGGCTTTACACTCTAGTTTTGATGATGACTAACTCATGTAGTTATGTGTACTAATAATCTTGTGATTTTAGTTTCAGATCATTAACCAAGATATTAGTTGGTGTTTAGCTTCAACTAGATGATTTGGAAGCTTGCACATGTTGATTCAAGAGCCCGCGCATCAAAGATGATATACTGCACTTGCTCGGTGAATCAAGTTTTTGGATCGAGTCAACTTGGAGATTGCGCTCTACAAGAAGACTTAGGTATCCATAGTTTTTAGTTTGGGTTTAGATCTTAATTGTAAAGATTAGTATAGTATGATAAGCTCAAGTTCACAACACACATGTTTCACGTTTTGAATATTGGTTTTAAGTTTTTGGTTTAACCGATCTTGGTTTTCATGAATAGATTTTATATCACAATAAGTTTACATGGTTTAGTGTATATATGATTTGTTCTATATACATGCATGCTTCTATTGCTTAAACAAACTTAGTTTGATATTCTATTTCATGTGTTTTATGTTTTGGTATTTTTATCAAAACATTATTTTGGACTTAATGACATAAATCATGATATCTATATGTTTCTTGTATATTGAATTTCTATTCATATACAACTTGCTTCAAAGTGTTTAAATATCATGTATTTTGTATTTGGATGAGTTTTAGATAAAACGTATTTTCTATTTAAAATACAAGTTTTTAGAAAATACGGCTTTTGGTTTTTGGCAAAATTTCTATGACACAAAAATAGTCAAATATGTTTGAAATTTGTGTTGGGATTTTTAACACAAGTTCATCTTTCAGTATAATATGACAAAACTATTTTTGTGGAATTTTAGAGATTTTGTGGGATTTATTGGAATATTTTTTACACTGTTTTTCTGACCCATTTATAGGCTGACAGGCCTGGTCGGTCGACCGTAGCGGTCGACCGCACCAAGGGCCGGTCGACCGTTCGGTCGACCGACGTGCACAGACCTGTGCACGTCTGCAGCCCAATGGGCCGGTCGACCGATGCGGTCGACCGACGGAGAGCTGTTTGCTCTCAGGAATTTTCGGTCGACCGGACCGGTCGACCGGCAGCTGTAACGTTCGAAAATTCGAACGTTGGGCGGTCGACCGGGCCGGTCGACCGGAAGGGTAATTCTGGCAAATGTTCTGTTAAACGGCTATTTTTCTAATATGCCTATAAATACCCCATTTGAGAGAGTTTTTCTCTAAGAATTTTTGGGCTAAAATTTTCTATCTCTCTGGTGTTTTTGCTGCAAGAAAATTAGGTTTTTGGATTCAAAGTGAATAATCTTTTTGTGTTTTTGATTAGGGTTTGAAAAACCAAAGAAAAGGGATTTTGGGAAGAGCTTTTGTTTTGAACTTCTATATCTTGATTTCATTTGTTTCCCAAAGGTTTTTCTTTGAGTTGCTGGTTTCAAATCCCTTGGTTTTCTCCACACTTGAGCTAAAAATCTACTATCTATATCTATAGGATATTTGTGTGGGAAGAAGAAGTTGTTTGTGGTTATTGTTGTAACCACCAAGTTGTAACCCAATCTTTACTTGCTTTGTGCTTTAGGTTGTATCCCTCTAGTTGAGAGGTGATCCTTGTATTGGTTGGTGATTGGGAGTTTGTTGTATTGGTTTGGTATTTGCCTCAAGGAGGAGGTTGTGATTGTTGGAGTTTGCCTCAAGAAGGAGGTTGTAAAGAGAGGAATTGGGTACTCTTTGTAAAGGGTCCTAGGTGGACGAGCTAGTGGAAATCCTTCGTGTGTCGAAGGCGGGGATGTAGAGCTGGGTGCTCGAACCTCGATAACATATCCTTGTGTTTGCGTTTGATCTATTGGCTCTCTATCTCTCTCTCTCTTTACTTTGTGCCTTGCATTTCTACTTATATTGCTCACTCATATTGCTTGGCTTGGTTGTGTATGCATCACTTGTTGATCACACTTGAGTGTATTTGCATTAAGTTTTTAATTTCCGCATTTAGTTCATAGATTAGCATTGTCACCTATTCACCCCCCCTCTAGGTGACTTTTCATTTGTAACATCTTTGTGATAGTGGAAGTGGTTGGAATCCTTCTGGGGAAGGCGGGGAAGTAGAGCTGGGTGCTCGAACCTCGATTACAAATCTTGGTGTTTGCGTTTGGTTTACTTTTCCTTGTTCTTGCTCTACCTTCATTGCTACTACTACTTGCTTTTGATTGTCATTGCTATATTCACTTGTTGTCATTCATCTTGTCAATCTTTGTCCCATACAACAAGGTTGCATTACGCACCTCCAACTCATTTTACGAGGAATCAGGAGGAAGGAGTTCAGAACCCTTCACGGGGCATTCGGCTCTTAGTCTTGTTTTGGGCGATTGTTGCATCATAATTTTAAATTGTGCATTGATTAGCATTATCACCTATTCACCCCCCTTTAGGTGATTTTCAACACCCAGACCGAGCCTAATTATGATTTTCCTATTCTTTAAAATTGAAAAATATATCAAAATATTGTTCTTACCTGTCAAAAAGTTTATATATATATAATATATATTTTCTTATTTTCCTTTTAGTTATATTAGTCATGTTAGAGCCCTCCCCCACACTTATCTCATGTATTGTCCCCAATGTATGAAAGAGATGTATAGACGCATGAAATAAAATGAAAAGAGGAAAGCTACCGATACACTGGGTCGAAAAGCTCATAGCCGTTTTATTTACCGGTACCGATTCCAATAAAGGTTTAAGGCGTTGACCATTTACCTTGAAGTTATTTTCATTCTTGGTGTCACTAATCTCTACAGCACCGTTCAGAAACATGATTTTGACAACGAATGGCCCAGTCCCTCTTGATTTTAATATTTCTGAAAAAAGATGAAGCCTAGAATTATAGAGTAAGACTTTTTGTCCAGGGATAAAAGTTTTTCTTATGATGTGTTTATCATGAAAAATCTTAACTCTATCTTTAGTGATCTTAGCATTTTCATAAGCCTCATTTCTCAACTCCTCTAATTCGGAAATTTGTAATTTTCGAAGGTCACCGGCCTTAGTCAAGTCGAATTCAACTGCTTGATTGCCCATAAGACCCGGTGCTCTAACTCAACGGGTAGGTGGCAAGCCTTCCCAAAAACTAACATATAAGGAGACTTCCCTAGAATCATCATGAAAGCGGTCCTGTAGGCCCATAGGACGTCTACAAGTTTGGTGGACCAATGTTTCCGATTTTGGTTTACAGTCTTCTCCAAAATAAGCTTGATTTGTCTATTAGAGACCTCAACCTGCCCAGTGGTTTGAGGATGATAAGGTGTGGACAACTTGTGAGTTATGGCATACTTTCGCATAAGAGCTTCAAAGGATCTATTGCAAAAGTGAGTACCATTATCACTGATGATAGCATGAGGGGTTCCGAAGCGTGAGAAAATGCTCTCTTTTAAAAACTTTATGACAACTTTGTTATCATTAGTTCTACCAGGAATGGCTTCTACCCACTTGGACACATAGTCCATAGCAACAAATATGTATTGGTTTCCAAATGAATTAGGAAATGGACCCATAAAGTCGATGCCCTAAACATCAACGAAATCTATTTCTAGAATTGGTTTGAAGGGCATCATATCTCGTTTTGAGATCCTTCCCACCATCTAGCATCTAGGGCACATCTTGCAAAATTCATAAGCATCTTTGAACAAAATAGGCAAATAGAACCTACTTTGTAGCACTTTTTCAGCAATCTTGCGGGGACCAAAGTGTCCACCGCATGCAAGTTTGTGACAAAAGGATAAAACACTCTTAACTTCTTCATCGGGAATGCATCTCCTAATAATTTGGTTGGAACAGTACTTAAAAAGATATGGTTCCTCCTAAAAGAAGTATCAGACTTGAGATAAGAACCAGTATATATCATTTTTAGACCAATGAGATGGAGTTTGGTTTGTAACTAAGTAATTCACTATATCAGCAAACTAAGGTTCCTTAAAGATAGCTAAGAGATTTTCATCAGGAAAGTCCTCATTTATGGGCAATTCGTTGCATGGAGAATTTGGGATTCATGAGAGATGGTCAGCAACGATATTTTTTATGCCTTTCTTGTCTTGAATCTCGAGATCGAATTCTTGAAGAAGGAGGATCCAACGAATGAGTCGGGCCTTGGCATCCTTCTTCATCATGAGGTACCTGAGTGCAGAATGATCGGTTAAAATGGTGGTTTTGGACCCAGTAGGTAGGGACGAAATTTCTTTAAGGCAAACACTGCTGCCAAGAATTCCTTCTCAGTAGTAGTGTAGTTCAATTGAGCATCATTGAGAGTCCTACTAGGGTAGTAAATCACGTGCTACTTGTTATCAATGCGCTGTCCTAGGACAGCGCCTATGGCAAAATTAGAAGCGTCGCACATGATTTCGAACGGCTTAGACCAATCTGGAGTAGATATGATTGGTCCAGAAATAAGCTCTCTCTTAAACTTCTCCCAAGAGTTTATACATTCAGCATCGAAAGTGAAGGACACATCCTTAACTAACAGATTAGTCAATAGTCTAGCAATCTTGCTAAAATCCTTGATAAATCTTCGGTAAAAACTGACATATCCTAAGAAGGATCGAATATCTTTCACGCATTTGGGCATGGGAATCTTAGCAATAACCTCAATCTTGGCTCTATCCACTTCAATTCCCTTCTTGGAGATTTCATGATCCAAGACAATTCCATGTTTTACCATGAAGTGACATTTCTTCCAGTTCAGTGTCAGATTTTTCTCAGCTCAACGCTGGAGGACAAGTTCTAAATGGTGGAGATATTGAGTGAACGAATCTCCGTAGATAGAGAAATTATCGATGAAGATTTCTAAGAATCTTTCTATCATATCAAGAAAAAGACTCAACATGCAACGTTGAAATGTTGCTGGGGCATTGTATAAGCCGAAAGGCATTCGACTATAAGCAAATGTCCCAAATGGACATGTGAACGTAGTCTTTTCTTGGTCCTCAGAAGCAATAGGAATCTAATTATACCCCTAGTAACCGTTCAAGAAACAATAATACTCGTGGCCAGCCAAACGTTCAAGCATTTGTTCAATGAAGGGGAGTGGGAAATGGTCCTTATGAGTTGCAGCATTAAGCTTCCTATAGTCAATGCAAACTCGGATCTTCATGGAAAGTCGAGTTTGGACCAACTTTTTGTTCTTGTTTTCCACTACGGTGAAACCAGATTTCTTTAGAACCGCATAGACAGGACTGACCCATTGGCTATCAGAAATGGGATATATTATCCCATTTTCTAAGCGTTTCACAATTTCAGTATGAACAACCTCTTGCAATATAGGGTTTAACTTACGCTGCGGGTCTCTTTTAGGTATGGAATCTTCATTGAGATGAATGCGATGTTGAACTATGGTTGGATTCAATCCCTTTATATCGGTCATAGTCCAACCAATGGCTTCCCTATGTTTTCTTAGAATTGTTTTAAGATCTTCTTCTTGCCCGTCATTTAAATGGGAGGCAATGCTGACAGGAAAGGTCTCTTGTTTGCCTAGATAGACGTACTTGAGATGCGCAAAGCTTTCAATTCTAAAGAAGAGGAAGGCTCACTGGAAGGATGAGTCAAATTTGTTGGCTCCATATTTGGTGAAATAAGGTTCGAGGCCCAATTCACAGTAGACTCAACAACCTGATCAAGATTAAAGTCGTCAGACTCTAACCTAAAGTCACACTCAGTTTCTAGTTCCAATTCTTTCATGTGTTCACTTGTTAAGTTCTCAATGAGGTTGACTTCAAATGTTTGGTTCTTAACATCACGGGTTATTTTTCTAGATTGAAGACATTGACTTTTTTAGTCATGTTCCCAAAGGTTAACCTCATGGACCCATTCCTACAATTGATAATGGCATTGGCAGAAGTAAGGAATGATCGCCCTTGGATAACAGGAGTTTGAGCCCTAAGATTGGACACAAGTTGTATCTCTAGAACTATGAAATCAACGGGGTAAATAAACTCCCCGACCCAGATAAGGACATCATTAATTTCCCTCTTTGGAACTTTTACTGAACGGTCTGCCAGTTGATTACTGAGCCGAGTTGGACTAAAATCGCCTAATCCGAGTTGTTGATAAACTGAGAATGGGAGCAAGTTGATACTTGCCCCCAAGTCAAGAAGTGCACGACTAATCTCGGCTTGTCCTATGGTGCAGGTAATGGTGGGACAACCTGGATCCTTGTACTTGACAGGGATCTGACCCGACAGTAGCTCACTAATGTTAGTGGCTAAGAAGACCTTTTTGGATACATTAGTCTTTCTCTTCTTAGTGCACATGTCCTTAAGAAACTTATCATAGGATGGGACTTATTGGATGACATCAAAAAGTGGCACATTTATCTTTACTTGATAGAAGATCTCAATTATCTTATCCATATGTGAATTTTGCTTGTTATTTTTCAGCCTATTAGGAAATGGTACTTTAGGCTGGTGCACTTGACTGGTTGACTTATCTATTTCAGTTTTGTCAGATTTTGACGGACTGGGACTAGATGAGGTGGATGGTTGAGTGTGGTTGTGCTGAATGGGATTAGATGGTGTTGACAATTGATTGTCAACTTTCTTTCCCGACCTCAATGTATGAAGAGCATTACGTTGATTCAATGATTGATCCTCAGCCAAATGAGCTTATTGAGAATTCCTAGGATTGGTTATTGGCTGACTAGGCAAGGTACCCTTTTGTCTCTCATTCTGTGGAGTGGCTAATTGGCTCATTTGAACCTCTAGCCTCTGTATAGTTTGCATGAGAGAATCTTGGTTCTTCATGTATCTTTCCATGTTTATCTCTAAGTCAGTCATTCTCCTTTCTAGTTGAGGACTCTGGAAGGAAGATTGTGGAGTTTGGTTGGGAAAGTTTTGTTGATAGTTTAAAAAATTAGGTGGATGGTTAGGAGAATTATGATGGAAATTAGAAAAGTTGGGTTGATAATTGGAAAAATTATTGGCATGATGGAAGTGGCTTGCATGATTTGACCATGACTGGTCATTGTTATTTTGGCTCCATGAAAAATTCAGGTGATTTCTCCAACCAGGATTGTACATTGGTGCATAAGCATTATTGTTCGGCCTTGAAAAGGTTGCATTCATCGGTTCTGAAAATATTGTTGAGCTTGAAACACAGGACACTCCTCAAACACATGATTCATGGCTTGACCGTAAGTACAGCCAGGAGTTGAAAATTAGTTTGAGCTGACTTGATTGACTGGACTTGGTTCTTTAGTTTCTAAAACTTCCAGTCTTCTCGCTAGGTTAGCTAACTTAGCCTCATTAGTTATGGATGATTCAATAGAATGGAGACATCCTTTGGAAGAGATGGAGTTTGAGTTCCTTGAGGTTTCACTAGTAGGTTCCCATTGGATGGTCTTTTCAGCTAGATTCTCATATAAATCCCATCCTTCATTCTCATCCTTCTGCAAGAATCCCCTTCGCACATGCTTTCTAAGAGGGTCTTCGTAGAGTAGGCTAAACCGTCATAAAGAATTTGGCATTATCGCCATTTCTCTATTCCATAATGAGGACATTGGATAAGGAGGTCTTTAAAACGTTCAAATTACTTTTAAAACGATTCACTAGGTTCTTACTTGAATTGCATGATGTTCTTTCTAATGAGAGCAGTCTTATGAATTAGATAGAATTTCTTCAAGAAAACCTTGATGAAATCATCCCAAGAAGTGATAGAGCCGGCCGCTAAGCTGTAAAATCATTTCTTGGCTAAGTCCTTAAGAGCGAAAGGGACAAATCTCAACCTAATAGCATTATCTACAAGGTGTGATATTTTCATCATTAGACATACTTTCTCAAATTCTCTTATGAAGAAATAAGTATCTTCGGACTCTAAGCCATGAAACTTGGGGAGTGTGTTGATGAACTGAGGCTTGAGCTCAAAATTGTATTCACCAACGATGGAAGTTGGATGCAAGATGAAAGTGAGGTTCAAATGGGATAGAACCTATCCTGCAAAGATATCGGCTGAGCCATAATCGGATCTGGTCTTGGTTCAACTTGGGTGGTGATGTGTTTCTAATTAACCTAGATGAATTAAGTTCTCTTGACCACACTTGCATACACAGACACAATCACAAACAAGTTCACCAATAGTCAATAAGAGAAAACAACCACGCTTAGTTTAAGGTAACCTTAACCTAGACAACTCCTAACTGGTTGATTGTCCAAAGGAGGTATAATGCAAACTTTAACAACAAGCTAATCAGCCAGGTCAGGGCAAGATTGGTGGGAGGTATCCGCGCAAAAGCGACGGGCCTAATTAAGTCAAACCACCAGCCTTCGGGGTTTCACCCCTCAATCCCTTTCCTAAACACTGATTTGACAGGAGTCAAATTCTAACACATTCCCCCTTAGGATAATCTCTTAGTGAGTTCGAGATGTCCCTAAGGCCAACATCTATCAGATTTTACTTAGGCTTAGGTTGTGCGTGCTTGGAGATGATTTGTGGGCTAAGGAAGGGTAATGACTTCCCCACCTTATCTTGATTTGGGTTTTGCCCATAGAATTGATTGAGCAGATTGTGCACGATATAGAAAAGTAATATTCAAAAGCAAATATCACCCAAGAATGTTTCCTAAACTATATGCTATGCATACGTACCTTGTCTTCGGCTATCTTCAACAGTAATTATAAAATAAACGTAATTAGCAAATGCCTAGAATGCAAGTCTAAACGTATTTTCTTAAGCAATTAACAATCACACAGATTACTGCTGGATTAAAAATAGGGAGTGTAAATATCAAATATATCAAGAATAATAACACACAAAAACTTTATTTTTGCAAGCAATATGTCCTGCAAAAAAGAGTTTTTAGCAGTCCAACAAAAACTTCAACTTTTGCACTGAAATTTCTTGAAATTCTATTTCCTACTTTCGAGAGTAGGGATACAGAATAATAAGTCTTCTCCTGCAAAGCTTGAATGCTAAATCTGAATCTTGACTTCCCTGAACAAGACACCAAATTTGTTAGAAAACAATCACACCGTTCCCTCCCCGGCAACGGCGCCAAATTGATCGTGAAATGAAAGTGATAAGAATTACTGTGTAGCTAACGCGTCGTGTCCACAAGGAGGAATGCGTTAGAAGCTTTTCGGTGTTTTTATTGAGTAATAAAGAATGGAGTTGGTGTCGTTCTTTTTTATCAATTGAAAAAGAGAATGGAGAGAAGGAAAATGATAAAAAAAATTGCAAACTTAAAAAAGGCTTTGGAAAAGGTGATTTTTTTTAAAAACTTGAAGAGTGATTTGTTGTTTGTAATATAAGAAGAAGATCTGGGCTCACTATCTCACTTACTCAACGATGTGTTCTTCTCTTAAAATTCTTAGTGCCTCAACTTGATCATAGGCAAAATCCTAAGCTTGAGTTTAGAAAGTTTTAAGCAAAGCAAATACGATAGTTTGGAAAAGTTAACTCTGTTTTTTAAGAAATCATCTTGAATTGAATGTTAAATCATCAAGTCTTTCAAGTATGAAATAAAACAAGTTCAAGAGATGATTTAAAAGAAGTAGAAGTTTAGAAATCCAAACACATTCTCATGTGTCTTCAAGAACACTTTGAAAGAAGAAAGGCTTAGTTTAGGCATGCATATGATTCCGTTAGGTCTTTACATCAAAACCATTCAAAAAGAAGAGGGATTGAAGAGAGGAACAATAGTGAGCTTAGAAAACGAATTTAGCTACTCATGAAAGATGAAAAATAATATATAAAATAAAGTAAGACATACACGTGAATTGGAGTGGAAGAAGAGAAAGCTTTGATCCTTTTATTAATGTTACTTCAATCTTCAGATTACAATCACTCTATTCCTCTCTCTCACTGGTATTTAAACTGAATTACAAACTATAAAACAAAGATACAACTTCTATACTATTTAATAAAGAGCCTAAACCTTAAAAACAAAGAGAAAAATTTAAATTAAGTTCCGGTCCCTTTTCTCTAGAAAAATAAAGTATTTATAGGCAAAAACCAAACGGAGGAGGGCGTACGAAGATAGGGGGAGCAAATGGCGAAAATGCGGCTTTTGCCACGTTTTCGCGTCCTGGCTATGGCCAGGTGGCCACAGCCGGGGGGTACACCTCCTAGTTTTGTATTCTGACTATATCTCCTGCTGGTTTCCCGTTTCAGCTCCAGGATTTAACGAAACAACCTTTGATTTTTAGCTTTAACCACTTGATTTGAGAAGATTCATTTAAATCAATTTTCAATCTCTCTGATTTGCCATGACCTGCCTTGATTTCCTGATTTCGAATTAATTTTGAATTAAATCAGAATTTGATGGACTTTGGGACTCGTTTCTCTTTCCTATCCTTTAGCACTGGGCCTGCATTTTATAAAGAAAAATAGGACTTATTAATATGATTTATTTAGATAATAAACATGGTAATGTGACAATAAATATACAATATATGTGACCGATTAGTGTGAAGTACATATATCTAAGGCAAAAATTCAAGATCAATTTATCTTTCCAATCTTATTTTCTTATCCTAAAATTTAAATAAGATCTATTATTTTGACTCAGTTTAAGAATTCATAATTTTAGGTCTTCTTAATTTCTAAGATTCTCTTAACTTTCTTTAAAATAAATCAAAACTATTTCTCTTATTTTAAAAAGTTTTGTAAAAAAAAAAAAGAAAGAGTTTCTATACAAAAGAAAAATCTAAAATTTTTCTAAAATGAAGTGTAAAAGAAAGAAAATTTAAAACTAACTGTGTTAGTAAATCCTCCCCCACACTTATCTCAGGCATTGTCCTCAATGCAACGTGAATGTGTATATGCATGAAACAAAATAGGGAAGAAAAATTACCTCAGGGTGGTGGTTCTGGTGGTGGTCTGATTGGCCCACGAAATACGACCCAAATCAAATATTATGGAATTCTCAGGAACCCACTAGTGACCTTTTGAATATAACCCACAAAAAGAATGATGAAGTGAATGGTCTTATTTAAAAAATTATTCCCACCTAATTTTAAATTTTCAAAAATAATTCTTGAATTATTTTGTTCAATATTTTTGTCTAATAATGAAGTGTGATTCTGGGAGATGATTGATTTGGACTCAAATGGAATAGAAACAAAAACTGATATCGACTCGAGAATTTGACTTAGATCAAATCGAGATTCAAAAGGGGGAGTCAAAATTTGTCCAAAAATGGGGTCCAAATCATAGAATTGATGTTCACACACTTTTCCCATCAGTGAAGTATGATCATAAGATATTGGTGATTCAATTTCACAGTGTACTAGTACAAGATTCAATGTTGACTCCGGATATAAAAAAATCTAAAAAAGATACCAGAGTCATTATTGAATCAAAAAGTGAAATGGAATCACCAACATGAGGTTTGGGATCACATTCATATTCAATTTCAATTTCAGGAAAGGGATAACTTGCCAGAATGTCAATGCGACTTTCAAAACTTAGAGTTTGGTCAAGTTCAAATGTTTGTGCTGAAATTGAATCTTGGTTTCCAAAATAACATGATTCTTGGGTCCAATGGTAGAGTTAGGGATATAAGAATTGGTCAAAGGTTGATAGGAAAGACTTCTTCATTCTTATTGATCAATTCACTCTTTATTAAGTCTAACCTACTGATAGGCCGGGGAACAGAATTTTGAGTCTGAATCATGTCTTCCATACTCTGTGCAATTGATTTTTCTTGAAAAGGTGAGCATGAAAGTTAGTTTTGAAAATTATGGTGAAGTCGTGAGTCCATCAGATTTTGCAATTGTTGCTCGGACTCACGCAAGAGTTTCATATTCATTTCTAGGATGGATGGTTTTTAAAAAAGATGAGTATGACTCTTGAAAATTTAGTTGAAATGATCAGTCTAACATATTTTGAAATTGTTGCGCTGTTTCACAAAATACTTTCAAACTCTTTTCTAACTCAGATTTTTCTTCAATTGGATGGTCTAGAAAGGAATATATGGAGTTTGACGAGGGAAGGATTGTTAATTGAGAAAATTTAATTTGTTATTGGGACTCAAGCATGGTGTCCATACTCTTTTCCAAATCAGATTTTTCTTCAGAGGGTGGTTCTGAAAAAGGAGTATAGTAAGCAAAATCGGAGAATGAATGAAAATTGTAGACAATGTGGTTGAAAATTTGACTCAAGGGAGGTGAATCCCCATGAACTCTGTGAAGAGTGGAAATTATTTTGAAAATTATAATCATAGGATTGAGGATATGGGTCATATTGAGTCAGATAATCTCAGTCCGGCCTATATGGTTAATTCATGTTGCACGTAGCCGGGTTGGAGTTATCCGAGTCAGCTGAGGTCGAAGTTAAAAATGGATTCATTTGGCTGGAAAAATTTTGGTTATATTTCATTTATCACAATAATCAAAAAAAAGATTAATCAAACAAATAACAAAGAAAAAGAAAAAAATTCAAAAACAAGCCTATACAAGGGTTGACCTAGACCTAGACAACTTCTAACTAGTTAGACTATCCACGGGGGGTATATCGTAGGAATCTGACCACAAGTTAATCGGCCAGGTAAGGACAAGATCATTGGGAGGTATTTGTGCCAGAGCAACGGGCTCTAATTATGCCAAACCACTGTTCTTCGAGATTTCACCTCTCAATCTCCAACCTTTGACACTTATTTGACATTAGTCAAATTCTAACAAATTTTTTCTTAGGTCCATCTCTTAAATGAGTCTGAGATGTCCCTAGGGGCCAATATCTAGCAAGTTTTATTTAGGCTTGGGGTGTGTTAGTTGGGAGGTGATTTTGGGGCTAAGGGAGGGTAATGACTTTCCCACCTTATGTTAAGTTGGGTTTTGCCCTTAATTTCAATTCATGTAATTGTGTGATATAGAAAAGAATGAACATAAAAAAACCGAGTAAATCACTCAAGCATTTGTCCTAAGCTATATGCAATGTAATATGTACTCCTCCGTCAAGATCACAATAACACAAGAACAAAATACAGTATATTGGAATTGAAATTGACACATGCCTAGATGCAAATGTCTAAAATGTTTTAAAGCATCTAATTTTCACATTTTAGTTCTTAAATTATCGCAGTCTATAGGTAATAAAAACTAACAGCAGAAGATAGCAATATACAAGAGTTTACCCAACCACATAAAAGCGAGTGTTGATTTCTGTGATGCTAAATTTCTGAAAATTTTGACCTGCACACCAAAAATAAAGAAGAAAAGTTAACAAAAATGTGAGATCAAACCATTCCCATCCCCGGCAACGGCGCCTAAAGTTAATCGGGAGAATGCATCCACAAAAGTGTATGTTTTGAAATCACGAGTTAAAAGTGCTTGCTTTGGGTCTCTCGATACTTCTATTATAGCATAGAGGCTAAACGTGTCGAATCTACAAGGACAGAAAGCGATAGAAGCTTTACTGGTCTATTCATGTGTGTGTTAACGGTTCTTCTATATTTTAAAGAATGAAAAGAAAACAAAACAAAAAAATTAAAGAGAAGAGTACGGTGAAATATGAAGAAATGGGAATAGATATTTGTGATTTTTGAAATTATTTCTAAAACAAAGTAAAAAGGAAAGAAAACTCATTCCTATTAACTACTGATGGCTCTACTAACCATGCTGACCTCTTAGTGATAGTTACCTCACATGTATCCTTGGCTATCACTAGTCTTTAGTTCAAGAGCGTTTCAAAGCATGACCCATAAAATAACTCATCACATCCAAATTCAACAAACAAGTGCAAGGTACACTTAAACCATCAAAACTAAATAAGAGCAATTATGGAATAAAATAATGTTAGATTGTTAGAGAGTTAGGATGTTAGAGTGTTAGAATCCATCATCACGAGCCATCAATGGCTCTTGTAAAAACAAGGTCAAGTAGAGGCTATTAGATTCATGTGAATTATCAATTAAGGAATAAGTAAGTTAGTTGCTATGACAGAAAATTAGATAAACATGCAAAAGAGTTAGAGAGAAGAAAAAAGTAGAGTTAAAGAGAGAACCTTTCATAGAGTGTCACCCTCCATTACAAGCACTCTAACTTTCATCCTATGTACCAATCTCTTTCCTATTATAAGATCTATAAGAAATGAAAATATAAAGGAGGAAGAAGAAGAACAACTAACCTAAACTAAAGAGAGAAAACTACCATAAAGAGAAGAAACAACACCAAAAACTCTCCTCCCTTGAGTTCTGAAAATCCCACGGTATTTATGAGCCAAGGGTGGCACCAGGAGGGTGACACGGGTCCGCGCGTCGAATCTCTACGCGTGGCTCCATGGTACGGCCCGAAAACGCCAATTGAGCGTGTCCTGGCTAGTCTTCTTTAGTACATAGAGGGTGCTAAAGACTTCACCCTGGCGTGCCTCAGGGATACTCAGAGTGCAGAGGGCCTCGAACCCGAGCACCGTGCGCCAAGCCACTCCTGACAACTGAGAGGAGGCAACTCTGTAAAAATCCAAAACGCTACGGACGAACTTCGTCAATGGCAGCCTCAACCCCAGCGCTAGAACTGGGGATGCATATATACGCTGTCATTGGCGGAGCCAGCGTAACGTTAGCACCATGGGGGCAAAACTCAACCTTGATCCTAAGGCTCAAGCAGACACTGTACTTCACCAAGTACTCATCCACCTCCTCCTGACTGTGAAGCTTAGTGGTCCTTGGATCAAAATCCATGCTGACCTGGTGCAAAACTGGGAGCTTTTCCCTTTCTTCTCTTCAATGGCTTTTCCCTTGTCCATACCGTCGATGCCATATTTGCTTCCCTTCATCATCGTCAAAGAAATTAGGTGATTTAAAGAGATCTGGAGGAGGCAAGGAGATGCAGAAGGGGAGAACATTGATGAAACTCAAAAGTTGGAAAAATGTTCAGGGTTTGAGTGTGAAGTGCCTTTTAAACCTTCAAAACTTGTGTAGACTCTTGATCAGAAGCTTACACGTGTCTTGACGAATCATAACCAAACCGTCGCCCGTGATATGTTGCACCAATCTCGAGCGTCACGCCACTTCAAAAAGCGACGATTATCTGACCAGCAGCGGATGTGACGTGCATTTAAGGCTCAGCCAGTCTGTAGAGGCATGCCACAAAAAGACAATAACTGATACAGCACTAACAACGCGAGTCCAAGCTCAAGAGGTCTCCCCTCCTCCTTTTCTCTCAGAGTTCTTAGGAGCAAATAACTCCCGGGGGTAAGTTCCCGACCTCTTGCCAAAGTGGAAAGAAAAGGGGGCATTTGTAGTGGTCTGTTTCTGACCCCTTTAGATCATGAAACGTGTCCATCCAACCCATGGACAATCGCGTGACACGAGCCCCTATCCAGACATCTGAAGAAGAGTCCTGATCCTATTTAAAAACTCCGAGCAATTCATTCAGGTAGAAGAATAGAGATAATTTTGATTGCGAGTATCCTTATTTCCAAGCTAATTCTCATTTGAAACCGATGGTTACAGCCAGAGAGTGTATCAATCATGTCTATAGATAAAGCAAATAGGAACTCTACTAGTTCAGATAAGGATGTTTGGCTCTAACAGCCTCAAAGATAAAGCAGTTAAGATTGGATTGACCTTCAAACAGATGAGGACTCTGTAATCTTATCTAGAAAACACCCACATGTATAAATAGTAGACCCCTTTCAATGAGAAGGGGGACGATAAAAAAACCCAGAGACCCTAGCACATGAGATAGGGTGACCATTATAATTTTCCCTAAATGATAGTGGAACCCTCCTTCTCCCTTCCGTGGTTTTTCCCTTTAGAGTTTTCACATAAATCTTTATGTTTGTGCTGCTTAGATCTCAAATTCGTTTATCAATCTTCCCAATTGTCGCGCGTGGAAAAATTCCCTAAAAATTATCCACTGCACCCAGCAGCAGCAACGCAAGAAGAAAAAGTTTCCAACAATTTCCCTCCTTTTTTAGTCTTTTTCCTTAGATGGTTAGACTTGTTGAGATGCTACTACTAGGCGTGTTATATAGGATGAGGAAAGGAAGTGTTATATAGGATGAGGAAAGGAAGTATTCCGAAGCTCTGGTCGATGTGGGATTAAAAAACTCTCGAATTTTTGAAAACTAGGAAGAACTTGATCTGGGTAGCCAAGCTTGGCCACCTAGACCTGGGGCCTAGATCCGGATGCCATAATTCCCAAATTGACTCAAACTTGAAATTTTAACTCAATTAGACTCAAAAACTCTAGCTGACCATGTGTTGGCCGCCCAAACGAGCACGCAGCACGTCAAAGCAAGAGAAGAAGAAAGAAAAAGAATGAAAAAATATAAAAAAGATAAGAAGTATCCGGGAGGCAAAGGCATGGCCACGGGGAAATAATGTTTTATTCATTTTTTTGAAGAAAAATTATAGAAATTGCTCCTGACCTTAGAAAATTCCAGAAATTTGCAAGAATCCATAAAATAAATTAAGGAACCCATAAAAAAATGAGGGATAGGTCAAATGGCATCATTGGACCCACTTTGATCTGGGCCCTATATATTAAAAAAAATCTGAAAATGGTCCAAAATTCTTGAAAAGTCTATTAAACTCGTTTAATTCATGACTTTCATAAAAGAAGTCAGATTTGGATTACTTGAGATGGGTTCGAAAGGTTATGAAAAGTTCTATAAATGGGTATAAAACTTTTAATTAAAGAATTAGATCAGATAAAATGTGAAATGACCAAAATGATCCTAGGTCCGACCAAATCCCGGAAAATTCTGGAAAAAAGGGAAAATAAAAAAATCTAGAAAATGAGAGAATGTGAGTTCGATGAAAGAGACTGAGTTCAAGTGGTTCCCGCAAAACCAGTATAAAAAGAATCATGTGCCGCGAAAAAGTTAAAACACGAGGAATCAACAAGCGGGTCCCACCAAATCTAATGGTTGTTTCATGATTCTTGCACTCTCCTCAACTTGTTCACTCCATCACTTGATCATCTTGCAAACGCATTCCCCACTCATGATAGTAGATGCATATCATATTGATGTATGTAACGTTTGTACTGGGGGCATGGTGTTGGAAAGCACTTTCATAAACAAGATTTGGGGACACTCTGTTTTAGGATCCTACCTTAGCTGGCAAATATCTTGCCCAATAGAGCTTCAGGTGTCCTTCACTTATAAATAGAAATCCAGATCTCGCTTAGGTATGAGCTCTTACTTCTCTCTCTTGGTTCCAGTCATAATTCTTTGGAGTATGAGCTCTTACTGAGGTATGAGCTCTTACTTCTTGCAGTCTCTTAATGGGTCTCAACGTCCTCTTCTAGAAGTTGCAGCACATGTCTTCAACTTTATGACTTTGTCAAAAGTCACATGGTATTTTTCCAACTTTGTAACTTCCTCTTGGTCTATATATATGAAAGTTGACAATAGTTCGTAGTACCAGTCAAGTGTCACTATTTCTCTATTGCGCTTGCTTATGTTCAAAATGAAGAAGAAACTTTCACACATGATATTGTTCCCTATTAAGAGATGGTGGGAACATGGCAGGGCAGAAGCAATGTGATTGCATAACACCCAACCCTAAAGAAATTGGAGTCACTCTGCATCAATGGAGCAATTAGATTATGCCTTTCTCCGAGTTAGCACATGTAACTTACATAAGGAGCACCAAGGTGACAACATAAAACCTTGTCTCTCTCTCTCTCTCTCTATCTCTCTCTCTCTCTATATATATATATATATATATTATATATATATATATATATATATATATATATATATATATATATATTACATACTTGGTTTTCAATGGGTCTGCGTTGGGCCGCTCTCGTTTAGCATGTGCCTAGGCTCAGATTCCATCTCTCCTAGATGTATTATCCTTGGCTCTACATCAATTGTAGTTCTCTTCTTCAGCAGTAGCTTGCTATCGTTTCATATCTCTTCCTCATTATCCGTATTTGTACAAACTCTCAATGTTTCCATCTTAAATTTGTGAGTGGGTGTGAAATAATTGGATTTAGAATTGATTTGTATCACTTTATGAGTGATATTATTTGTATCTTTTTATTTATTTTGGTTAAACTCTCAATGTCATACCATCACGAGTTTGAGGGAAGGTGTTAAAGTAACAATTATAAGTATGTAACACAAGAAATGATACTTTTGTAATCTTATCTATATTAATGAGAGGTTGATCCCCATCCAGGCCAAGCCGTCAAGCCATCTATTTTCTCCAAATCGGACAAATGCCTATCACAATAAAGCTTATTATGAAAGGTAATCTCTTAATGGAGTTTCAATGTCCTCTCACTAGAAGGTTGGAGACACGTCTGTAATTTATGACTCTCTGTCAGAAGTCACATGGTACTTTTCCGACTTTGTAACTTCCTCCAGGTCTCTGTTCGACAGTTGACACTTGTTTACAGTACTGTTTGTGTCACTATTTCTCTAACGCGATTGCATATTGTCAAGGAATAAAGAGAACTTTTCACACATGAGACTGTTCCCTAATAAGAGATGCCGTGGCAATTGGGGGGCCCATGCAATATGACTGCACAACACCCAACCCTAAAGACATTGGAGTCACTCTGCATCAGTGAAACAATTGGATTATGCCTTCTCCGAGTTAGAACATGTCACTTACATGAGGAGCACAAAGATGAAAACATAAAACTTTGTAAATATATTACGAACTCAGCTAAATAAAAGCTTTGGCGAATGTTATTGCTTATTGCACTGCATGAATTTATTGAAGATGAATGAACTCAGTTCCATGGAAAGAATTACGAGTGAGCAATATATATATCTGATTATATGTTTATTTTACAATAGTAGCACATATGACACTATCAAATTGTTGAAGATATAGAAAGGTTTATTGCTCAAAATTGAAGCTGAGGGGTGTGTGAAATAGTAGTTGAGGTGAAGATTTATTGTTCAAAAGATGATGACATGCCTTTACACTCATCTAATGTACATACACTGTTTCTAACATGATTATAGAGTGTAGAGAGAGAGAGAGGGGGGTGGGGGTCTGCTAGAGAGAGACTTGGTCAGCTCAGCTGTGGTGTATGCTTCATGAAAGCTTATTGTTGTAGCTTATAATCAAGTCTTCCTGTAGCAAACCAGCTCCGACCAACTCCTGCTCGCTCCATCGTTCTCACCTGATTCTTCAAAAACTTCATGTACTGCACAGCCCATCCAGCATAGACGCTGTGTCCATCTTCGTCCCCCCGGGGACCAACCTCTGCAGTATTCTTATCTTCTCACTGATCCTCTCCCTCCGGAGCCTCGCTGCCACGCTTTGTGGATCTTTCGATATCTTCACGTTCCGCCTCTTTGGTGGCTTGATCGACTCAGGGTCGATGTGCACAGGCTGCAGCGCAGCCATGCAGAATACCATCTCCCTCATTTCTTCCACCGATTTCTGCTTGAACCCTTGGAAGGGATCATACACTTCGTTCGGAAATGTGGGAGTAGCAGTAACTGATGCCATCATCGAAGGCGAGTTGGCCGGTGAATTGAACACTGCAGGCAAGGAAGCAGCCGGCTCAAGTACTGATGGGGAGGGTAATTGTGGTTGGGGGATCTCAGATGCTGGGTTCTGATCAATTTGCATCATGACTGTCATCCAGTCCATTTGGGCCTCTGCAGACGAGCTCAGAAAATCTGAATCCATTTATGACACACAGAGAGAGAGAGAGAGAGAGAGAGAGAGTGAGTGAGAGTGGGAATTCTATGAGAAACTTGAAAGAAAGAAAGTGGGATGATGATGATAAAGGCTAGTGCCACTCTTCCCCTAGGCTTCAACCTGGCAAGCTATATATAACTAGCTAATAATGGGATTCTGCAACAAATACAATAAATATGTTCTTTCTCCTACTCTTCCTCTGCTGTTTTCTCTTCGATCTACAAAATTTATGAAAAAAATTTACTCGGTAGTGTGGGCAAGGTATGTTGGTAGTGTGGGCAAGGTACGTTGAGAGATGCCATTGATTGAGTTAGCATATTGTGGTCCAGGCTCGGGGGTTTTGAAAGCTCACTTATACAGTACAGAGACTGTTAGTGGGGTCTCACTGTTGAGATAAATTTGGTCATAGGACTCACAAGCTGAATAATTTATGGCGGTACTTAATTGATCCCCATTCCACTCCAGCAAGAGGTGGTGCTACCTCTCCACAATTACCATTTACATGCTGATTTAATTGATCAAATGAACATGGATAGAGTAAGGTTGGTCATCTTACCATGGACTCGCATAATGACGGTTTGAATTTGCCTCTTCTTGATCAGATCCAATCTTTAGAAAGCTAACTTGTAGGCTGTTAACACCGCAGGCCCCACTCGGGCGGGGATCGGATCCAACCCGACCCTGCACACACGATCCCGAAGAGGAGTCAAACTGCACACGCAAGTCCAATCCTCTCTCTTTTTCTCCCTTACATTCTCTCTCCCTTTGAGTCTCTCTCTAACTCCAAATCTAATTAGGGCTCCCAGTTGAGTGGGAGATCTGACTGAGATTGGATTGGATGAACATGTGAGATTCATTCAATTAAGTCTTGATCAATCTAATGTACTTATTTGAACTAGGAACATGAGAGTTCATCTTTCTCTTATTCTCTACGTCCAACTGTTGATATGGTTGATCTATTCCCGAGTTATAATTGCCGAGTTCAAATAGGAATTTGGCTTATAGATAGAGGTTCACGCAACTGATTCATCTCTTCCTTCTAACTGTATGAGCCGCTCAAGGTTTGAATCGAATGGATAATCTCGGTCAAAAGTTCTGAAAGTAGCCACGTGTCGCTCGCCTGTTTGGTGCTGGATGAACACGTGATGTGATCCCGAGAAGGTCATAAACTGAATACCACAGATGCCCACCCCCCCCCCACCTCCTTCTCTTTGGAGGAAGTCGAGAACCCTCCCTCGAGGATTATAGGTTCCTGGGGACTCTGATAGAGAGAGGGTTGCAGATAGAGACGAGAACTTTGGACCCGGGCTCGGGTCCCTTCAGTTTTTTTCTTTTAGCTGCGTGCATGACTCTACAGGCTAGTAAAATCCTAAATTCACATCCCATCCTCTGCGATGTTAATTAACCAACTGCTGCTTCTCGAGGCATGCGACATTCGAGGAAAGTGCGGCATATTTGACGCGCTGGTCTAAGTCCCACATATTGTGACACATGTAGGGTCCTTAATCGAGTGGCGCTTCGTCTCCCTTTGGGATTTGAGATATTGACCGGTCGGCCCTTGGGCTTCTTCTTTATAAATAGGACATGCTTTCAGGGGAAGATCTGCACTGCTTTCTAAGTGCTCGTCCACTTTTTGATTCTACCGTGTCTTGTGTGCGGTGATGTCTTCTTCTCTCTTCATCCGATGGAGGAAGAAGGAGAGAATAGAGAACGCTGTTGCACTCCTTATTTTCACAAGTTCGTTTGTCATGGGGTGTCGGTTCTTATGATGGGCTCATCATGCGGTATCGGTTCTTGCGATAAGACCCGACTGTCAGGAATGATGACGAATGGATTATCCTCTGGATGGTCCGCTTGTAACACCCGGATTATTATACCCTGAGTTAAAGTAATATTATTGGCTAATAATATTTTCCTAGAATTATGCATGGATGTATATGATGCATGAATTGATCGTATTAAATACTGGGTGTTGGTATTCATACCTAACACTGTATGACATACTCGTATTATTATCGGGTATTGGTAATTGACTCTAATTATGATTGTATTAATATTGGGGAGGTGTAGAAAGAAAGAAAAATAAAAGAAAAAGAATAAAAATAATATTAATAGTATTGATTGATGAGGTATGGGAGTAGATGGGAGTAGGTGGGAGTAGGTGGGGAGAGAGAAATAAAAATACTTTTTTTTCTCTCTCTCTCTCTCTCTTTCACTCCCTTTCACTCTCTCACTCTCATTCTCTCCCCCTCACTCTCATTCCCTCCCTCTCTCACTCTGTGGGTGATGGCCGGAGGCCCAGCGCCGGCGGCGCCGGCGGCCAGCCGGCGTGGGGCCGGCAGGGGAAGGGAGGAGCACCGGCTCCCTCTCACCCTCTCACTCTCTCACTCTGTCACTCTCTCTTTCGGTGGGGTCCCCGGCGGCCTGGGGCGCCGGAGCGACGCCGGCGCCGGCTGGGCGACGGCGCCGGCGAGGCGGCCACGCCGGCGTGGCGGTGGCGTGGGCGCGGCGGTGGGCGCCGCGAGGAGCACAGCAGCAGCAGCGGCTGCTGCTGCGTTTGCTGCGTGGGGGTGAAACCCATAACGGGTTCGGGTTTCGGGTTTAACCCAAACCCGACCCGTTATATACCCAACCCATTCATTAATAAGGTAAAATTTCATTTAGGCCCAGTGAGATTAAATAATTACTTTGGGGCCCCTGAAAAATTACAATCAGCCCCCTGAATATTTTTAGTTATTACGAATCTAACCTTTTGTATTGGTTTTGGTTTCCGAGCGATATCTTGGCCATCCGAAGTCGGATTCGGACGATTCTTGAGCCGTTGTGATCGTGGAAACGAGAGCTACACATCTAGTATATCAGTATACAGTATTGGGTGCTTGAATATATCGGTATACTCGGTGAGTGGAAGTCCTAACTTAATCTTGTTTTTCCCCAATTTAGAAATAATTGTTGTTGGGAAATTATTGATAATATAGATTGATGGAACTAAGAGGTTACGTCATTATAAAGATGATTATGATAGTTATTGTAAAAGGAAATTGGTGTTATGGAACCGAAATTCAAATAGAGTATCAGAATAATGAACCATGGATATGTTATGTATAGGCGTGGGTGAACCTAATACAGGTTTGATACCAAATTGAGAATTGTTATTTAGAATTCATATAATATGACCATTAAGAGTCTGTAAGTGTATTTAAATGATTGCGCATAGGCGTATGCCACATAAGTTATGTGTTTGGGGAATTCTGAGCATCATGTATACGTTGCGAGTATTTGCTAGGGTTGAGAATCGAACAATTAAGTGTTGGGCCCTGATAGAAATGGTAAAGTATAAATTCTGGTTAATACCATCTACCCGTCTGTAATGAATATTGATGTCTCTCAACCTGAATGTCATTAAGTGGGTAAAGTTTACCTCCGATTCCATTACACACTGCGATTGCATGTGTATTGGCTATTAATGTAATAATGTTGATAGTTAGATGAAGATCGATATTATATGCAGGTGATGTCTAACATGTTATGAAAGTAATAGTTAAGGATAATAATAATCGGATGGCAATTGGTTAACACCGGTACACTCTGTGAGTGGACTAAACAGTGACAACCGGGAACCGATTACAGATCATGACTGTTATTTATTAATAAGAGATAATCACAATTAAGATGAAAGATCACTTGAGACCCATCAACCATGATTAGACAATTTTAGAATCAGTTATATTGATACTGGTATAAGCAGAATCCTAAGTTGATATTAGGATTGAACTAAGCAAACGAAAATGGAAATTATCTTCGAGTAACTCGACGTGACCGTGGTATAGAAAACTCTGCTAAATGGGATACATGTAATTGATGTAGTATGATAGAAATAGCGTACTGGTTAAAGTATTGAAGGTTTTGTTAATATTGATAACTCGGATGGGATCGGGACATTTCTGTTAATTAGCAACGGTGAACGCGAACCGATAATGATGGAACTGATCAAAGTAATTGATAATGAACTGAATTAGAGTAACTGAATTCCTAATACTACCGGACATGCTCCATAAATAGCTTGAACGTCAAAGCTTATTGTTAAGCTAAGTACGCGGAATACTCAAATGTGATGTAGTATGTGAGTATTGACCTTGCGAATACTGTTTTCATATTTGCTGTGTTTCATGATTATATATCGATTAAGTTATTAATTGATAGCAACTGAAAGCAACTTGATAGATAAATAACTAAGATTTATCGAACCCAATGAGAGGTGGAAGAATAAAACCTTTGAACCAGAACTCGC
This sequence comes from Agave tequilana, assembly GCA_038442645.1. Classification (NCBI taxonomy): domain Eukaryota; kingdom Viridiplantae; phylum Streptophyta; class Magnoliopsida; order Asparagales; family Asparagaceae; genus Agave; species Agave tequilana. The sequence goes on from JAVJIF010002873.1 coordinate 50,179, forward strand.
AAGTAGATATCGCCACTTTTGGCGATTAATGTTTATTAATGAAAACTACTGATAAGAACATGTCTGATGATTATCAGATAATGGGCGACTGGTGATGTTGTAAGGTATCAAGCGAGTGATTAAACTGGTAAAACTGTTAGAGTCAGTATTGCGTAAATCTGACAACTTAATATTAAGCATATCGATTATGATGGATAATTGGATATCAACAATACCGATAGTATTGAATTAGTATTTTGGTATGCCTACTCGGTATACCGGAGACTTTCAAGTATTCTTATAATTGATTTAACAGAACATCGGAATCCTCTATGAGGTTTGGAAGTCATATCTTTATAGTGACACCGATTCTATCTAACCGTAAGAGTTAGACAATTACCTTAATAATTGGAAGTTAGTAATACAGACGAATGATTAAGCGACATGTCAATGAGATTAGTAATCCAATATGGGTAAGTAATATGTGTATGTGTACGCATGTACATATGTGTGTGGTTTGATTTACATGCAAACGCAGATGATCATTTGGCTAGTAAATGACTGTGTGGTTTAGAACTAGTAGATAGAAATAAGCGACAACAGAACATGCTTCTTAAAAAGAAAATAGTTTTATGAATGAGCATCATACTTGACTTCATGCACATGTTTGACTACACATATATTGGAATGATATAACATGATGAGTAGAATAAAGTAGGAAATGAAATAAAACGTAAGAGATAAACAAGTACTTGACACTATGTATATTTTGGGATCATGCATATTTCGTGATATCAAGAAATGTTAGCTACCTCACAAAGACTCATGTGTTTACAATTCCGCAAGTACTTACTATTTTGTTATGAATTCATGACATTATTATATGTCTTGCATATTGATATTATATGATGGTATGATGTGTTGGAGGAAGGGATCGAGTTGAACCGGAGGCGTAGAAGGGGAGATTTTATGGAGGAAGGGACCGGGTTGAACCGGAGGCGTAGAAGGGGAGATTTTATGGAGGAAGGGACCGGGTTGAACCGGAGGCGTAGAAGGGGAGATTTTACGGAGGAAGGGACCGGGTTGAACCGGAGGCGTAGAAGGGGAGATTATATTGTATGTATATGGATATGATTTTTATGATATCCGGTATATGGATATGATTGTTTATGATATCCGGTATATGGATATGATTGTTTATGATATCCGGTATATGGATATGATTGTTTATGATATCCGGTATATGGATATGATTGTTTATGATATCCGAATTAAGGATGTTAATATGTATGGCACCTAGTGTATGCACATAGTTGTGTATGACATCAGGTAAACAGATTGTTGTGGCATCCAGTATTTGGATGTGAGTGTTCCGTATTTCTTCATGTACGAACACATTTATAATTGGGTACTATCATGAGTAGTGTGTGATGTCATAGGTATATTACGGAAGGCAATATTGAACCATACTTCAACTAATCTAGTGAGTAAGATTAGGCTCTCTAAGAGTCGTGTTGTGATCATGACTACATATATATGAAATACGAATATATTACAAACGGAAACCGGAAAGGTGATTATAAGAGACTAACGAGTAGGTCATGTAGTGCAAAATCATTGAGATTATATATTAATGAAATATTGGTCACGTGTACACAGAGAATACATAGTGACAGCATTAGATAAAAGAAAGAGTCTATGATTCATAAGCTGCAGTATCAACCATAAGTAGAAAATAACGAAACTGAATTTCTTTGATGTTGCTCAACTGCTTAATACTTGATGTACAATGGTAGTATCATATAACTTTATTTTGAATGACTTCTCTCACTGAGCTGTTGAGCTCACCCCCACCACAGATTGATTATTTTCAGGTCACGGCAAGGCGAAGGTTCGACTTAGAGCTGCAAGGATGTTCTCCTGAGATAATGTATGTACTTATTGTAGGATGTAAACTCTGATGTTATTAGTCACCATGAGTTAGAATAGTATATCATGGGAGCACTCTTCTGTATATGTTTATGTGATGGACCTTGAGATGAACTATATGATGAATATGAGATCTATAAGTAGGCTGATGTTAGCCGAAATTTCTTTAGTATATCTTAATTATCGAGTAATAAGGTTGATGATCATGGAAATTTTGAGGTAATTAACCTGGGGCCGTTACAGTTGGTATCAGAGCTTAGGCTTAGAAACTTGGAGTAGAAATCAGGTGTGGGTCTAAGGCAGTATTAGCCTAGAGATTGATTTAGGTCGTTGGTTCAGGAATAACATTGATTGTTATAATTAATGTTTATAATGTGCAGTTTGTATGAATGAATGTGTGCCTTGATTTAAGAAGTTCATAGGTGTAATGGGTTCTTGTGCGTATGATTAATCTCAAAATGCATGATATTTAACTTTTTCTTATATTCGAATGAAAGTATACCCGCATATACTTTGATTCGGATGAGTTCTATTAGGGGTGTAGGCCCTTGGTATGAACTACCGGTGGTATGGGACACTGGGATAAGGAAATGACAAAAATATCAGGCAAGATAAGATTTAATCAGAACGGAAGAACCATATTGAATATATGTGATGGATGTATCATCAAGTATGGTACGTGTATGTGCTGATACGATGTGTGATGATATATAATACGATTATCACCAAGTGCGATGTGTGTATGTGATACCATATGATGTGTATATCACCAAGTATGATGGTGAATGTAATGATATAAAGTATGTGTAAGATATATTCTGTATGAAAGTGATAATATTGGACATATATTGCATGTTGTGAACACATAAGGAAATGCATGGTCGGAAGAAAACAAAATTTCTTTATTTAAGAAAGATTTCATGAGATAAAGAAGAAATTAAAAGTATTACTCTTACCTATTATCAGATGTGCCAAGTTTCGAGGACGAAACTTTTTCTAAGGGGGGTAGGATGTAACACCCGGATTATTATACCCTGAGTTAAAGTAATATTATTGGCTAATAATATTTTCCTAGAATTATGCATGGATGTATATGATGCATGAATTGATCGTATTAAATACTGGGTGTTGGTATTCATACCTAACACTGTATGACATACTCGTATTATTATCGGGTATTGGTAATTGACTCTAATTATGATTGTATTAATATTGGGGAGGTGTAGAAAGAAAGAAAAAATAAAAAAAAAGAATAAAATAATATTAAATAGTATTGATTGATGAGGTATGGGAGTAGATGGGAGTAGGTGGGAGTAGGTGGGGGAGAGAGAAATAAAAATACTTTTTTTCTCTCTCTCTCTCTCTCTCTTTCACTCCCTTTCACTCTCTCACTCTCATTCTCTCCCCCTCACTCTCATTCCCTCCCTCTCTCTCTCTCTGTGGGTGATGGCCGGAGGCCCAGCGCCGGCGGCGCCGGCGGCCAGCCGGTGTGGGGCCGGCAGGGGAAGGGAGGAGCACCGGCTCCCTCTCACCCTCTCACTCTCTCACTCTGTCACTCTCTCTTTCGGTGGGGCCCCCGGCGGCCTGGGGCGCCGAAGCGACGCCGGCGCCGGCTGGACGACGGCGCCGGCGAGGCGGCCACGCCGGCGTGGCGGTGGCGTGGGCGCGGCGGTGGGCGCCGCGAGGAGCAGCAGCAGCAGCGGCTGCTGCTGCGTTTGCTGCGTGCGGGTGAAACCCATAACGGGTTCGGGTTTCGGGTTTAACCCAAACCCGACCCGTTATATACCCAACCCATTCATTAATAAGGTAAAATTTCATTTAGGCCCAGTGAGATTAAATAATTACTTTGGGGCCCCTGAAAAATTACAATCAGCCCCCTGAATATTTTTAGTTATTACGAATCTAACCTTTTGTATTGGTTTTGGTTTCTGAGCGATATCTTGGCCATCCGAAGTCGGATTCGGACGATTCTTGAGCCGTTGTGATCGTGGAAACGAGAGCTACACATCTAGTATATCAGTATACAGTATTGGGTGCTTGAATATATCGGTATACTCGGTGAGTGGAAGTCCTAACTTAATCTTGTTTTTCCCCAATTTAGAAATAATTGTTGTTGGGAAATTATTGATAATATAGATTGATGGAACTAAGAGGTTACGTCATTATAAAGATGATTATGATAGTTATTGTAAAAGGAAATTGGTGTTATGGAACCGAAATTCAAATAGAGTATCAGAATAATGAACCATGGATATGTTATGTATAGGCGTGGGTGAACCTAATACAGGTTTGATACCAAATTGAGAATTGTTATTTAGAATTCGTATAATATGACCATTAAGAGTTTGTAAGTGTATTTAAATGATTGCGCATAGGCGTATGCCACATAAGTTATGTGTTTGGGAAATTCTGAGCATCATGTATACGTTGCGAGTATTTGCTAGGGTTGAGAATCGAACAATTAAGTGTTGGGCCCTGATAGAAATGGTAAAGTATAAATTCTGGTTAATACCATCTACCCGTCTGTAATGAATATTGATGTCTTTCAACCTGAAAGTCATTAAGTGGGTAAAGTTTACCTCCGATTCCATTACACACTGCGATTGCATGTGTATTGGCTATTAATGTAATAATGATGATAGTTAGATGAAGATCGATATTATATGCAGGTGATGTCTAACATGTTATGAAAGTAATAGTTAAGGATAATAATAATCGGATGGCAATTGGTTAACACCGTACACTCTGTGAGTGGACTAAACAGTGACAACCGGGAACCGATTACAGATCATGACTGTTATTTATTAATAAGAGATAATCACAATTAAGATGAAAGATCACTTGAGACCCATCAACCATGATTGGATAATTTTAGAATCAGTTATATTGATACTGGTATAAGCAGAATCCTAAGTTGATATTAGGATTGAACTAAGCAAACGAAAATGGAAATTATCTTCGAGTAACTCGACGTGACCGTGGTATAGAAAACTCTGCTAAATGGGATACATGTAATTGATGCAGTATGATAGAAATAGCGTACTGGTTAAAGTATTGAAGGTTTTGTTAATATTGATAACTCGGATGGGATCGGGACATTTCTGTTAATTAGCAACGGTGAACGCGAACCGATAATGATGGAACTGATCAAAGTAATTGATAATGAACTGAATTAGAGTAACTGAATTCCTAATACTACCGGACATGCTCCATAAATAGCTTGAACGTCAAAGCTTATTGTTAAGCTAAGTACGCGGAATACTCAAATGTGATGTAGTATGTGAGTATTGACCTTGCGAATACTGTTTTCATATTTGCTGTGTTTCATGATTATATATCGATTAAGTTATTAATTGGTAGCAACTGAAAGCAACTTGATCGATAAATAACTAAGATTTATCGAACCCAATGAGAGGTGGAAGAATAAAACTTTGAACCAGAACTCGCAAGTAGATATCGCACTTTTGGCGATTAATGTTTATTAATGAAAACTACTGATAAGAACAGGTCTGATGATTATCAGATAATGGGCGACTGGTGATGTTGTAAGGTATCAAGCGAGTGATTAAACTGGTAAAAACTGTTAGAGTCAGTATTGCGTAAATCTGACAACTTAATATTAAGCATATCGATTATGATGGATAATTCGATATCAACAATACCGATAGTATTGAACTAGTATTTTTGTATGCCTACTCGGTATACCGGAGACTTTCAAGTATTCTTATAATTGATTTAACAGAACATCGGAATCCGCTATGAGGTTTGGAAGTCACATCTTTATAGTGACACCGATTCTATCTAACCGGTAAGAGTTAGACAATTACCTTAATAATTGGAAGTTAGTAATACAGACGAATGATTAAGCGACATGTCAATGAGATTAATAATCCAGTATGGGTAAGTAATATGTGTATGTGTACGCATGTACATATGTGTGTGGTTTGATTTACATGCAAACGCAGATGATCATTTGGCTAGTAAATGACTGTGTGGTTTAGAACTAGTAGATAGAAATAAGCGACAACAGAACATGCTTCTTAAAAAGGAAATAGTTTTATGAATGAGCATCATACTTGACTTCATGCACATGTTGGGCTACACATATATTGGAATGATATAACATGATGAGTAGAATAAAGTAGGAAATGAAATAAAACGTAAGAGATAAACAAGTACTTGACACTATGTATATTTTTGGGATCATGCATATTTCGTGATATCAAGAAATGTTAGCTACCTCACAAAGACTCATGTGTTTACAATTCCGCAAGTACTTACTATTTTGTTATGAATTCATGACATTATTATATGTCTTGCATATTGATATTATATGATGGTATGATGTGTTGGAGGAAGGGACCGGGTTGAACCGGAGGCGTAGAAGGGGAGATTTTATGGAGGAAGGGACCGGGTTGAACCGGAGGCGTAGAAGGGGAGATTTTACGGAGGAAGGGACCGGGTTGAACCGGAGGCGTAGAAGGGGAGATTTTACGGAGGAAGGGACCGGGTTGAACCGGAGGCGTAGAAGGGGAGATTATATTGTATGTATATGGATATGATTGTTTATGATATCCGGTATATGGATATGATTGTTTATGATATCCGGTATATGGATATGATTGTTTATGATATCCGGTATATGGATATGATTGTTTATGATATCCGGTATATGGATATGATTGTTTATGATATCCGAATTAAGGATGTTAATATGTATGGCACCTAGTGTATGCACATAGTTGTGTATGACATCAGGTAAACAGATTGTTGTGGCATCCAGTATTTGGATGTGAGTGTTCCGTATTTCTTCATGTACGAACACATTTATAATTGGGTACTATCATGAGTAGTGTGTGATGTCATAGGTATATTACGGAAGGCAATATTGAACCATACTTCAACTAATCTAGTGAGTAAGATTAGGCTATCTAAGAGTCGTGTTGTGATCATGACTACATATATATGAAATACGAACATGTTACAAACGGGAAACCGGAAAGGTGATTATAAGAGACTAACGAGTAGGTCATGTAGTGCAAAATCATTGAGATTATATGTTAATGAAATATTGGTCACGTGTACACAAGAGAATACATAGTGACAGCATTAGATAAAAGAAAGAGTCTATGATTCATAAGCTGCAGTATCAACCATAAGTAGAAAAATATCGAAACTGAATTTCTTTGATGTTGCTCAACTGCTTAATACTTGATGTACAATGGTAGTATCATATAACTTTATTTTGAATGACTTCTCTCACTGAGCTGTTGAGCTCACCCCACCACAGATTGATTATTTTCAGGTCACGGCAAGGCGAAGGTTCGACTTAGAGCTGCAAGGATGTTCTCCTGAGATAATGTATGAACTTATTGTAGGATGTAAACTCTGATGTTATTAGTCACCATGAGTTAGAATAGTATATCATGGGAGCACTCTTCTGTATATGTTTATGTGATGGACCTTGGGATGAACTATATGATGAATATGAGATCTATAAGTAGGCTGATGTTAGCCGAAATTTCTTTAGTATATCTTAATTATCGAGTAATAAGGTTGATGATCATGGAAATTTCGAGGTAATTAACCTGGGGCCGTTACATGTGACGCCTGGTGTTAGCGTGATATTACATTCTCAGTGCCTATTAACATCCACACGCACTTGTATGATGATAACCCCTTGAACACATGTTATTTGGTCTCTTCCCTGTTCGAACAATGATACCCGCATATCGGAGTTCGAATGAGTTCTACTGGAAGTACGGGCTCTAGGGTGAACTGTCGGATGTTGTGGGACGTCGGTGGGAAAGGAAAAAGATAACATAGAACACTACTGATTGTGTAACGCCCCGATTCCACGGATACGGGGACGTCACTGCGACGTATATACGTAGGCCAGAATTGCCCCACACGTATATACGCTAAGCAAAAGTACAACAAGAAACAGAGTACACGACAAAACGTGGTAATCATACATATGCCAACAAGAAAGTACATATACAAAGTTATACAGGATATGATAACTATTACACTTTACAAGTGTCATTTATCACAACCAAGTCCAAAAGAACAAGATACAAATATGTATACAAAAAGCTCACGAGTAGAAAGAAGATCCCGTGAGTCAAAAATGAGGAGTCTGGCACGAAGGGACAAGAACTAGTCAGCTTGCCCACTAAGATAGGCTCGGTCCTCAGCAGTTGGCTCCACTTCTGTCCAAGCTTCGGAATCTGAATATGCAAATCCAAGGGAGTCAAGACATATAGACAATAAACGGACTACAGCCAAGTGGCTAAGAGACATGAATAAGTAGTATGAAACAATATAAGGAATATCCGCTAACAAGTATGAAAAGCATGAAGAGATAAAGTCCTAATACATTAAATTTACAATTGACGTCTTATTATTATTACTTGTCTTACTGTGATATCTAGCTATGTGACCCAGCGTCCCAGAGCACATAGATCCATATCCTAGTAAAGCAAGGTTGTTATTGGAAACAGCGGTTGTATCGACGAACTATGTTTACAGTGGACCCCGTACATGCCCGGGATAACGGTCCAGGATTGTTCCGTTGCTTGGTGACGGAAGCCAGCCGCTAGGCTAAACAGGAGGGACTTATGTATGCCCTTAACATGATGGTACCAGTAATAGAGGGAGCAAGCACTCCCCTCGGTCCCCTGGAGGCCCACAGGTCAGACCGGAACATGAGTTGCACAACATTCCTAAAAGCCACTGTAAACACGAACACATATCGATATCCGCATGTTTTCCCCCGACCCAGGTGTAAGTTGGTCCATTTTATGCAAAAGTCAAGTGTATCATGCTTGGTTCAAGTGATGGCATGATAAGTGGTGATATTCACATTTTAACAAGTTATGGAGCGATGATATGTAATAACAAGTCATGAAGTAATATGAGATAATGTCTATCAAGTAACATGTCATGTAGTACCAGTTATGAAGCATGAACAAAAGTAATATGCCATACATGTATCAACAATAAGATCCAAATTTAGAACAGAATCAACTAAGTCAAACAGTCAGAATTAGTCGACTAGGTGGGAGGGTTAGTCGACTATTAGGGGTCTTAAGTCGACTACTAGTCTGGATGAGTCGACTAAAACTGGGAAACAGAGAGTTGGGTTCTGTTTCAGGGAAAGTTAGTCGACTAGGGTTGTAAGGGTAGTCGACTAACAGGGAACTACTAGTCGACTAATGGATACCTAAGTCGACTAAGTCTAAGATACAGAGAGTTGATGTTTTATTTCAGGAAAACAGGAGTCGACTGGGGAGAAATGGGTAGTCGACTAGGGGTCTCTAGTCGACTGGAAATCTGGTCTAGTCGACTAAAACTGTGAAATCAGAAAAGGTTAAGTTTCAACTAAAGTGGATTAGTCGACTAGTCCCTAGGTCTAGTCGACTAATCGTGGGAAAACAGCAAACAGAACAGATTTCTAGGGTTTTGTTTGAGGGTCTAAAAATGTGATTTTTATGGCTCAAGTGAACATGAATTGTCAACACAAGTATACAAAGGAGTTTACAAGTCTTGGTGAGTAAATATACTCACCTCGAACGGTTAATCGAAGTTCTATGCGAGTTCGGAAGAGATCGTAGTCGACGGTATCACCCACTCGATCCTTGGCGATACTTCCGACGAAGAGAGATGCGATCCAAACTCCAAATCAGTTGCTCGAGCTAGAGGTGAAGATCTTGTGGTGTTCTTGGAGTTAGGGTTGAGTTTGAGATGGAGAAGGAAGAGGTGAGGGCTAATCTCTTGGTGAAGTGAAGAAAAAAAAGAAAAGAATTGTAAAGGAAAGTTTATATAGGATTTGATTTTTGTAAAGGAGATGTAAATAGTGTAAATGTGAGGGGGTTTATTGCAAAATGGGAGAGGGGATGGGTGTCCCTCTCCTTGGCCACTTGGCCGGCCATGGGAGAGAGAGAGAGAGAGGTGCATTAAATGGGGTTGGTGAGATTATGTGGAGTTGGAATTTTGGAAGAGATTTGTATTTTTGGAAAAATGGGAAAATTTGTGGTTGTGGAGAAAGAGGAATAAAGGAAAAGGAAAAAATGGAAAGAAATTCATAAAGGAAGATATTTACTCTAACTTGGAATTTGAAAATATTGAAAACATGGATTCCTAGGTTTAAATCAAGTATGCGGAAAACATTTCGGAAAATACCGAAATCGTCCGAAATTCAAGTATCTCGGAACGACTCGTAAATTTTACCAAAAATCAATAATAATATATGAAGACTAATAGTGAAATCCTTTTTAGAAATACTTTATAGTTTTAAAACTAAAAATCCCGGAATCAGTAATTTACCGACTCCGTTGAAATTTTCATAAATTCATAAAATTCTCAGAAAAAGTATTTAAGTAGGAATATCATTCTAAGAAATAAGGTCTAAAGACTCTTCTAGAAATTCTTAACCGTTTGAAAAATAAAATCCAGGAATCGATCAGCGACACTGGTCGACACCGGTTTTGAAGAAATTTATTTTAATTCAGGAAAAATCCAGAAAATCATAGAAAATCTAATATATTGGAAAATGATATTTGAAAGTGAAATCGGTCAAATACAGGAAGTAAATCGAAAAATACGGTCAAAAACTGAATACGCAACTAAGTACGTATTCTGGGAACAGGGTATTACAATCCACCCACCTTACAAAATTTCGTCCTCGAAATTTCATAAGGTGAAAGGTAACAGGAAAAGTAACAGATAGAGAAGGATAAGATGGAAGATAACGGTAGAGAAGAATAGAAGGAAAGAGTCTTACCAATCAAGATGTGAAGAGTTGAGGGTAACGCTCTCGGATAACATCCTCTCGTTCCCATGTGGCTTCTCCCAGTGCATGTCTGTTCCAAGACACCAATACCAATGGTATAGCCTTGTTCTTCAGTGTCTTCACACTCTTATCCAAAATGGCCATCGGCTGCTCCAGATATGATAAATCTGGCTGCAGTTCCAGTTCGGAATGATCCAAAATATGACTATCATCCTTTACATACTTCCTCAACTGTGATACGTGGAAAACATTGTGCACTCCCTCCAAAGATGGAGGTAAAGCCAATCTGTACGATACATCTCCCACACGGTCCAAGATCTCGAATGGGCCGATGTACCTCGGACTAAGCTTTCCACGAGTACCGAACCGGATAACTCCCTTGGTAGGTGATATCTTCAAGAACACATGATCTCCTGCCTGGAACTCTAATGGCCTTCTCTGAGAATCTGCCCAACTCTTCTGACGGCTTTGAGCTGTCCTGAGGTGATCTCTGATGACTCTGACTTTCTCTGTTGTCTGAATCAGAATCTCTGGCCCCAAAAGTCCCCTCTCACCGACTTCATCCCAACAAATCGGTGACCTACACTTCCTTCCATACAATGCTTCAAATGGTGCCATCTTGATACTTGCCTGGTAACTGTTATTATAAGAAAATTCAGCCAAGTGAAGATGATCTTCCCAAGATCCCTTGAACTCAATCATGCAGGCCCTTAGCATATCTTCAAGGATCTGGATAGTCCTCTCGGATTGCCCGTCTGTCTGAGGATGATATGATGTACTGAATTTCAGACGGGTTCCCAAACTTTCTTGGAGACTCTCCCAGAAATGGGATCTGAATCTGGTGTCTCTATCTGAAACAATACTGACTGGAACTCCATGCAGACGAACTATCTCCTTCATGTACTTGTCTGCCAAGACCTCCGTTGACTGTCCCACCCTGAATGGTATGAAGTGAGCTGACTTGGTGAGGCGATCAATGATGACCCACACAGCATTGTTACCCTTGGGACTACGAGGTAATGCCGTGACAAAATCCATAGTGATGTGCTCCCACTTCCATTCGGGTATCGGCAAAGGATGTAGAAGTCCAGCTGACCTCTGATGCTCTATCTTTATCTGCTGGCACACCAGGCACTTGGCTACAAACTGAGCTATCTCCCTCTTCATAGCATTCCACCAAAACTGCTTCTTCAAGTCCTGATACATATTGTTTCCCCCTGGGTGGATGGAATATGCTGAACTGTGAGCTTCTGCCAAAATCTTCTGTCTAACTTCTCTTTGGGGAACACAAAGTCTGCTACCAAAATATAATGCACCATCTGGATGAATACAGATATCCGTTCTCAATCCCACCTCTACCTGAGCTCGGAATGTCTGTAATCTGGGATCTTCCTTCTGAGCTTCCCTGATCTCATCAATCAATGCTGACTGAATCTGCAAAGTCATGAACTGTCCTGCCTTCTCAGTCCTTCGAACTAACATCAAGTCCAATCTGATGAAGTCTTGAATCAACTCCTTCTGCTGAGTAAGCTGGATAAGCACTCTATTCTCTGGCATCCTGCTTAGTGCATCTGGAACTGTATTGACCTTGCCTGGATGATATTGCAAGTCAATATCATAGTCCGCCATCAGTTCAAGCCACCTCCTCTGCCTCATATTCAACTCTTTCTGTGAGAAAATATACTTGAGGCTCTTGTGATCAGTGTATATCAACACTTTATCTCCCAGAAGATAATGCCTCCAGATCTTCAAGGCAAAGATAACAGCTGCTAGCTCCAAGTCATGAGTTGGGTAATTCCGCTCATGAGTCTTCAGTTGCCTTGACGCATATGCTATAACATGACCATGTTGCATAAGCACACACCCCAGGCCTTTACCTGATGCATCACTGTAGATGACCATCCCTCCTCTACCTGAGGGAGTCCTCAAGATTGGAGCTGAAATGAGCCTCTGCTTCAATTGCTCAAATGCTGCGGTACACTCCTCTGTCCATATGTACCTTTCCCCTTTCCTGGTGAGCCTGGTCAATGGAGCTGCAATCCTAGAGAAATCCTGGACAAAGCGTCTGTAATATCCGGCTAGTCCAAGAAAACTCTTAATCTCAGTCACTGTCCTCGGAATCTGCCAATCCCTCACTGCCTGGACTTTGCTGGGGTCAACTGAAATCCCTTCTGCTGAAACTATGTGTCCAAGGAAAGCTATGCTGTCCAACCAGAAATCGCACTTGCTCCTCTTAGCATGAAGCTGCTCCTGTTGGAGAGTCTGCAATACAATCCTCAAGTGTTCTGCATGCTCCCTGTTGTTCTTTGAATAGATCAGGATGTCATCTATGAAAACAACAACAAACTGATCCAGATAGGGCGAGAACACTCGGTTCATCAAATCCATGAAAACTGAAGGGGCATTGGTGACTCCGAAAGGCATAACTAGAAACTCATAGTGGCCATAACGGGTCCTGAATGCCGTCTTCGGAATATCCTCCTTCTTCACCCTCAGCTGATGGTAACCCGACTGTAAATCCAATTTAGAGAATACACGGGCTCCATGAAGCTGATCAAACAGATCATCAATCCTGGGTAAAGGATACTTGTTCTTGATGGTAACTTTGTTCAACTCCCTATAGTCAATACAAAGTCTCTTACCACCATCCTTCTTGTTCGCCAATAATACTGGAGCTCCCCATGGTGAAGTACTCGGCCTAATCAATCCCCTGTCTGAGTATTCCTGCAGTTGCTTCTTCAGAATCTCTAACTCCGTCGGTGCCATCCTGTACGGAGCCTTGGATATAGGAGCTGCTCCTGGAACTGTATCAATGGAGAACTCAATCATCCTATCCGGTGGCAGTCCTGAGATCTCAGCAAACACTCCTGGGAATTCATTCCACACTGGTACCTTCTGCTTCTGAACCTCCGAAGTAGTCATCCGAGTCTTTCCCTTGGTAGACTTCACTTCTCCACTGAATTGGAACTCCGGTTGATGAGGGATTCTGAAATTAATTTTCTTCTCCCTACAATCAATAACTGCATGGTACTGACTGAGCCAGGTCATGCCTAAGATTACGTCGTACCCTTTGGTGTCTAGTACGATCATATCTATGGCCAAGATCTTATCACAAAGTTCTACTGGACAATCAGTACAAACTCTAGAAGATATGACTACCCCATTCCCTGTACTAATCTCCCATTTGTGGTCTAAAGATTTAACAGGTATAGAATGCAAAGCCACAAAATGGTCTGAGATATAACAATGGGATGCACCTGAATTGAAGAGAGCGAGAACAGGTTTTGAATGAACTCTGATGTTACCTGTTATCACTTCCTCTGAAGTCTCAGCCTCTTCTGCTGTAAGAGTGTAAGCCTGACCTCTACCACGCCCTGCTGCAGTCCTGGCTCCTCTCTGGACTGGGCGAACAACATGCTGTGGAGGAAGGGGAAGAGCTCTCCTCATCACTGGTCCCTGATTCCTCTGCCCAAGTGGCCCTGGTAGCACTCTCTGTCCATTGGGTCCTGGAAGTGCTGGCAAAGTCTGGTTGGCTATCCCCAATCTCCTGTGTGGACAAGCCTCTATAGAATGATCTCGTGATTCACACACCAAACACAACCCATTTGCCCTCCGGCAATTCTGTCGGATATGCCCTGGCTTCTGACAATAACTGCAGAAAGAAACTGGTTGGGCCGTCTGGTAAGGAGCTAGCCTGAAAGGTTGCCTCTGAACTTTCGCTGCTCTATATGGGCCTCCTCTTCCCATTGGTACAAATGGCCTCTTCATGGCCTGGTTCCCCATCTGGTCAACTTTCTTCTTCTCAAGCCCACGCTCAACTTCTCGAGCTATGGTGAGAACCTCCGAATAAGTCTTCAACTGCTGGGGCATCAGGAAAACTTGTATGTCCATCTGCAGACCCTGCTGGAACCTGCTTGCCCGCTTCTCCTCATCCGTCACCATGTACGGAGCAAAGCGGCTCAATCTAAGGAACTCTGCAGCATACTCGTCCACGGACTTGCTCCCTTGCTGAAGCCTGATAAACTGCTCTTCCATGTCCTTCTGAGCAGTAGCTGGGAAGAATCTGGCATAGAAGCTCTTGGAGAATGTGTCCCAGGTGACAGGCTTCTCCAATCTGGCCTCTTCAGCGAGCCACCAAGTTCTGGCTACATCTTTCAACTGAATCTTGGCGACCTCAACTTGGTTCTCCTTTGGTACCCTGGCTGCATTCAGCAAATCAGTGGTGTCTGTCAGCCATTGCTCAGCATCCAAAGGCTTCTCTTCTCCCGTGAAGATGGCTGGCTGCAGCCTCCTGAAATCTGAAATATTCCCCGGCCTCTGTTCCTTCGGTGCTGCCAATTCTTGCCTGAGGAGTTCAGTCTGCTGCTGTTGGTTTTCCATCATTGTCTGAATGACCCTTAGAATATCCACATTCTCTCCCGTGGGTCCATTCGAAGCTTGCCCCGAGTGGTTACGGCCCGTCCTTCGCTCCATACCGAGTTGGGGAAGATAACTGGAATTTGGAAACAAATGGAAGGAGTTTAGGATACAAGGGAAGGAATCAAGAAGGAATCAAGGAGGACTTAATAACTTTGTATATTATAGTTGGCATCAGCAAATTATTAAAATTTGCCGCTCGATTGTACTTCAGGTGTGAGAGCCTAGGCTCTGATACCAACCTGTAACGCCCCGATTCCACGGATACGGGGACGTCACTGCGACGTATATACGTAGGCCAGAAATTGCCCCACACGTATATACGCTAAGCAAAAGTACAACAAGAAACAGAGTACACGACAAAACGTGGTAATCATACATATGCCAACAAGAAAGTACATATACAAAGTTATACAGGATATGATAACTATTACACTTTACAAGTGTCATTTATCACAACCAAGTCCAAAAGAACAAGATACAAATATGTATACAAAAAGCTCACGAGTAGAAAGAAGATCCCGTGAGTCAAAAATGAGGAGTCTGGCACGAAGGGACAAGAACTAGTCAGCTTGCCCACTAAGATAGGCTCGGTCCTCAGCAGTTGGCTCCACTTCTGTCCAAGCTTCGGAATCTGAATATGCAAATCCAAGGGAGTCAAGACATATAGACAATAAACGGACTACAGCCAAGTGGCTAAGAGACATGAATAAGTAGTATGAAACAATATAAGGAATATCCGCTAACAAGTATGAAAAGCATGAAGAGATAAAGTCCTAATACATTAAATTTACAATTGACGTCTTATTATTATTACTTGTCTTACTGTGATATCTAGCTATGTGACCCAGCGTCCCAGAGCACATAGATCCATATCCTAGTAAAGCAAGGTTGTTATTGGAAACAGCGGTTGTATCGACGAACTATGTTTACAGTGGACCCCGTACATGCCCGGATAACGGTCCAGGATTGTTCCGTTGCTTGGTGACGGAAGCCAGCCGCTAGGCTAAACAGGAGGGACTTATGTATGCCCTTAACATGATGGTACCAGTAATAGAGGGAGCAAGCACTCCCCTCGGTCCCCTGGAGGCCCACAGGTCAGACCGGAACATGAGTTGCACAACATTCCTAAAAGCCACTGTAAACACGAACACATATCGATATCCGCATGTTTTCCCCCGACCCAGGTGTAAGTTGGTCCATTTTATGCAAAAGTCAAGTGTATCATGCTTGGTTCAAGTGATGGCATGATAAGTGGTGATATTCACATTTTAACAAGTTATGGAGCGATGATATGTAATAACAAGTCATGAAGTAATATGAGATAATGTCTATCAAGTAACATGTCATGTAGTACCAGTTATGAAGCATGAACAAAAGTAATATGCCATACATGTATCAACAATAAGATCCAAATTCAGAACAGAATCAACTAAGTCAAACAGTCAGAATTAGTCGACTAGGTGGGAGGGTTAGTCGACTATTAGGGGTCTTAAGTCGACTACTAGTCTGGATGAGTCGACTAAAACTGGGAAACAGAGAGTTGGGTTCTGTTTCAGGGAAAGTTAGTCGACTAGGGTTGTAAGGGTAGTCGACTAACAGGGAACTACTAGTCGACTAATGGATACCTAAGTCGACTAAGTCTAAGATACAGAGAGTTGATGTTTTATTTCAGGAAAACAGGAGTCGACTGGGGAGAAATGGGTAGTCGACTAGGGGTCTCTAGTCGACTGGAAATCTGGTCTAGTCGACTAAAACTGTGAAATCAGAAAAGGTTAAGTTTCAACTAAAGTGGATTAGTCGACTAGTCCCTAGGTCTAGTCGACTAATCGTGGGAAAACAGCAAACAGAACAGATTTCTAGGGTTTTGTTTGAGGGTCTAAAAATGTGATTTTTATGGCTCAAGTGAACATGAATTGTCAACACAAGTATACAAAGGAGTTTACAAGTCTTGGTGAGTAAATATACTCACCTCGAACGGTTAATCGAAGTTCTATGCGAGTTCGGAAGAGATCGTAGTCGACGGTATCACCCACTCGATCCTTGGCGATACTTCCGACGAAGAGAGATGCGATCCAAACTCCAAATCAGTTGCTCGAGCTAGAGGTGAAGATCTTGTGGTGTTCTTGGAGTTAGGGTTGAGTTTGATATGGAGAAGGAAGAGGTGAGGGCTAATCTCTTGGTGAAGTGAAGAAAAAAAAAAGAAAAGAATTGTAAAGGAAAGTTTATATAGGATTTGATTTTTGTAAAGGAGATGTAAATAGTGTAAATGTGAGGGGGTTTATTGCAAAATGGGAGAGGGGATGGGTGTCCCTCTCCTTGGCCACTTGGCCGGCCATGGGAGAGAGAGAGAGAGAGGTGCATTAAATGGGATTGGTGAGATTATGTGGAGTTGGAATTTTGGAAGAGATTTGTATTTTTGGAAAAATGGGAAAATTTGTGGTTGTGGAGAAAGAGGAATAAAGGAAAAGGAAAAAATGGAAAGAAATTCATAAAGGAAGATATTTACTCTAACTTGGAATTTGAAAATATTGAAAACATGGATTCCTAGGTTTAAATCAAGTATGCGGAAAACATTTCGGAAAATACCGAAATCGTCCGAAATTCAAGTATCTCGGAACGACTCGTAAATTTTACCAAAAATCAATAATAATATATGAAGACTAATAGTGAAATCCTTTTTAAGAAATACTTTATAGTTTTAAAAATAAAAATCCCGGAATCAGTAATTTACCGACTCCGTTGAAATTTTCATAAATTCATAAAATTCTCAGAAAAAGTATTTAAGTAGGAAATATCATTCTAAGAAATAAGGTCTAAAGACTCTTCTAGAAATTCTTAACCGTTTGAAAAATAAAAATCCAGGAATCGATCAGCGACACTGGTCGACACCGGTTTTGAAGAAATTTATTTTAATTCAGGAAAAATCCAGAAAATCATAGAAAATCTAATATATTGGAAAATGATATTTGAAAGTGAAATCGGTCAAATACAGGAAGTAAATCGAAAAATACGGTCAAAAACTGAATACGCAACTAAGTACGTATTCTGGGAACAGGGTATTACAGATTGTTATTGAATGGTTTGGATGAAACATGTTGTGTTATGCCCTAAATGGTTACCCTGCCTTATGACCTATGGCTGTATACATGATTGTAACCAAGACCAGATTATTGTAACCAGGACCAGACTCATGACCAGAGTTGGATACCAGCCTAGTGACATGTGATAGGGTACATATATTGACATCAATTGCTTGTATACCGTGGTGGCAGTTGTATTCTGTCTTTATTCATGTTGATTATCAGTTATACTACAGTGCAGTTATTTATCTTATTATTCAGTCTGTTATATCAGCAGTTGATCTTATTATTATTTATGCACATTGTTCTTCTGTACGAGCTTTTCCCTTTTACACACACACTCACCATGGTCGCGTTCTGACGACCCTGAATTTGCACGTCCAGATATTGGACGATTGTTTTTATTGTGCAGGTGTCCGTTGAGACCGTCCATAATGCGAGGAGCTGGACTCTCTCTCTCTCTTTGATTCTGATACTTTTGCATTTTCCTTTCCTGCTATTATTCCTTGATTCTTGTATATCACATTTAGCCTGTCATTCTATTCTTATTTCATTTCAGATCCTGTGTAGTCTTATATGTATTATTGCAGTGACCTATGATTATGTCCTGATTTATAGCTTGTTCAGGTTAATTTAGGCTTAGCGTGTATGTGTGGGGTAGTTTCCTCGCGTATATACGTCGCCGACTCTCGTCGCGACTCCGGTTCCAACGTATTTTGGGAAGCGGGGCGTGACACCACCACAATTTTTGAAACCAACTTTTATACTCACTTTTTCAAGAAGAATTGATTGCAAAGAGTATAGAAGACATAATTCAGACTCGAAATTTTGTTACCTGGCCTATCAGTAGGTTAGACTTAATAATGAGTGAATTGACCAATAGGAGTGAGAAAATTCTTTCTTATCAACCTTTGACCAATCCTTATATCCTTAGCTCTATCGATTGGACCCAAGAATCATGTTGCTTTGGAAACCAAGATTCAATTTCAACATACCCATTTGAACTTAACCAAAATCCAAGTTTGAAAAGTACCATTGACATTTTTGGCAAGTTATTTCTTTCCTGAAATTGAACTTGAGCATCAATGTGATCCTGAACCTCAACTTGGTGATTCAATTCCATTACTTGACTCAATAATGACTCTGGTGTCTTTACCCGATTTTCATCACTTCCCCGAGTCAGTATTGGATCATATGCCAGTCCACTACAAAATCGAATCACCAATATCTTATGATCACACTTCATTGATTGGGAAAGTGTGAACATCAGTTCTATTGTTTGGACCCCATTTTTGAACCAATTTCAAACTCTCACATTTGAATCCCGACTTGATCTAAGTCAAATTCCTGAGTCGGTATTTGTTCCTATTCTGTTTGAGCCTAAATCAATTATCTTCAATAATCACACTCCATTGTCAGACAAAAGTGTTGAACAAAATGACTCATGAATTATTTTTGAAAATTGAAAATTAGATGGGGATAATTTTTTTAAACAAGACTATTCACTTAATCATTCCTTTATGGGTTATATTATAGAGGTCACTGGTGAGTTTCTGCGAATTTCACAATCTTTGAATTGGGCCGCATTTTATGGACCAATCAGACCACCACCGGAACCACCACCCTAAGATAATTTTTTCTTTCCTGTTTGTTTCATGCATATACACATTCACGAAGCATTGAGGACAATGCATGAGATAAGTGTGTGAGAGTTTACTAACATAATTTGTTTTAAATTTTCTTTCTTTTACACTTCTTTTTAGAAAATTTCTAGATTTTTTTCTTATATAGAAATTCTTTTCTTTTCTTTTTATAAAACTTTTTGATATAAGAGAAATAGTTTTTTTAGTAATTAAAGACCTAAAATTATGAATTCTTAAAAACCGAGTCAAAATAATAGAACTTATTTAAATTTTAAAATAAAGAAGTATGATTGGAAAGATAATTTGATTTTAAAATTTTTGCTTTAGATATATGCACTTCATACTAACACAATTTTTAGCATTGAAACAAAAATTGAGAATGTCATAAAAATAAAAATAAAAAATATTATAAACATCGCTTATTGAAGCTGGATAATTATGCCTCATGAAGCATGATTAATCACGAGTAAAATGGTGGACAAAAAAAATAATCCCCTTAGTTTTTTGGCCTTATTTATTCGAATTCTTAATCCCCTTTGATGTTTCTCATCTGGTGCCCTAAAACTATCTTGTTTGGCAGTCACCGGCTAAAAGCTCACTATTCAGCTAAATAAAAAAGCCTAAAAAACTAAGAGAAGAAAAAGAAAATTATATATATATTTAAATAAATGGCATGAAAGTTAGAGTTGATTTTTCAAAAATCTTCACTGTTCACAAAGTGCATATTATCTAAGAGTCTTATGAAAATCAAAGAATCAATTCAATTTTAAAATTTTTACCTGAATTCATAATAAGATGCTGAATCTAAACTTAGTTTAAATGAAGAATAAAAATTGGTTAAACCTATGACCTTGAATAACACTTTGCTATATTTCAAAACGTGTTTTCAAAATACTAACATTTGATTTCTTTCTTTATGGATTTTGTGGGTGTAATCCACTTAAAACTCTCAGGAAACACGACTCCTCCTCTAGAGAAAATTTAGAGGTTTAATGGCTTATTGCACACGCTCAACGCAATCGCGTCACTTGCGAAAGTGATATAATAATTTTCTTAGTTTTTCTTTTTGTTTTTGCTCGGAACGAGGAAAAGATAAGTGTGAGGGAGTGATTAGTCTCCCAATGTGCATATTTCATACCACATCTTCACATTTATTCTGAATAAAATTCTGTTAATAATGACTTTCTTATGTGTTTCTAGGTCCATGACATGAAATGAAGAAGAAACCCCACACTCTCATTTATTTGGGGATTTTTAGAGCCCAGAAGTAGCCAGAGATTTTTGAAACCCTACTTGCTAATTTTGGGTGCAGAAAATCAGAAACCAACAGGTTGCATAGGTACTAGTGTGTAGCCAAAGGTTGCACACTTCGGCGCCGAGCGTGCGGCAGTTATACGGTCGCGAAAAACGCAGCCTGGGCCGCGTTTTCGCGACAGTACAGAGGAGCCATGCGTTGAGTTTCAACGCGTGGCCCCGTAATGACCTCCAGAGGCCCTTTTGGCTATAAATATTCCCTGGTTGAGCAGATTCAGAGAGAGATGAAGGTTTTTAGGATAGTTTTCTTCTCTTTAGTGTAGCTTAGTTCTTCTTCTTCTTTTCTTTTGTATTTTTTCTTTCTTTTAGATCTTGTAAAAATTCAGAGAGTGGTTCTTAAGATGAAAGTTAGAGTTCCTTTAATGGAGGGTGACACTCTATGAAAAGTTTTCTCTTTATCTCTACATATTTTCTTCTCTCTAACTTTTTACATGCTTAGCTATTTTTCTCTTATGACATCTAACTATTAACCACTAACTTACTAACTCCGCACTTGATAATCCACATGAATATAATAGCCTCTACTTGGCCTTACTCATGCAAGAGTCATTGATGGCTCATGATGATGGATTCTAATACTCTATCATCTAACTCTCTAACAAGCTAACATTACTTTATTTCATGCTTACTCTAGTGTAGTTTTGATGGTTTAATTGTAGCTTGTACTTGTTTATTTGAGTTTGGATTTGATGAGTGATCTTATGCGTTATGCTTTGAAAAGCTCTTGAAACCAAGGACTAGTGATGGCCAAGGATACATATGAGGTAACTATCACTAAGAGATTAGCATATTGGTGGAACCATTAGTAGCTAATAGTCATGAGTTTTCTTCTGTTGTTACTTTATTTTAGAAATAGTTTTAAAAATCACAAATACCTTCTCTTTAATGTTTTTATCTTTATTTTCACCGTATTCTTCTCTTTTCATTCTTTGTTTTCTTTTCTTTTGATTCTTTGAAATATAAAAGAACTGTTAACACACACGTGAATATATTGTTAATACTTTTATTGCCTCTCGTCCTTGCGAATTCGACCTGTTTAACCTCTATGCTATAATGGAAGTATCGAGGAAGCTAAAGCATACACTTTTACCTTCTGACTTCAAAATGACACTTTTTTGTGCACGGTTCCCCTCTGATCATTGCACTTCTTAGACTTGAACTCCGGTTTATTTTTTTCTGACTATCATCCAAACTATATGTCGGGCAACTGAAAATTTGTAAGGTTTAATAATTCACAGACTCTCCTCGACAAATCTCCTTTGGGATCTGGAGATTAACTGTTGTAGATAGTGACTTGTTTACAATATAGCATGCATGACTT
Source organism: Agave tequilana (assembly GCA_038442645.1). Lineage (NCBI taxonomy): Eukaryota > Viridiplantae > Streptophyta > Magnoliopsida > Asparagales > Asparagaceae > Agave > Agave tequilana. The sequence continues at coordinate 72,658 of JAVJIF010002873.1, forward strand.
ACAGCTTCTACCCAAAATCTTTCTGACATGTCTAGCTTGTAACCTGATACTACGGCACGCACTGTAAGTGTTTGATTCGTGCGCTCTGCTACATCATTATGTTCTGGTCAGCCTGGAATACTTATCTGTGTTCAATGCCTTCACCTGCTAAGTAAGTTTTGAATTCTATGAGGTATACTTGCCTTCATTTGCGAACCTCAAGACTTTTACCTTTCGCCCCCTTCTGATTCTCTACCGTACTTGTTTACTCATTGAACTTCTGAAATACTTTTGACTTCTGCTTCATGAAGTATATCCAAACTCTCCTGGAGAACTCATCTATGAATATGAAATACACATATACAAGAAATAAATAGAATTACGTGAAAACATGTTTATGTATGCATGAAATCATGTTTAAATCATATCAATGAAAGCATATGTAACTCATTAACTGTATATGCATAATGTAGGCAAAACCAATTGTATAAACTCAATCTCTGGATCTATGAGATTAGTACAACGAGGGGATAATTCAAACAAGAAAACTCTCATCTATATACCATATACCTCACCACCATCAACTGGGCGTATACAAGCAGAATTGCTGATCAGTAAGGATGCCAGTATACTTGTGATATGTAGTTCTAGTTTTCTGTCAGTAGTAGTGCTCCAGTGTCAGAAGTATCATTTATATTTGGAATTCTTGTATAGGTAATTTGAAATCACCCATAGGGGGGTGAATAGGTGATAATGCTAATCTAGAAACTAAATGCGGAAGCTAAAACAAATTTTGCAACATACTTAATACAACCAACAAGTGTAGCCGAATTTCCCGTGAAGGGCTCTTGACTAACTCCTCTTGATTCCCCTAGATAAGGGTTGAGGTGCTATATGAAGCTCTTGTGGTTAAGTATAAGTGAGGCACACACAAACAAGCCAAGCATATAAGGATGATCAATATGAATCAAATGCAAGGACAACACAAGCATACAAGATATGAATGAATGATACTATGCACAACACGAATAAAGAGAGAGTTGAGAGTCAATGGATCAAACGCAAAGATAAAGATGCGTTCCGAGGTTCGAGCCCCTAGCTCTACGTCCCCGCCTTCACCGGGAAGGATTTCCAATCCACTATCTTGTCCACCGAGGACTCCCACCGAGGGAACCTCCATCGAGGAGGATTTGTACAACCGGGAGTACCGAACTCCTCTCTCAACCAACACTACCTCCACCGAGGCAATACAAACACCACCTCACACAAGAGGGGTAGGCCCGTAGCCAAACAACAACCAACAATCACCTCTACCGAAGAGGGATACAAACCAAACTCCACCTCTCACTAGAGGGAGCAAACCACAAATCTCAACCTCTACCAAAGAGGGAGCAAACCAATCACCCGATCAACCTCTACCAAGAGGGATACAACAAAAGTAAGGGTGTTTACAACTTGGAGGCTACAACAACCTCAAACAATCTCTTTTCCCACAAACAAAAGATCCTAAATAGATAGGATAGGAGATATAGCTCAAGTGGAAAAACTAGGTGTTTGGAAAACAAAAACTCAAAGAAAACACTTGGGAAAACTCTTTGTAAATGATAGAATTGAAGAACAAAACAAATCTCCCAAATTTCTATTTTCTTTGATTTTCCCAAACCCTAAAACACAAAACCAATTTGGAAGTTTAAAGCCCAAAAACACTTTTGAAAACTTGTTTTAAACACTGGAGAAACTCTGAAATTTTTTTTTTTCAAAAATCTTGTCAAAATCCCCAAAGAGATGGGGTATTTATAGGCTCCCCAAGAAACTAGCCATTAGGCTGATTTTTAGCCTGACAGGCCGGCGGTCGACCGCCCGGTCATAAATATGACCGTTGGGGCATCCCGGTCGACCGCCCGGTCGACCGTCCCATTGCCTGGCAAGACGTGCACAGACCTGTGCACGTCGGTCGACCGACCGGTCGACCGGATCTGGCATACGGTCGACCGTCCCGGTCGACCGCCAGAACCTGGCAGCCAATATACTGGGTCAGAAAAACAGATTTAAAATATTTCTAAAAATTCTTTAAAAACTTCTAAAAATCCCCGAAAATAGTTTTACCATTTTGCATTGATATATAAACATATGATAAAAATTTCAACTCAAATATCCAGCAATTTGAACTATTTTTGTGTTTTAACATTTTTACCAAAAACCAAAAGTTGTATTTTATCAAACTTGGATTTTTCAATAGGAAATCTGATTTTTTCCTAAAACTCATTGAAATACAAAAACATGATATTTAAACACTTTTAGGCATGTTGCATATGGACATAAGTCCAAGAAACAAATATATATCATAGTTTTTGTCTTTAATTCTAAAATTATGTTTTGTTAAAAATACCAAAACATAAAACTACATGAATAGGTATGTTAAACTAAGTTTGTATAAGTCATATAAGCATGTATGTATATAGAGCACATCTAATATACATAAAAACAAAGTAAACTTGTTTTGATCAATCTATTCATGAAAGCCAAAACCAAAACATAAAACTTGTGTGTGTTGTGAACTTGAGCATATCAACTATTCTAAGCTTTACATATGGATCTAAAACACACTAAACTAAACTAGGATACCTAAGTCTTCTTGACGATCTTCATCTTCAAGCCGACTCGATGCCAAACGTGATCCACCGAGTGCAAAGGTATGATCTTGATGCTCGGGCACTGGAATCACCATATGAAGGCTTCCAAACTCCTCTTTTTGAAGCAATCACCAACTAATATCTTGCTAAATGATCTGAAACTAAAATCACAAGATTATTAGTAAATATAACTACATGAGTTAATTATCATCAAAACTAGAGTGGAAGGCCTCTGGGCCAACGATCTCCCCCTTTTTTGATGATGACAAAACTCATGGAGTTATATATGCATGAATTAAAGTTAAGCTTCAAAGAAGCTCCCCCTTAACTATGCATAAACAAATAAAACATAAATATATGCAATGAATATGAAACATGAAACATGCATAGATATGCATAAAACAATAAAACATATTTTTATACCAATTGAAATTTTCAAAAACAAACATGCTCTAGATACCAATTAAATTAAATAAAACATGCTCTAAATACCAATTAAACTTAATATATGCAAAACATAAAATGCATATAAAACTCTCAAATAATTCTCTACCTTTTGTCAACCATCAATAAAGGGGTAAAAGCAAAAGCAAAACAATAATTTTTTTTCTCTCCCCCCTTTTGTTCGAAACAAAGAATCAACAAAGGGTCAAAAACAATAAAAACAATGTTCTCCCCCTTTTTGTCTAAAACAAAAAGAAAATCAAATAGGGGTTACAATTAATTGAGATATCAATTAAAATATATATCAAAGATAGCATCTTGATACCAATTGAAAGTAAACATAGATTAATAAATAAATGGTATATGCTATATACATTCATGAAGAGGAAGACGCTAAGTTAACTTCCCTACATACATGCATTATATGAAGAAAGGATGACAAGCCCTAAGTCACATAACACATAATATGCAATGCATAAGAGGAGATGTGAAGCTCCCCCTACACACGTGTACCACATAAAGAAGAGTTGTCAAGCTCCTCAATATAAGATACACTCAACATGAATCTATATGTAGAAGAGTTGTTAAGCTCTCCTTGCATATATGCAATCATTGATTAGACGGAAAGGTGTACTTATTATGTGTATAAAGATGTATTTGATGTACCCTTTCTTGTCTCCGTTATAGCATAGGGCTATACCGAGTCGAATCTCAGGGAGAGCTCGCGATGGAAGCTTTACGTGTGGTAGTGAAGTGAACAAACGAGTATTCTTCTCTTGCTTATAAACTTAAGTGAAAAAGAAACTAAAAGAAAGGATGGCTATGTTCATGGTGGAAAATCGTTGGAAAAGAAATCAAGAAGTGGATTGGTATTCACAAGAAAAGGAAAGAAAACTTGTAAAAGAAGCAATCCATGACTAGCTTACCTTGCTAGCTTGCCAAGACTTACTAGACTCCTTGATAGCGAATGCTTGCCTAATGTTGTCACTCCATCGGCTTGGATTCGTCTCACGTGTTGACCTAATTACTTTCTCACTTGCAAGATGGTGGTTTAACCATCGGAGAAGAGAAGACCATACAACTTGCAAGATGAAATTAAGCAAACACCCATGAGTTAGTGAAGTAAGCTAAGCTAGTGGTAAACTAGTACATGGATAAGAATTTAGCTACAACAAGCCATAAGAAAGCATGAAGTAAATTGCAAGAAGTAAACAAAGCAATAAAGAAAGCAATTAAAGAATGCAAGAAAACTAGAACCAAGCTTCAAGTAGAGGAAGGAGGATGGATCAATCCTTGTTGCTTCAAGTGTCACCCTTGATTACACAAGCTCTCTCCCTCACAATCACTCTCTTTTACATTGAATTCTAGGGAGAAGAAGAGGGATCTAAAGAACAAAACCTAAAGAGAAAAATACATGAAAATTACAACAACTAAACTAATCTCCTCTCTTCTCCATTCAGTTTTTGTACGCAGGTCTTCATGGAGTATTTATAGCATGGATGAGAACCTTCGAGAGCCTAGTTTGTTGGCGCAAAATCTGAGATCCAACGGCCCGGATTTTGCGGTGGATCCGCCGCAAGTCGCGGCACTTTTGTGGCCGTTGGCTAACAACTTTCTGGTGGAGATTAGTTACAAGGTTGTTAGCCACGTGGTATATCTAGAATCTTCGTTTGTTGCGCGGATTTCTCTGGATCTGGATTTGAATTTGGCTTTATCTTTAATCTTGATTAATCACTTAATTAGTGTTAATTAAGTGATTATTTGGATATCTCTCCATTAAGTGTGTACCTGCAAATATGTAGAGAAGAGGAGTAAAAATCACATATTTATTTGTAATATGCATGGGAATTATGATGTAAAATATGCAATATTGGATACCAATCACACCCCCACACTTATTCTTTTGCTCGTCCCGAGCAAAACAAAGAAAAAGAAAAGAAAAACTATACTACCTATTTATTATACCACTTTCGCAGGTGACGCGATTGCACTGAGCATGTGCAACAAGCCGTTAAACCTCTAGGTTACCCTAGAGGAGGAGTGTTGTCTCCTGAGGGTTTTCAGCGGATTACACCCACAAAATCCTTAAAGAAAGAAAACAAATGTTAGTGTTTTGAAAACGCATTTTGAATAAGAGACATGTTTACGAACTATTTTTGCAAAAATATAAGTGATCCTAGGTCATAAGTCCACCTATAATTATTCTTCCTTAAACTTAGTATCCATGCAAGATCTTGTTTTTAATTAAGGTAAGAATTCAAAATTGGATTGAATATTTATCTTTCATAAACCTAGATAATATGCACACCGTGCTCTGTGAAAATTTCTGGGATTTCAACTCCAACCATAAAGCCATTTATTTATTTATATATACTTTTTTTTTTTATGCTTTTTTCTTCCCTTAGTTTAGGCTTTCTAGTCTACCCTTGTAACGAGCCTTTAACCGATGACTCCCAAACCAGACGGTTTTAGGGCACCAGATGAGAAAACATCCCTCGGGTTTAAGGTCTCGAGTAGAAAAGGCCACGAAACTAAAGGGGATTATTTATTATCACCGTTAGGCGTAAATAATCATGCTTCTTGAGGCACAATTATCTAGCTTAATAAGTGATGTTTTATTTATATATATATATATATATATATTATATTTTCTTCTTTTTTTTTTATTATGGCATTTTGGTCTTTGTTTCCATCCCAAGAAATGTGTAAGTGTAAAGTGCATACTTATCTAAGGCAACAAATGCAAGATAAAAATATCTCCTCAATTTTACTTACTTAGCCTATAATCTCAAACAAGATCTATTACTTCAACTAGGTTTAAGATGTCATAATTAAAGCTTTCTTAATCTCTAAGATACATCTTAATTTTCTTAAAAATAGAACAAAACTTTGTCTCTTATTTCAAAAAGTTTTTATTTTTTTATTTTTTTAAAAGAAAAGTAAAATCTAAAAAGAAAGTGGAAAATCTAGAAAAAAAAATAAAATCTAAAAATAAAAGACCTAAAAAGAAAAATAAAAGTCCTAAAAAAAAAAAAAAATCCTATGAAGAAAAGAAAAAGTCCTATGTTAGTACATACCCCCCCATACCTATCTCATGCATTGTCCTCAATGTATGTAAGATAAATGATGCATGAAATAGGTAAGGTAAAAAGTCACTCCTCTCCTCCTCTGGGAACCGCAGTGGTACTGGGTCCAGCAGATTGTGTCCTCCTCAAAGTCGCCTCAATACTCTCTAAGCGCGAGGATTGCTCCTCCAACCTGGAAGTTTGCTCCTCCATCTTCTTTCTCAACCTTACTTGACCCTTAAAAATTTTCTTCATGCCCTTCCATAAGGTAGACATGAAAGCACGTGTCTCTACAGGGGGTTCCTGCCTCCAAAATTCGGGTTCATCCTCCGCATCATAACTCTCCGAAGATGAGGACTCAACCGGCACATTTTCTGGCTGGACAGTAGGTGTCCAGAGTGCGTGTAAACAACTAGTGTATGCACTGGTCGGTCTCTCGGGTGCAACAAACTCTCGGTCAAATGACTCAAAGAATTCGTCCGGTAGAAAGGTCTTACACAGACGTGTTATCAATACAGGATGTGAATATTTGGCACCTCTTGTGCGTGAAGAGTTGACAATAAGTGCGTGGAAGATAACCTTGTTTAAACAAACCGTGCGTTGTCGTGTCATCAAGTCATGTATAATCTGTAGCACAGGCCTGTTAAAAGTCGTGGTATGGTCTAGCCCTACAATATTGCGTAGGATCCAACGTCCTATGCAATGAACATTCCTAAACGTGGTGCTAGCCTTCAGCCCACGATCCTGCTCCGTGCAGCGAGCTCCCATAACAGTCATATAATCAATTAAAGGGAGGGGCTCGCTGTGGTGTGTAATGGTCGGGACGTGAGTGACTTCCTCAAGAAGAGGAAGCGTGACATGAAAATCTCCATTGGGCATATGGACAGTGAATTGGTATGCATGTGAATCTACCGAGGCGTGATCTAGGTGAGTGTAAAACATCTTCACCAATTCAGGACAATAGAATGACTCGGTCTCAGATCTATCATATATCAAATTGTACCAATTCCTAGCCCTTATTCGTTCTAAAAATACATGTCCATAACCATTAGGATCAATTAGAATTTGCCCAAAGTCTTTCTCAGCAATATTTGTGGTGCCATAACAGAGAATTAAGATCAACAAAAATTCGTGCGGTAAAAAGAAGAGATTTAGAACTCGAACCGCCCCCGAATTACGTGGGGGAAAAATCGATCTCTGTTGTGGGTTTAGAGAATTCTGAAGAAATTTGTGGCACCAGATCTTTAACAAGAACTGAAAATCGACCGGAGAAGAACTTTTCTGGGCGCAAGACTCCTCAAAAGTGCCGCGTTTGCGCGGCTGGGGTTGTGGATCCGCGGCAGATTGAAAGGATCTGGGGAAGAGAAAAATTTGGTGGCTGCGGTTTTGAGAGGAAGATGTAGATCTGAGATTGTTTTCTCGGGTGAGGGAGGAAATATGTGGAAGAGGTTCTTTTTATAGGAGGGAAAGAATTTGAGAGTTCCCAATCTATCCCTAGGTCAAAAACAAATTTACCCTAGGGATTTATGAAAAGAATCTTTGACTCCTAGGAATTTGGAAAGACCTCAAACTTAGGAATTCTTGAAAGATGGAATTTGAGGAATCATAGGAATATGGAAAGAATTTGAATTTTGAAAATATGGGAACTCCTTTAAATATGAAAATCCTCCTTTATTTTGTTTCTCTCTTTTTTTTTTTTATTTATTTCCTAAATTCTATGTTAGTAAATCCTATGTTAGTAAAAAAAATTAACTTATGGTGGTGGTTCCGGTGGTGGTCGGATTGGTCCACGGAACATGGCCCAATCAACTTGTCGTTGGTTTCAGAAACCCACCAAAAATCACAGAAATATGACCCATAAAAATGATGCATGCGTGTGTGCTCTTAATTATATACATGACCACCCCATCTAATTTCAAGATTTTCCTAATAATTTCAGAGTCATTTTTATCAAACTCCTTGTCCCAGAATAATAAAACAATTGACTTGGACTCGGAAAGGAACACTGACTCAGGAAGTGAATGAAGTCAAGATAAGGTTCAGGAGTCGGAATGGATTTAGGAATTGGGTCCAAGTCAAGAAATGTCAACTCAAGTCCACATGAATTGTCCAACAATGGAATGTGACTATCAAAAATTTGTAATTCCAGTTCAGGAAGGATGGGAATCAAAACTGACTCTAGAAGGTTACTCAAATTGGGTAATATAACTGGAGTCAATAATGATTCAGGGATTTGAACTGGATCACAGATGTGCAAATCTAGGTCACATATCTCATTTAGTTCAATTCCACAAAATGGAGAACTTGCCAAAATGTCAATTGAATCTTCAGAAGTGTAGAATTGGGCAAGTTCGACATGATCCTTAAAGATGGGTGATTCAACTTCATTGTGAATTGGGACTGGATTCAATGTCGGCTCCGGAAAAGGATTGAAGTGAGGTAAAGATACCGGAGTCATTATGGAATCAGGAAGAAGAATTGAATCACAAAGTTGGGGTTCAAGATCACATTCCTCATGTAGTTCAATAAAATGTGGAGAACTTGCCAATTTATCAATGGGATTTTCAGAAGTATGGAATTGGCCAAGTTCTATGTGATCATAAAAGATTGGTGATTCAATTTCACAATGGATAGGAAATGGATCCAATTCTGACTTGGGAAATGGATTGAAATCAGGTAAGGTTATGGAAGTCATGATTGAATCAGGAAGTAATATGAAATCATCAAGTGGAAGTTCAGGATCAAAATCATGTTCCAGTTCAATTTCAGAAAAAGGACAACTTGCCAAATTGTCAATTGGATCAGAAGTGTGGACAAGTTCATTTTTAGGAAATGAGAAACTTGCCAAAATGTCAACGGGATTTGAATTTTGGACAAGTTCAAGTTTAGGAAATGAAAAACTTGCCAATGTATCAATTGGATCTGAAGTTTGGACAAGTTCAGGTGAGTGTGCTGAATTGAATCTGGATTTCCAAGATGACAAGAGTCTTGAGTCATATCAATAGAGTGTGGTATAACTGGATTAGTCAAATGTTGATAGGATAGAGTTTCCTCTTTCCTAAGAAGGTTATCCAATTGTTCTTTCACACTATTGATAGACTTGGCATGTGATTTTTGATATTGTAACATAGACTCTTGCAAGATGTCTATACTCTTTTCTAGAATTGATGTATCTTCAAATGATTGTTCTAGAATGGGAGTATAAGAATCTTGACTTTGGAAAGTTTGTGAATAGTGTGAGTCAAAAATGTGTGGTGATGGAAGAGTGGACTCACACAAGAAATCTTTACTCGTTTCCATGACAAATGGTTGTTCATTAGGAAATGGTGGAACTGAGTAAGACTCTTGAAAATACTGTGGAACTGGAGAGGGAAATGGTTCTGGAAGTGTTTGCTCAGCTCTCTGTAAATTAGCTTCTAAACTCCTTAATAAGTCAGATTTGTCTTCAATGGAGGCTCAGAAAAAGGAGTGTATGACGTGGACTCGGGAAATGAATATTGTGAACAAGGTGAATATGATGGACAAGGATTTTGAAAATTTGACTCGGGGTAAGTGAATCCCCAATGACTCGATGAAGAGTTGAAATTATTTTGGACATTATAATCATTAGATGGGGTGTATGGGTCGTATTGATTCGGATAAGGCCAACCTGGTGTATGTGGTTGGTGCATATTATAAAACACCGGGTTGGAATTATCCGAATATGGAGTGTGTGTGACATATGGATGGAAAGAATTGTAATTGTAAGCCATATCACACAATCACAAACAAAAATCAAACAAACAAACAAACAAAAGAAAGAAAGAAAATTCTAACCTAAGTTAGTGTAGACTTAGACCTAGACGACTCCTAACTGATAGACCGTCCACGGGAGGTTTAGTGTAGACTCTAACCACAAGCTAATCAGCCAAGGAAGGGTAAGGTTGGTGGGAGGTTTTCCGTCCGAAGACGTTCCTTAATTAAGTAACCAGCAACCTTCGGGCTTTCGGCCCTCAACCCCTTTCCTAGACACTGATTTTGCAAGAGTTAAATTCCAACACTTTTCCCCCTTAGGATAATCTCCTAATTGAGTCCGAGATGTCCCTAGGGCCAACGTCTACTTGATTTTAAATTAGGGCTTGGGTTAGTGAGTGCTTGGGTTGTGGTTTTCGGGCTAAGAAAAGGGTAATGACCTCCCCCACCTTATCTTATTTACGGGTATGCCCTTAAATTTGAATTGTGCAAGTGTACAAGAAATATAGCTAGGATACACTCAAAGCATGAAAATCAAGCAAGGAGTTTGTCCTAGTCTAAATGCAATGCAAACACGTACCTTGCCTCCAGCACTCTTCAACAGTAAAAGTAAAGAATTGAAAAGACACGTGCCTAAAATGCAAGTGTCTAAACAATTTTTAGCAATTTCAATCAACTTTTTACTGTTTTTTAATTAAGCAGGAGTATGGTGCAGAATACAGAAAGTTAAGTATTGCAGAAGCTGTATCTTGCAGAGCTGAAGACCCTGCAGAAAAATTGTTAGAAGTGAACTCCTCTTTGCCGCGTTCCCACGGCAAATTGCCGTGGATCCGCGGCAATTTGGAGGGATCCTGGGCTCTGCTTTCTTGAGCAGAGTCCCAGGTCCACTTGTATGTTACTGCAATGAATAGTTTCCTGTTTTCTTCTCCTGTAACCTGCAACAGAGAAGAAGGATCGTTTAGTACTTCACTTTAACCTAAAAAATACGTTGCTCTCCCCGCAACGGCGCCATTTTGATTAGACGGAAAGGTGTACTTATTATGTGTATAAAGATGTATTTGATGTACCCTTTCTTGTCTCCGTTATAGCATAGGACTATACCGAGTCGAATCTCAGGGAGAGCTCGCGATGGAAGCTTTACGTGTGGTAGTGAAGTGAACAAACGAGTATTCTTCTCTTGCTTATAAACTTAAGTGAAAAAGAAACTAAAAGAAAGGATGGCTATGTTCATGGTGGAAAATCGTTGGAAAAGAAATCAAGAAGTGGATTGGTATTCACAAGAAAAGGAAAGAAAACTTGTAAAAGAAGCAATCCATGACTAGCTTACCTTGCTAGCTTGCCAAGACTTACTAGACTCCTTGATAGCGAATGCTTGCCTAATGTTGTCACTCCATCGGCTTGGATTCGTCTCACGTGTTGACCTAATTACTTTCTCACTTGCAAGATGGTGGTTTAACCATCGGAGAAGAGAAGACCATACAACTTGCAAGATGAAATTAAGCAAACACCCATGAGTTAGTGAAGTAAGCTAAGCTAGTGGTAAACTAGTACATGGATAAGAATTTAGCTACAACAAGCCATAAGAAAGCATGAAGTAAATTGCAAGAAGTAAACAAAGCAATAAAGAAAGCAATTAAAGAATGCAAGAAAACTAGAACCAAGCTTCAAGTAGAGGAAGGAGGATGGATCAATCCTTGTTGCTTCAAGTGTCACCCTTGATTACACAAGCTCTCTCCCTCACAATCACTCTCTTTTACATTGAATTCTAGGGAAGAAGAAGAGGGATCTAAAGAACAAAACCTAAAGAGAAAAATACATGAAAATTACAACAACTAAACTAACCTCCTCTCTTCTCCATTCAGTTTTTGTACGCAGGTCTTCATGGAGTATTTATAGCATGGATGAGAACCTTCGAGAGCCTAGTTTGTTGGCGCAAAATCTGAGATCCAACGGCCCGGATTTTGCGGTGGATCCGCCGCAAGTCGCGGCACTTTTGTGGCCGTTGGCTAACAACTTTCTGGTGGAGATTAGTTACAAGGTTGTTAGCCACGTGGTATATCTAGAATCTTCGTTTGTTGCGCGGATTTCTCTGGATCTGGATTTGAATTTGGCTTTATCTTTAATCTTGATTAATCACTTAATTAGTGTTAATTAAGTGATTATTTGGATATCTCTCCATTAAGTGTGTACCTGCAAATATGTAGAGAAGAGGAGTAAAAATCACATATTTATTTGTAATATGCATGGGAATTATGATGTAAAATATGCAATATTGGATACCAATCAATCATATCAAAACATTTTTAACATTTCTTATTAAAATACAATTGTGGAATTTTCTCAATAAAATAAATGTGCTCTGGTACCAATTGAAATCACCTAAAGGGGGGTGAATAGGTGATAATGCTAATCTAGAAACTAAATGCGGAAGCTAAAACAAATTTTGCAACACACTTAATACAACCAACAAGTGTAGCCGAATTCCCCGTGAAGGGCTCTGAACTAACTCCTCTTGATTCTCCTAGATAAGGGTTGAGGTGCTATATGAAGCTCTTGTGGTTAAGTATAAGTGAGGCACACACAAACAAGCCAAGTATATAAGGATGATCAATATGAATCAAATGCAAGGACAACACAAGCATACAAGATATGAATGAATGATACTATGCACAACACGAATAAAGAGAGAGTTGAGAGTCAATGGATCAAACGCAAAGATAAAGATGCGTTCCGAGGTTCGAGCCCCTAGCTCTACGTCCCCGCCTTCACCGGGAAGGATTTCCAATCCACTATCTTGTCCACCGAGGACTCCCACCGAGGGAACCTCCACCGAGGAGGATTTGTACAACCGGGAGTACCGAACTCCTCTCTCAACCAACACTACCTCCACCGAGGCAATACAAACACCACCTCACACAAGAGGGGTAGGCCCGTAGCCAAACAACAACCAACAATCACCTCTACCGAAGAGGGATACAAACCAAACTCCACCTCTCACTAGAGGGAGCAAACCACAATCTCAACCTCTACCACAGAGGGAGCAAACCAATCACCCGATCAACCTCTACCAAAGAGGGATACAACAAAAGTAAGGGTGTTTACAACTTGGAGGCTACAACAACCTCAAACAATCTCTTTTCCCACAAACAAAAGATCCTAAATAGATAGGATAGGAGATATAGCTCAAGTGGAAAAACTAGGTGTTTGGAAAACAAAAACTCAAAGAAAACACTTGGAAAAACTCTTTGTAAATGATAAAATTGAAGAACAAAACAAATCTCCCAAATTTCTATTTTCTTTGATTTTCCCAAACCCTAAAACACAAAACCAATTTGGAAGTTTAAAGCCTAAAAATACTTTTGAAAACTTGTTTTAAACACTGGAGAAACTCTGGAATTTTTTTTCTAAAGTCTTGTCAAAATCCCCAAAGAGATGGGGTATTTATAGGCTTCCCAAGAAACTAGCCGTTAGGCTGATTTTTCAGCCTGACAGGCCGGCGGTCGACCGCCCGATTATAAATATGACCGTTGGGGCATCCCGGTCGACCGCCCAGATACAGAAAGCAAAGCTCTCTGGTCCGGTCGACCGCCCGGTCGACCGTCCCATTGCCTGACCAGACGTGTATAGACCTGTGCACGTCGGTCGACCGACCGGTCGACCGGATCTGGCATACGGTCGACCGTCCCGGTCGACCGCCAGAATCTGGCAGCCTACTGGGGCAGAAAAACAGGTTTAAAATATTTCTAAAAATTCTTTAAAAACTTCTAAAAATCCCCAAAAATAGTTTTACCATTTTGCATTGACATATAAACATATAATAAAAATTTTAACTCAAATATCCAGCAATTTGAACTATTTTTGTGTTTTAACATTTTTACCAAAAATCAAAACTTGTATTTTATCAAACTTGAATTTTTCAGTAGGAAATCTGATTTTTCCTAAAACTCATTGAAATACAAAAACATGATATTTAAACACTTTTAGGCATGTTGCATATGGACATAAGTCCAAGAAACAAATATATATCATAGTTTTTGTCTTTAATTCTAAAAATATGTTTTGTTAAAAATACCAAAACATAAAACTATATGAACAGGTATGTCAAACTAAGTTTGTATAAGTCATATAAGCATTTATGTATATAGAGCACATCTAATATACATAAAAATAAAGTAAACTTGTTTTGATCAATCTATTCATGAAAATCAAAACCAAAACATAAAACTTGTGTGTGTTGTGAACTTGAGCATATCAACTATTCTAAGCTTTACATATGGATCTAAAACACACTAAACTAAACTAAGATACCTAAGTCTTCTTGACAATCTTCATCTTCAAGCCGACTCGATCCCAAACGTGATCCACCGAGTGCAAAGGTATGATCTTGATGCTCAGGCACTGGAATCACCATGTGAAGGCTTCCAAACTCCTCTTTTTGAAGCAATCACCAACTAATATCTTGCTAAATGATCTGAAACTAAAATCACAAGATTATTAGTAAACATAACTACATGAGTTAATCATCATCAAAACTAGAGTGGAAGGCCTCTGGGCTAACATAATTGTCAGGATAACTTATTTATATATAATAATAATAATCAATATCGATTGTTATTATAATCATTTTTCTCCACTGTCCCATATCACTGGCAGCTCACACTGGAGTCCGTACTTCCAGCGGAGCACATATGGATTTGATATACGGATACTATTGTCTGAACGTGGGAATGACCAAATAACATCTGCTCCTGACATTATTATTATCAGATAATTAAGCTATGCTAGGTTTCAGGTAAAGTACAGTGTTAGATATTATACAATAATGAATATCAGTATCACATGATATTTCAATCGTCTCCCTACCAGTATCTCACACTACTGGCAGTCCATACCAGAGTCTGTACTCCAATAGAGCTCACTCAGATCTGATATGTGAGTATCAATACTTGAATGAAGGAGAGACCAAATATCATACATTTCAAATATCATTATCATTGTATTGTTACATTCTTATTGTTCATCCGATTCATATATCTCGGTATGTATTTCTGGTACATATACATCCACATATGAATATGACGAGTTAAGTTTATTAGAAACTGACAGAGATCAACTGTATCAAATTCATAATGGGCCTCGTACATACCTGGAACAACGACCCCAGGACATCTGGGTTTGGCTCCCAAAACCGGTCGCTAAGCCGTAACAATAACAGGAATGGATCAGGTCAGGGGGGCCAGTTCACCCCAACTGGTCCCTTGTGGCCTCATGTGGATCCGGAACAGTAGTTGTAACATCAAACCATTATGAAGCCGTACATATTGAAATCATCAGTTTCCCCGGCTCCAAAGTATGTTGAGTAATTAATTATTACAGTTTTGTCCAGTTACAGTATAACCATGATTAACCATTTACGGGGATCAATCAGGTGTACAATATCAGGAAGATATGGGATTCCAGAGGTAGTCCTCGTGCATTCAAGAGGTGGCCCCCACCACAAAGATATGTGATGTGACACTTTATTCCGCGTGGCACTTAGTTTCACACATCATATCAGTAATAGGAATATCAGGAGTATATCTTTGTCCAGGATTCAGTATTTCAGTAACTCAGTATCAGGAGTAATTCCCCGTAAAGTGGTAACCATGATTCATATATTATAAACATTCAGGTATCAATAATAGTATCAGAGCAGGAACTAGCATACTATCAAGTACCATGTATCAGGTGTCAATGTTATGGTCAGATATCAATGTCATATCAAGTGGCTAATAACCAATATCAATGATCGAATCAATATCAATATCAGTATCCAGTAAATAGAATAAAAGCAGCACTTCAGCTATGCACATACAAGCAGAGCAAAGCAGTACTGGGCATAATCAGTGAACACTATTTAATCACTAAATACTAGGCGAAGCTATAGGAAGGACTCGACTTAGAGTGCGAGTCTAAAATCCGACAGAGCTCCATTTTAGTTAGTCTAGTGAGTAAAGCGCTGAGCGCTAAATAAGCCAACCAAGCGAAGCTAGTAGATCTGACGGTCTAACGCGCCCTGAGGGCTATAATATAAGGTCTAATAGGACCAGAAGGCCTAGTTGGCACCTGTAGAAAATAATGTTAGTACCACACACAATCACATATATTAACAGTCCACAATTTCCAATGCTGTGTAGCTGGTTCACTCCGCTAGGCTACCACTAAACCCATAAGGGTATAGGCTTTGTTAACACCATTGGATAGCCTACAGAGTAGTCTCCCGGATGATAATCCCGAAGGACCATTCGCCTGAAGGTCTTCTCCTGCAACCTACACCCCTGTTAGTCTCAAAATACAATAATTTCAGAAAATACATTTAAATTTCAGAAAATTACAAGAATTTCTTAAAATACACAAAAATTCCTAAATACCCAAAAAATTCCTAGAAATACACTGATAAATTCTATAAGTACAATAAAATTCCTAAAAATTTACAGGACATTTTTAAAACACAAGAAAATCCTAAAAATATATAGATAAATTCTAAAAATTACAAAAAATTCTAATAATGCTCAGAACATGTAATATGCATGCATGGGTATAAATATACGTTTACAACTGTATATGTGCGCAAATGCAATAAGGAAAGAGTACTCACCTATATCGGGAAATACCTAATACCACATGCACGTGTGCATGTGTGTGTATGTGGGTAGCCAAGGGGCTGGCCGTGGACTGTAGGAGGAAGGAGGGAGTTGTGGAGAGGTGTTTTAGAGAGAAAAAATGTAAAGAAGAGAGAGAAATCTAGAGAGAAAATTTGGGTTTTGGTTTTGGAGGAGAGAGAGGGTTTTTGGATATAGGATTAGTGGAGGAGGTGAGGAGCATGTGGAGGACGCCAGGGAGGTGACCGGCCTGAAGTAGGATGAGGGAGGAGAGAGAAATCTAGAGAGAGGTAAGAGAGAGGAGAGAGAAAGTAGTGTTTTAGGGCTTTTTAGAGAGGAAAAATAGGAGAAAATTATGGGAGATAAAAAGAGTGAGGAGGAGCCATCTACAGTAGCCGTCCATGGATTTATGGAGGGAGGAGAGAGAAAATATGGAGAGAAAATGAAAGAAGGAGAGAGAATGCCATTTTGGGGGGTTTTAGAGAGAAAAATTAGAGAAAATTATGGAAGACATAATTAGGCTAGAGGAGGAGGTAGGGCTGTTGTGGTGGTGTTGGTGATGGTAGAATTATTTTATGGAGAGAGAGAATATGTTTTTCTAGAGAGAAAGGGGATTTTTGGCCATTTTTAGAGAGAGAATTGAAATGAAAAAATTAGAGAAAATTGTGAATGGCTTAAAGAAGATTGAAGAGAGGTTATGGTGTGGTGGAGTGATTGTAGGAGATGGTGGTAGAGTATTATGATTTTTAGAGGATTTTTGGAGTAGTTTTTAGGATATTTCTAGAGAGAAAAATGGAGGGAGAGATGAGGAGGCCGACCATGGCCTCAAGCAGATGAGGAAGAGGATAATGAAGAGGAGGAGAGGCTTCGTTAAGAAGCCAAATCCTTGGCTTCATTGAGAAGCCAAGGAAGCTTCTAGAAAAATAGAAAAAGAAAAGGAAAAAGAAATAGAAATATAAATATTAGATTATTGAGGGGTTATGTGTAAATGTCC
This sequence comes from Agave tequilana, assembly GCA_038442645.1. NCBI lineage: Eukaryota > Viridiplantae > Streptophyta > Magnoliopsida > Asparagales > Asparagaceae > Agave > Agave tequilana. The sequence goes on from JAVJIF010002873.1 coordinate 90,146, forward strand.
CATGAAAAATAATATAAAAATTAAAATGAAGAAAACTGCAAAAGAAATGAATTTAAAGAAGAAAGAATAGGAAAAATAGAAGGAGAGAGAAAATATTTAATTAAATATTTATTTAAAAAGAAAAATTATGAAATTTCTAGGGTAGAATCTAGTGCCAATGCAGAGTCTCGTGTAAAATTTCAGGTCAAATGAAAGAAAATTTAGAGTAGGTCTTTGAGATATTTTGTGTGAGCATAATCCTGTGACGATAAGAAATAAAAAAAGTGAACCTAAAAGAAAACTAATACCTGAATCTAATAGTTTAAATTTGTGAAAGATGTTTTGTGGTCTAATTAGGCTCATTTTAGTCTTGAATCGGCCAAAAGAGCTTCCTCACTAATGCATAATGATGAGCAACAAACAGAAGTTAGGGTGTAAAGCTTTTCTTCTTCTTCTTCATTCTTCTTCTTTAATTCCTTTTTCTTATGCTAGTTATAGGACTTTAACCAATCGAGACATTCTATATTCTAACATCACATTTTTCCTACTGAGTGAATGACTAAACAAATATGACATTTTCGTTCCAAAAATATATATATATATTTTAGACTGGTTAAATTAAATTTCAAAGCACACGAGCGTTGGTGTCGATGTTAATACTTGCAACTTGCAAGATGCAAATTGACATTAATGTCAAAGTTAACAGCAAAAGATCTAGTTAAAAAGGTCATTTAGGTATAATTATCTTTTTTTTCCCCTTTTTTTGGAGCCTAGCTATTATTTTATTTTATTTTTATTTTTTTTCTTTTTTGAGCTGAAGACCAAAAGTCACCAACTAATTAACTAGATTCATTTTGAGTTATAATGAGTAGGTCATCACTAATAATTTTAAATTCTAAAAATTAACAGGTTAAAAACCAAAAGACAGCCGTGCTGGTTTGTGGGAAGCAAACCCCTGCTTACTCTTAGTGGCACTTAATAACAATCTTTATAGTTTATAGCAGAATATTCCATTAAATTAAGTTTTAATAATCTACATATACAAAAATTTTGCTGACACAAACTCCTTAATGACAGAGCCTGTTTGGCAAGGAAAATAGGATTAAGAAGGCTGACATGCGTTGATTTTCTTTGAGAAAATTTAGTCCTGACAGCAACCTGCAAAGAAAACTAAAATGAAGATTCAGCTTATTTTCTATTAAACTCTTATTTGGAGTCTAAGAAAATAAGTCAAAAGGAAACAAAATTGAGCCTATCTATTATGATAAAAATCAGATCCTAACATTAAAATAGCAGCTCAACCATAAAAGAATCAGGGAGACCAACAACCTTATTTGAATTTCAGTATTTTTTAATTAAAAAAAAGGGTGAAAACTGATCAGAACATTTTCCAATAGAACCCACAAAAATTCAACTCTTTTATTCAGCCAAACAAACAACACTGCATGAAAAGACCTGGGGGGATCACAGTGGTCAGAAAAACGCTCTGTCCTTTTATCATTTTCCACCAAAAAAACGTACTTTTGGGAGGGGACATGGTTGGACTCCGCCATCTTTAGAGAAGCGACGCGTTGATCTTCAATGAATGTAAACACTGTGGATGTACATTATCTGTTGCTCCTTTTTCTTCAATGATAAACTTTGACTCCCAAAAAGAGAACGAAAAAAAAGGAAGAAAAAAAAAAAAAAGAGAGAGTGTGTGTGACGCGAGCCATTATGGGCTCGTTGAGAGTTAGTCTTTGTGAAGCTGTGTAATTAATGGACGCGCATTCTGGGCTCTTCTGCTATAGTAGCTTACACAGAACCAGGTCGGCACTGCAGACTGCTAGCTGTACCTGTAGGTGGCCCCATTATTAGATTTGTTTTAAAAAAAAAAAAAGACATACTTAATGAGAGAGAGAGAGAGAGATTTATAGCATTTTCTTTGAACCTAGAGCAGGGATCGCAATGAGCCGGTCTTGGATCCTACAACTTACAAGATGTATTTAGTAACTCATTGTAAATTCATAGGATCCGTTGTTCATGTACATGTGGATTTGTTTTACTACAAATTCAGAGAAAATGGAAACTTTTCGACCCATTTTCTCTGAGGACCTGTTAGGCTTGCTACAAGTGAGAGGAAAAAACGTAAGTGAAAAATGTGAATAAGAAATGTGAGTGCAAGTGGGAAATTGGAGATTCGTGAATGTACGTTTTACTGTATTTGGTTGTGATGTGAAAGTATAAGTGAGAAAGTATATTGTACTTTAGGGTATTTGATTAGTACCATGAAAGTGTACTTAGCAAAATTGACAACAAAATTAACTATTTAGTGATTTAAATAATACTAATATTATTATATTAAATCTGCTATTATAAATTAAAATGTATAATAAATTTGTCAATTAAATATTAAATAGTAATAAAAATATTAAACTAATAATAAATAATAATATATATTCAATTTTAAACGAATAATACAAATTTATATTACTAAAATAATATAAAAAATAACTATATAATTATATATTAAATATTAATTTTTTGGAAATTAATATTTTAAGAAATATTGAAGTACTAAATAATATAGTATTATTTAAAAACATAAATACTAAAATATAAAATATTAAAATAATTTACAAAAATATTTAAAATTAAATTAATTTTAAAAATATTTATCATAATGTTAAATATTCATATTTTAGTATCAAAAATTTAAAATCTACTGTAGCACCCTACAAATGAGAAAGTGGGGATGTAAAAGTAGGAAATGAGATTAGAAAAAGTGCAAGTGAGATGCAAATCTCACTTGAATTTTTACCATTGAAACAAACGGTACAAGTAGGAAAGGATTTTGCCACTTGCGCCTTTTTCTTCATTTCCTTCAAAACAAACCACCCGAAACAAATAGACTCTTAATCGGTCAGTTTCATACTTGTAATCTCGTTATTGGACATTAATAGGCATTAATAAAAGAAACATCTAAACTTCACTTTTAAAAAAAAAATAAAACTTATAATGAAACTTATCATGATACAATTTCACTATAATTATATTTTTCGAAATTACAAACCAAAACTTGATGATATTGCAACAAGCACAAAGTCTCAACATCATTATAAACTGCAACAAAAAATATTTGATGTGATTTGAATATTTTTCATAATAATAAAATTAAATCACTAAATATAAATTTTAGACTTCACCCGTATAATTTATAAGATTCAAGTCTAAATCCGAACCAGATAAGAAAGAAGAGATTTCAACCTGAATCAAGTGATCAATTCAGTATCTGATTTTATTATCAGATTCAGGTTTCAATACAATAAAAGAATCCAATCCGACCCGGCCAATCTAACGCCATAGATCATAATCAATATTGCATAGGAAGCCGAAGTGGCACCTCTTCCTTTTTATCCTAACTATAGACCCCTTTTTTCTTTAGACATATAAATTTTAGATCCGACCATTTCATCATGAGCTAAACACTTAAAACCCATTACAAATCAGTTTTTGTTAAATTTTAAATATTATACACCGTTTGATTAAACAACTCACTATTTTTGACCATCCGTTTTGCGCTCACTTGATGAATAAGCAAAAAATACCCAAATGATATGATTTTTGATTCTTAGAGACTTCAAATAATCTAGATCAACTTCAACGGAGTGGATCATGCATTTGGATGCTGAAGTAGGAGATTTGAACCGTTTAGAATCAGACACAAAATAAACGTTTATTTTGTAGTACAACTCAAATACTTATTTAGAAATTTTAAGATACATTTGAGACAAAGACGGCGGGGTTATCGAGCAAGGGCATCTTATACAAAATACGAAGAAATATGTATACAAAACGTGAAATATAAAAATTTGAAATTTCGATAAAATGTAGAATTAAAAGGGTTTGTTGGAATTTCAGAGCAAACACTCGACCTTCAACTTCATATGTCCGCGCCTAACATCACTTTTATTCTGAGACAATATTTAATGTGTCATATTTTGGCTCTTTTCCTTGTACATAGCAATTTTCATCTAAAGCTTTAATTTGAAATTTGATTATGGGAAAGAAACAACATTGTCCAAACAAACATAAAAAAAAAAAAAAGAAAAAGAAAAAGAAAAAGGATGCATAAAGTTCAAGTGAAATTCCAATGTGTCAATCCCCTCTTTCAATTGAAACAATTATATTGCGGCTACATTATTTTGCAATGAGAGTCAGCTTGTATTGACATCTGATAACTCTTGCAAACCCAAATCCCTCAAGAATTAGCAGATTTAATGGTGGGTTGCAGGTGAGGGCCATCTTGAATTTTTTTTTTTTTGAGAATATTTATGTAATTATTTTTATTATTATTTTTTGAGTTAACAAGAGTTATCTACACCAACACATAACTAGGTGTCAGTTAACATTTAACATGACCCAAAAAAACTAATGTAATGGGATCCCCATAACTCCTTTTAAAAACCTTTAATTTCACCGTCGGCAAAAACCGCTAAGAGTTAGTGTCTAACTCTTGCTAACTCTTGTTACCAATAGGTGTTTGACATTAACTCTGCCATAAAAGCTTGATCTTGACATTGCCCATTGCCTAAAAGCTACACACACATTTCTCAACATGGGAAACTGAGATCGGAGCTCCGACTGTCTTCGTTACAAGAGGCAAAGACTCCATACCATTCCCCATCCACAAGACTGCAATTGATGACACACATGGCCTGGTTGGTTGACGGTGGTAGTGAGGAAGTAAGAAAGTGAGGAATTGGTAATAGTTCCCTTTGGAACTTGAGAATTGGTTAGTAAGTTTTCCGGTATTTGGATGTTGTTAGGAAGTGTGATTTGAAAAATGTTATGTCTTTTCCGGTGTTTGGATGATAATGTGAAAGTGAAAGTGGAAAAGTTGACCACAAAGTTGACCGCAAAATAATATTAAAATAAAAATTAATTAAGAAAAATAAAAAATAGACTGTAATTAGAATGCAAGTGAGATTTACATGATCAAAAAATTAATTGTTTTGTGCTACAACTTATTATAAATGAGATTTACATGACCACAAAATTAACTGTAGCACTTTGGAAGTGAAGAAATGGTTGTGTAAAAGAGAAAAAGAGAGAAGGAAAAGGAGTTTTTTTATTTTTCTTTTCTGGTGTTTGGATAGATAGGAAGTAAGCAATTATACTTCCTCATTTCCTTACTTCCGCCCACTTCCTTGCATCCAAACACCCCCCAACCGAAGGTCAAAATAAAGAAGTTGATTTGGTTACAACTAAAAATATCATTTTTTTCCCCCTCTAATTTTTCCCTCTACGTCTGTTTGTTTGGGTGCAAGTGGGCTGGGGAGTGGGCCGGGTTGCAAACTCCGACCCACTTGCACCCAAATGTTTTCAGAATCAGGATGCAACATCCAACTTTGGAATCACCAAACTTTGTAATTCATGGGACATGAAGAGTGCTGACTCGTGTTTATTCAATTCTTTGATGGTAAGTGTCAAGAACATAACAGTTCAGCTGTTCACCAAATATCTTGGTAGAGAATTTCTCATTGACATGGCGACGTGCCTCTTTTACCCATCTTTACTGCCAGTTCAAGGTTAGCAATGAGTTTAGCCATAGACTTTGAGAATTCATCCTGTGGAAACCAGATAAAAAAAAACTTACATACAGAGGATACAAAGTCTCAGCTAATTCATGTTCAGAAGTTCACAATGGAGAAGCTGTGACTACCTGTGGGGTATATAAAACACAGAGACATTCAGAGAGCAGTGCATTTCTATCTGCTGTGGAGCAGGAAGTAACAAAATTAACCAATCTGAAACTCCTAGTTCAGCTATTCCTTTCAGTTCCTCTAGATACTCAACATTTTCCTTGAGACGTTTGTCAAAGCCACCTGAAGAAACAAAACCACCATAAATAAAATGAACGTAATGTACAGATAAACTAAAAGAGTAATATTTGTTCCACAAAATTTACTTTATTTCAATGCTTCCCATGAAAATGAGCTCTGTTGATAAATGACATGCAAATGTGAATGGTCACCAATAAAAGAACTGTTATAAAACATCCCTTAATGATTCTTGCACCTTTAAGATACCATGTGCCAAGTTGTAATCGAACATTAACATAAAAGACCATTAAATTTATAATGGCGTGTGCTTTCCATTATGGTCAATTCTTAAACTGAAGTGAAACTTTGAGGTTCTTTTAGCTGGTGGCTATCAAATTACATTCAACAAATTATACATGATCTCCAAATCACAACTTTCTTAAGATGCATGCAAGAATGAAACTGAAGCACAATAAATTTGAAGACATACAGTCGATGATTGCATTTATAGAAAGCCAAGCTTCTATAGCACTACAAGTTTGAAGACATATCAGTCCATTTATAAAATTTGTTGCGTTTGTCCCTTGAGACATCTAGCACTGAGAGCCTACCTGCCGTATGCTGAATCAGGGCCTGTGGATGTAAGCTTGTGTGCCGCACTACACAGGACATCTGTGATTGTTTTACATCCCTGTTGTTAGATATTCATTATTGTGTTCCTTATCCTATAACAAATTGGTATCAGAGGTTCAGTGTTGAGATTAGTGTAGGGAGAGAGGAGATAAAAGCTTGATGAAAGAGTTTTTTTAACTCATCAGAAGAGATTAGTGTAGGGATCGGAGTCTAGAAGAAGCGAGAACACAGTCCATATATAACCAGAACAGAAGGCTGATCGACCCCCGTCGACTGACATGCACAGCATGGTGCACAGCAGCAGTTCGGTCGACCGAGCGTTTTACCAACTGCACAAGCCAAGTTTCTGTTAAGGGTTGGTTGACTGACTGGCACGAGCCCAGTTTCTGCTTGGGTTGGTCGACCGACCGGTCGACCGAAGGAAGGGTTGGTCGACCGGAGCGGTCGACTGACAGTCGATCTGCTTATCCTAACAGGATTCGAGCTCCGTTTCTGATTCGGAGTCGAATCTAATTGAGGTTTCCTAAAACTCTAGGACTCTCTTATTATAAATAAAGGGGTATAGCCCCAATGAATGGTAACATGTAATTGATTATTGAATCAATAAGATCTCTCTCTCCCTTACCCCGAGGACATAGGTAAATTGTCGAACCTCGTTAAATATTGTGTTTGACTTTTTCTCTTATTTAACTGTTCTTGTCTTTTGGGTACTCTCTGGTAAATCTCCCTCTGTTGGTTGGGGTTTCTTATTGGTTGTTGCACCCTGCGCGCAACAAGTGGTATCAGAGCATCCCAGGTTCATCGTGGGATCGTGTGTCGATTCTAAGAGCATTGGTGGTTATTTGATGGAGATCGTGTGTCGATTTCGGAGCAGCGTTGAGATCGTTTGTGGGATCGTATGTCGATTTCAGAAAATCGTTTGGATTGCTCAAGGAATCAAATTTGGTGGAGTAAATCATTTCCAAAACTCTCTTAGGGTTTCACTTTTAGCTAAAAGTTTTATCTTTATCTATGGCAACTCCCGAGCATGGTGGTATCCCCTGCATCAGAATATAGATATAAGGACCTCGGCAGAGGAAAATTATTGGGGGTTCATTTATCTGTAGGTTCAGATGAGGAGAGCCCGTAGGCTAATGATTGTGCTCCAAGTAGGGAAAATCTCATTAGCGGAATATCAAACGAGGGCTCTGAGAGAGGAAATAGGTTTCAAATGTTCTACATCTTTAAACTAACCAACTCACTAATTAAGCCATCCGTTTTTCCCCTACTTGATCCATGGGCAAAAAGTATTTAAAGTACTTGATTTTTGGTTTATAAATACTTGAAATAATATAGATCAACTTCAACAGAATGGATCTTGTATTCGGATGATGTATGATTGTATTTGAGTGGGAAGGATTCGGGATCGAATCCTTCCGGAACTACACAAGTCTATCTCTCTCTCTATATATATATATAAAGAAAGATAGACTTGTGTAGTTCCAGAAGGATTCGATCCCGAATCCTTCCCACTCAAATACAATCATACATCATCCTAATACAAGATCCACCCCGTTGAAGTTGATCTTGTATTATTTAAAGTAACTAAAAATCAAAATCAAGTATTTTGAATACTTTTTGCCCATCCATTAAGCAACGCAAAATGGACGGCTGAAAGTAGTGAGTTGGTTAGATCTATGTCTTTAGACATATAAATTCTCGATCCAGTTATTTGATCATGATCTAAACATTTACAAACCCCTAAAAACCAATTTTTGTTAGGTTCAAATGTTCTACACTGTTAAACTAATCAAGTCACTATTTAGGCCGTCCGTTTTTCCCCTACTTTATGCATGGGCAAAAAGTATTCAAAACACGAGAGAGAGAGAGAGACTTGTGTCATTCCGAAAGGATTCGAGGTCGAATCCTCTCCACTCAATACAATCCTACGACATTCGAATACAAGATCCATTCTCTTGAATTTATCTATATTATTTCAAGTATATATAAATCAAAAATCAAGTGTTTTGAATACTTTTTGCCCATCCATCAAGCGACGCAAAATGGATGGACGAAAGTAATGAGTTTGTTAGATCTATGTCTTTAGACACACAAATTCTCAATCTAGCCATTTGATCATGATTTAACATTTAAAAATACAAACTAATTTTTGTTAGGTTTACGTCTTTAGACATACAAATTCTCGATCCGACCATTTCATCATGATCTAAATACTTAAAAACTCTAACACACCATTTTTGTTAGATTTTAAATATTTTACATCGTTAAAGTAACCAACTCACTATTTCAGCCGTCCATTTTACGTCTACTTGATAGATGGGCAAAAAGTATTCAAAACACTTGATTTTTAATTTTTAGTTACTTGAAATAATGTAGATCAAGTTACATATATATGGAGATAGATTTGTGTCATTCTGGAAGGATTCGAGCATGTATCCCTTAAATACAACCCTCCGACATTCGAATATAACTTCCACTCCGTTGAAGTCGATCTACATTGTTTCAAGTAACTAAAAATTAAAATTAAGTATTTTGAATATTTTTTACCTATCCATCAAGCGGTGCAAAATGGACGGCAAAAAGTAGTGAGTTAGTTAGGTCTATATCTTTAGACATACAATCCGGCCATTTGATCATGATCTAAGCATTTAAAAACCTTACAAAACAATTTTTGTTAGGTTTCAAACGTTCTACACCGTTAACTAACCAACTCACTATTTAGGCCGTCCGTTTTTTTTACTTGATGCATGGGTAAAAAGTATTCAAAACACTTAATTTTTGTTTATAGATACTTAAAATAATATAGATCAACTTCAACGGAATGAATCTTTTATTCGAATGTCAGATATTAGTAAAGTGGGAAGGATTCGGCCTCGAATCCTTCCGAAATGACACAAGTTTATCTCCATATATGCGTGTGTGTGTGTAGTGTTGTTAAGAAAACATGTAGTAAGGAGTTATAAGCTAAATTATTTTCTATCAAGCTACTAATTATTCAGTAAACTAAATTATGTTAATATATATATAATCATTTTATTTACAGCCTATCGTTTGCTAAAAGATTATATTACTAACAATTTAAAAGAAATATGATACACTTGTAATGAAAATTATCTATAAGCTACCCAACAAATTCATAAATTTTTATTTATTTATTATTCGCTTCCTCATTATAGAGTTTAGTTTTAACTTATCAAATGTTTTATTTTTTTAGAATATATCAACTTTTCAATTAAATTGTACCTACAAATTATGTTTTAACGGAAAAATGTCTTCTTAAAATTATGTTGTTGCTTTAATTTGTCTTTAATCATTGATTTACATTTTCTTTTTGTGGTAATAAGTACAAGATACTATTATACTTTAGAAAGTTAAAATTAATTAAACATACTGCTAACTTAAGATTAATTAATTATTAGAAAATTACATAAATTGACATTAACTTGGATTCTATAGACTTAGACAATCACTAAGAAATATACATTCTGTAAAATTTCAAAAGAATAAATAGAATTCCCACTGCAGGCACTTGGTGCACGTGCATTTATACTAGTATGTTCAAATATAAGAAAAGTATATGGCTTGGTTTATATTAATAGATAAATTCAATATTAAAAACTTCAAAGTTTCTTTTATAATATGAGAGACTAATCTAAGTAGGAACTGTTAGACTTATTAGTTTTAAAGTCTAATTTATTTTGGGCCTAATCAAGTCAATTGGATATTTGCATCCGCCTACTTAACCTATGTTGTTTGACCCATAAAGAATTGATCAAACCTAAATGGTTTGGGTCTAGACACGTTTTCAATTACACTTAGCCATGAGTGTATTTAAATTAGAATGTGGGACTCATCTACACGTGTGGAACTCGTGTTATAAATCAAGGGCCTAGATCTATGATGAGTTGAACTAGGTTTCTTGATGCTATATATATCATGAGTAGGGTTCCCTCTCCACCAACAAGAATTATCATCTCTCTCTTAGAGGCCTCTCATCTCCTCTAAGGATAAAGAAGAGAACTTGGTGGCTGGAGAGAAGAATCCTCTCCTTCAACCCGGCGTCCTCGAGATCGTGCAACCTTCGGCATCCTCTTCGTAATGGAATCAGGTATGCCTAAAACCCTCCTTCCCTTTGATCATGATAAAGAGGCATACAGTATATGTAGATCTTGTACGGAATAATTTTAGATCTAACAATTGGTATCAGAGCCTCCTCTTTATCAGATCATAGGGATCTACAGAAATTATGATCTCGATCTATAAATATCATAAAAATATCTCCTTTGATTCAATAAATATTTTGTGTCTCATATGTTGGATCAAAAGATTAAAAGGAGTGATTTTTATTGAATTTAACATGTATATGTTTTTTATGAAAATTAATATGTGTGTTATTCTAGATTTAAAAAAAAAAAAAACATTACATGCATCCGCCAGCATGCAAGCACCGGCTGCATGGATGTGGCCTTGATTTTATTCATTCATTTATTTATTTGAATCAGGCTTAAATTTTGGCATGCAGGCCTTATGTAAATGCATGGCAGTCTTAAGTTAAAAAAAAAAAAAAACATTGCCTTCATGCAGCCAGCAAGCGTTTGCATGTAGGCGGCGTGTGCATGCCTCCATGTTGCGCGCGTCCAGTGAAAGAAAGAAAGGAAAAAAAAATGGTTAATTATTTAGGGTTTCTTTGATTTGGGATTGTGAGATTGATTATGATTGAATTTTTTGATATAGATACAAAATTTAAATCTAATAAGGAAACTCATTTAATCTATTCTTAATTGGTCTCACATTAGTGTTTATTGGGTTTTATCCAGTTTGTTTAAACCCGGCCCAATAAGAAAGGAAACCCATAAGTTAACCATTGCGGGTCGGGTCTGATTCAGACCCGATAAGCACTGCATACCCGTTTTGCCAATAGAAACTTCAATTAACCGTTACGGGCTCATACGACCTCTGTTTTGGGCATGTAAACAGCCGTTTCGAAGTTCTTGACGAGCACTACAGTATTACAGGCATTAGATATGACAAAACAGTAGTTAGTTAACATAAAGAAGGCATTGAAATGTTTGTTTATCATGGTTAACGTGTACCCTTACATGCTTCCGCTTTATCATCAATATTTTATTGCTTATATTGTCTTGCATGATGAATATTGGTGTTTATTACAGTTAATAACACACAGATAAAGATATATACATGTTCAAGCTAAAAAATTTATAAAAGAGCTTATTTAATTGCGTATGTAGTTCATGCGGACAATAGCCGGCCCAAGGAAGACTATTGTTTGGCCGAATTATGTACGGCGTCGGATACTTGATGTGGGTAATGCAAGTGGGAGAACCTTGATGTGTGGTAATCGGCCCAAAGGAAGGTTGTCACACTATTGGCCCATATTGCATTACCCTCATCAACTAGTCCGATGGCGGAACAAGAATATAGATGCATAAATTTGTGTGGCCCATGCGTGTGGCAATCGGCCCAAAGGAAGGTTGTCATTATGACCGGGTCATTACATATATTATATGGCCAATATAGATTACTTAAACTTTAGGACCAATCCTATAAAGTGACAGTCGGCCCAAAGGAAGGCTGTTCTCTTACATAGGACCTAGACTTTAGGATATCTATATTGGGTCAGTACAGTGTTGGCATATAGAGACACAACTTGTTCTGAAAGTTTACCCGGCAGCTCTATCGGTTAAACTGGTTGCATTTTCTGAAATTCATTTTTTATGGCTATTACAGTAGAATTTTATTAAATGCAATGTTTATGTTAAACTGATGAGAAATTGTATACTTATGTAGTATAAATTGAAAGATACAAACTTTAAGAAGTGGTAAGACCACGTAAATGATCATTCTTGAATTCATGCACCTAGAGTACACCTTAAAGATTGATGGATCTCTACTATCACTAATAAAAGTTCAGTAAAGAAAAGGTCAATTATGATAAGTGGGAGAGATCTTACAAGAGGTGTCTAATGGTCATAAAGTACACTATTCCTATAACTATTAGAAGTGCTATGCCCGATAAAGTCAGTGCTCACTTAGCATCCAGGGTAAACTTCTAATAAGAAAAGGAAAGTGAAACTAAAGGGAGGAACATAAACATCACTACCGTGGCTGATCCTAAGTGGCAAAAGTGCAGAAAAATAGCCTAAGGTCATTGCATACTTTTTCTGTAAGAAAGTAAGCCACCTCAAGTAGGAATGCATAAAGTATCAGAAATGGCTATTTAGCGGGTATATCTCATATTTATGTTTGTTCTGAGATTAATTTAGCTTTAGTGCCACTTTATAAATTATGAATAGATAATTCACATAAGCAATTCAATGCGGAACTTCCAAACCCAAAGGAGGCCCAGCCCAGCTGAGCGATACGTATACATGGGTGATGGAAATAAAGTTGCAATTAAAGCTATTGGAGTTTGTAGGCTTAAATTAGATTCTGTTTTTTTATTTTAGATTTGGATGAGACTTTATATGTACCGTCCTTTTAGGCGGAATCATATTTCAATTTCATTTGTTAGACAGATCTAGTTTTACTGTCACTCTTGATAATGAAATGCTTAGTCTACTTTTCAAATCTAAAGTTATTGGTACTAGAATTCTGATTGATGGCTATATAAATTGAAACTTCATGCTTTATATACTGAATCTCTATATGTGAATAGCATAGGCACTAAGCGAAAATTAATTAAAGAAACATTAGAAAGTTTGGTACTAGACGAAGTTCAGGTGTCTTAATTTGGTGTATACAGACATTTGTGGTCCATTCCCTACAGCTTCTTGGAATGGTCATGAAATTTCATCACTTTTACAGACAATTACTCTCGTTATAGGTACCTACACTTGTTCCATGAGAAATCTCAATCATTGGACATGTTTAAAGCCGTTAGATTTGATCATGGTGGTGAGTACTATGACAGATATGACGAATCAGGTAAATGTCCAGAATCATTTGTCAATTTCTAAAAGAGTGGTATTGTCGCTTAGTATACCATATCAGGGACACCTCGTCAAAATGGTATTACTGAGAGATAAAATCACACACTAAAGGATATGATTGGGAGTATGATAGCTCACACTACTCTACCAGAGTCATTATATATTAAAGCCTTAAAAATGGTTGTCACCTCCTTAATAGAATACCTAGCAAAACAGTAACTAAAACCCGTATGAGTTATGGACTGAGAAAACTCTCAGTATTAGGCATCTACATATTTGGGGTTGTCCAGCGGAAGCTCGGCCATATATACCATATGAGAAGAAGTTGGACTCAAGGACAGTTAGCTGTTTATTTGTAGGGTATTCTGAGAGGTATAAAGGCTTTAGTTTTATTGTCCCTCCACTAAGAACATAAAGACGGATTGCTAAATTTTTTGAGAATATTCAGAACAGTGGGAGTCAACTACATAAAGATTTCATATTTAAGGAAGAACATATTGTTATACCCATGACAAATTGTTCCAAATGATAAAGTAGTTGTTCCACTTCAAGATGAAAATACAGTTGCATCCTTACAAGATACATATACAGTTCATCCTGAAGTAGATCATGCTGGTGAGGTAGAAACTGAAAATTCTCAACCACAAGTGCCTAGGAGATCAACTAGGAAGAGGAGATCAGTCATTACAAATGACTATATAATTTATCTCCAATAGCATGAGTTTGACATAAGGCTAGAGGATGACCCCGCATTCTTAAATGAGGCCAAACTCACATTCACTCCAATAAGTGGTCAAATGCCATGAAAGATGAGTTAAAATCCATAAAGGACAAAGATGTTTGGGATTTAGTAGAGTTGCCTGAAGGAAAGAAACCGATTGGTTGTAAATGAGTATTCAAAACCAAGCGGGATTCGAAAGGTAATGTCGAAAGGTATAAGGCACATCTTGTCATAAAGGGATTCACTCAAAGAAAGGGCATTGACTAATATAAGGAGACTTTCTCCCTAGTTTTCATGAAGCATTCTTTTAAGATTATTATGGCACTGGTGGCTCACTTTGACCTGGAGTTATACCAAATGGATGTTAAGATTGTCTTTCTTAATGGTAGCATTGAGAAGGAAATCTATATGGTGCAACCATAAAGTTTTAAAGTGAAAGTTTCATAATATTTGGTTTGCAAATAAAGAAATTCATTTATGGTTTAAAGCAAGCATCCCGTCAATAGTATTTGAAATTTGATCGAGTAATATCCGACTTTGATTTTAAGGAAAATATAGTTGATCAATGTATTTACCATAAATTTAAAGGGAGTAGATTTATATTTCTTGTGCTATATGTGGATGACATTCTATTAGCAAGTAACGATATAGATCTTCTACTTGAGACCAAGAGTTTTCTCTCAAAGAATTTTGAGATGAAAGATCTTGGAGACGCTTCTTTTGTGATAGGCATCCAGATTCAACGTGACAGGACACGTGGAATATTAGGTTTATCACAAAAGGCCTATATCGATAAGGTGCTAGATAGATATGGCATGAAGAATTGCTCCAAGGGAGATAAGTTAAGTCTACTCTAATGTCCCAAGAATGATTTACGGAAAGAGCAAATGAAAGACATTCCATATGCATTGGCGGTTGGATGTCTGATGTGTGCTCAAGTTTGTACCCATCCAGAATAGCATATACCATTGAGAAACTTGACAGAAACTTGATCAATCATGGGATTGATCTCTGGAAGACTGTCAAGAAGGTAATGCGATATCAATGGAAGACTACATGAAATCTGATCAGTTGCAGCTGATCGGATACACAGATTCAGATTATGCTGTATGTATCGACAATAGGAAGTCCACTTCATGTTTTATTTTCCTTATTGTAGGAAGATGGTGGATTTAGTCGAGAGGCCATTACAGCTACACTGTGATAATAAGAGCTATAGAGCTCTACTACAATAGTGACAAGAGTTCAGTAAAGTCGAAGCATATCGACATCAAGTTTCTTGTCATCAATGATAAAGTTCAGAATCATATTTTGTCTGTTGATAGTGATGACACTATTCTTAACATTACAGATTCACTCATTAAAGGACTTTCACCTTAAGTATTCTTAGAGCATATTGCTCATATGGGGATGACGAGTCATTATGATATCCTGATTTTGTGAGAGTGGATAATTTTATGTAACAGACATTATTTCTAAGTGCACTTTATGGATATTTGTTGATTCTGATAAATTTATAACTGCTTTTCTTAAAGTTTACTTTTGCGCATTTGAGTTTGTTGAATTAGCAGTTGACTCGTTGGAGTCATAAAGTTAGACTCGTTGGAGTCATAAGGCTAGACTCGTTGGAGTCATAAAGTGGAAACCGGTTGGAATTGTACCTTATTTGATCAGAGGACATTTCCATGCCACACGTCCACATTTGATCTATGTCGTTAGGGGTTCTGAAACTTGTGATGTGGAAGGTCCTACCTCGATTATACAGAAGGTAACGATCGCCATGTTCGGTGGCAGGACTCTTAATGGACCAGATTGTTTTGAAACGTGGTTTGTCGGCGGTTAAAGTATTGACGTCATAAAGTTATGCATAATATCTATTCAGTATGACTTGCTTGGCCCAAGTGGGAGATTGTTAGACTTATTAGTTTTAAAGTCTAATTCATTTTGGGCCTAATCAAGTCAATTGGATATTTGCACCCGCCTACTTAACCTATGTTGTTTGACCCAATAAAGATTTGATCAAACCTAAATGGTTTGGGTCTAGACACGTTTTCAATTACACTTAGCCATGAGTGTATTTAAATTAGAATGTGGGACTCATCTACACGTGTGGAACTCGTGTTATAAATCAAGGGCCTAGATTTATGATGAGTTGAACTAGGGTTTCTTGATGCTATATATATCATGAGTAGGGTTCCCTCTCCACCAACAAGAATTATCATCTCTCTTATAGAGGCCTCTCATCTCCTCTAAGGATAAAGAAGAGAACTTGGTGGCTGGAGAGAAGAATCCTCTCCTTCAACCCGGCGTCCTCGAGATCGTGCAACCTTCGGCATCCTCTTCGTAATGGAATCAGGTATGCCTAAAACCCTCCTTCCCTTTGATCATGATAAAGAGGCATACAGTATATGTAGATCTTGTACGGAATAATTTTAGATCTAACAGGAACTTAATCAAGATTCTCATAGATATCAAGATTATAAAGAAGAGTAAATTAAGTTGTAATCGCCAAAATATTATATAATAACTTCATGGAATGTGTAAATTTGTTTGTATGTGCAAAAGTTATGGAAAACTATTATTGACGACGGATAAATCAGAGATTCTGTATTGGGAGATAGGAAAAGGGGAAATCTAGAAAGAATTAGTCTTTTTGGTACATGTACGTGAGAATTTGATGGGTTAGTGACAAAGTTCTCTAACTTGCCACAAAGTTGAGAAAGTGGTTGAAAACCGAGCAATGGAGAGTTCTAAGTTCAAATTCACACTGCAAAAGATAATCATAAATAGTTTAGATAAACCCCCTACATTTCAAAGATTATCACATAGCCCTCTATATTTAGAATTGACCACGATAGCCCCTTATATAACCCCCAGCTCTAGATGTACGTGTTACAGTATCAGGACTCGATACGGTAAATGTATTTAATTTGACCTTTCTATTAGTCAGACTGAACCGATTCCAGCTCCAGATATTATTTCCTATAATTTAGATTTTTCAAAATTTTCTAAAATTTTTCTAAATTATTTTGGAAATATTCGAATTTGAGGTCGACAGGTACCAGTAATCGGCTATAGATTTTTTTTAATTCACAAATGGGGTTGAATTTCAAGGATTTGCTTTCAGATTATTTTCAAGATCATTTTTCTATTTTAGTGTATTTTAAAAAAATTTCTGAATTAATCAAAAATCTGACCAATCTGGTGTCGATCGGTATTAATGATTGATTCTAAGATTTTAATTTGTAAATCAGATTGAATTTTTTGAATCTGATTTCAGATTATTCCTTCAGATAATATTTGCTATTTTATAAAATTTTTAGAAACTGTTCGGAACTAATCAAAGTTTTGACCCAATTGAATAATATTAATTAAATAATATTAAATACATTTCTTCTCCCCAAATCCTCCTCTTTCTTCCCCTTTAAGCCACCGTCAACCTAGCGCCATTTCTTTCTCTTTTAAATCTCTACCTCTCACTCTCTGATTCTAATTCTCTCTCGCTTTATCTCTCCTCTCACACTCTCTCCATCATTTCCATCTCTCTCTCTCTCTTCAACTTTCCCTCTCTATTCTCTCTTATACTTCTTTCTCACTTTTTCCCTAGCGGTTAGATCACCATCGACAATCACTCAGATCATTGGTCAGCCCTACATCACCGGCCTCTTGCTCTCCTCTTCCTTATTCTCTCTCAAGCTCTCTTTCCGCCCTAATTTTCTCGTCTTTCTTTCTTCCTTCTTCTTCTTCTTGTTTCCCTCCTCTCCTCCTTCCCTTTGGTCGAGCCCAACTAGCCTCGCAGCCGTAACTTGTGGCCGGCCATGTTTGCCACTGTAGAGCCACCACCACCACCATCACCTTCTTCTTCTACGTCTTCTTCTACATCTCTTTTCTATCTATTTTTCACTCTCCCTCTTGCCTCTTTCTCTCCCCCCGGCCGGCGGCCGGCCAAACCGCCGTCGCTGGCCACCACGGCTATGCCGCCATGCGTTGTAGCCCCCTCTGGACTGCCACCTCCCTTGTCCTCTCCTCTCATTTCTTTCTCTCTCTCTCTCTCTCATATAAACCCAAACTCAACTAATCCAAACCCGATAACTGTTAACCCAAAAACCAAACACACTAACCAATAAAACCAACATTTAATTATTGGGTCTGGGTACTTGGATCTTAATCTGACCCAATAAGCAACTCAAACCCGCTTCTAAATTAATAAAGGTAAACTTTGTATAAAACCTCTAACAAGTTATAATATTTGCATTTTATACACAAGTAACCTTGGTTCTTTTTGATTTTAGTGTTTGGGTAATATCTTGAGCATTCGGAGTCCAATTTGAACGATTCTTAAACTACTCCGATCTTGAAAAAATGAGCTACCTTCCTGTAATAGCTATGTGAGTAATTTTCTTTTATAAATTATGTTTTATATTGTTGAATGAAATCAATTGATTACTTTATTTAATAAAATGTGATTATTAGTAAATCACTATAATTATTATTTAATAAATTATAATTATTGATAAATTATTGTAATTAGAATATGCCTCATTGCTCTTTAAACATGTCAATAAAATAATAAATTATTATGTTTCTTGATTTAATATACATATAGGTGAATTATCTACATATATTGAGTAATTAATAGATGTAGATAAAGAAAATTTAGATTTATAAATAAATTGATAATTTAAAAATGGTAACCTAGATAATTATGTTTAATTAATTAGTTATATCGATCATGTTAATAATAACAAAATCATAATAATAAATACTGATATATATATATATCTATTGACACATGTTCTTGTTACACATATCACCTTGACACTGTCACTGCTACACGGATATTCTATTACACTGGACCACTGTTATTTTATGTACTTGTATCACCATTACGCATACGTTGATATTACCTGTACTTGTATCATCTAGTACACCAGACACTCCGGTACACTGGAGATTGTATTTTATGTATACACTTATTACACTTGACACTATTATTTTATGTGCTCGCATCATCTTTACACGGATGCTCTATTACACCGAACAGTGTTATTTCATATACATGTATCATTATTACATGGATACCATTAGTTTATGTTCTCATATGATTGTTACATATCTATACATGCTTTGACTATTTTTGTCTTCACATCGCCCGAATCACTGTTCCTATTATATGATTTACTTTTACATGAATATTCATATATTCCCGTGACATGAGTATTTAATACAGTACATGATTATTTTCTGTATCACTCTATTGATATGAAACTCTTGTTACTGAAACATACTGTCTATTAATATTCGATGTGTGAAACTAAGTGCCATGTGTAAGCCACATCTAGTATCTACAGGGTCAGTTCTAGAGTCCCACATCTCTTATTTCCTATATCCTGTTCAGTGATACAAGGATTGCTGATGTTATGTTATCCTATTACATGTTACATGCACTGTTATTATTCCTGATTCATTGTAATATTTAATAAATATAATACGGGGTTGGGGAGACTTGACGGTTGACTAGGTCTTATTGGGTGAATGTCATGGATTTATATTTATCCCACTGAGGAATTGGTAGTGCTGGCTACCGACTGTGTATAGCTCACTGAGCTTCCTGTGTCCTGTTCCCCTCTTAGCGGAAGACCCTGGTCTCAGCAACCAAGGGTCCGTTTAAGGCCATGACCCGCGGTATGCATGGGGTACACCCAACTGACTAGACCTCCTTGACCATTAGGTTTTCAATTAACAAAATAAAATGGCATAAATAATGAAGACGACAGGAACACTTGTTATTATGTCACACTCTCGTTCGGATCATGGTACCTGTATGCCATGTTCGAATAGGTTCAGCTAGAGTACAAGCTCTAGTATGAACTGCCGTGGCATGAGACACTGGAAGAGATTGATAAAAATATCAGGTGATACTGATTGTTATTATTGTATAAATAAAATGCAATACTTGATACTTGCATATTATTCTCTGTTATATTGTATTACATTTCCTAATTTCTTCTTACTAGCATGGATACTCTATATTTTATGTATTCACTGTAGATACTATTCATGTACACCCACGATATTGTAGCATGATGTTACTATGCATGTATACCATACACTTTATGTATCCTCTATAGACATACTATTCATGTACACTTATGACACTACATTAGATTATTTCTGTTTATATTAACTATTAATACCATCATGTTAAGGTTACTATTAGCTTAATCTGTAGATAAATTTTATACATATTAATACAACAAATTGATAATATTATTATATAATTAAAGCCTGTATCTTATCACTTATATTGATATTAATAACTGGTTACTGGTCATAAATACTTTAATGATAATACAATAAAATATGTTAATTGATTTATATATATAAAACTCTACCCGATTGATATATGTATTATTTTGAGTGAGTAATATCATTGTAACATGCTTATTAGTATAATATTATACTGTACCACTGTTATTTATACTCGGATTATATGTTATCGTGATTGTAAATACTATTATAGGTATCTTTATTATTCTGTTTCTATTTCTTGATTTATCCCATTTTTCATATCTATTATGATCACGGACCCCTTTTGCAGATATTTTTTTACTTATTTAATACTGGAATATTTGTGTATATTGTGTTTATTTCATATACTGAGGCTTAACGCATATACGCGGGATATTTTCCATGCGTATATGCATCACCAACTTTCATTGCGTCCCACTATTGTATATTTTGAGAAGCGGGGCGTGGCACCTTATGTTTCCATTTCACTCGTACGCCAGTATCTTTCGTTAGAAATATTGACTTTAGGCACATAAGAATTGTGTTTTTTGGTGTTTAGATTTATGTTTTTTTTTATGTATTTAGTTGTTTTAATATGTGTCTTCTATGTAGGGTTCTTTGTTAAAAAAAAAAAAGAAGTATTATTCCATTGGATTGATGAAAGATGAAATTAACTGAAATTTAAACTGGAAAATATTTAGAAACTCAATTAAATTGATTCGAACTTAAAAACCAAGATTAATACCAGTTTGTTGAGGCTTTTTTAGCCGAGCTCAAGTTTGAGCCAAATCGAGCCTATACGAGCCACCAGCGAGGTGAGCTTCAGCTCGAGCCAAACCAAGACTACCTATGCTCAAGTTTGTTCAATTATTTTATCGAGTTTAAGTTAATAAGTGTTCAACCTTGATTCATTTAAGTTACTGAACTAGTCTGAATGAGTTTCTATCGAGCAATCTCGAGCTCATTAGCAACCCAATTCCTATGCAGTAATATTTTCTTTTAAAAAATAGGTTTTAAACAACTATCACATTATCTACTGTTAATTGAAACTTCTTCACAAATTATGGGCGGTCATCATTCAAAGAGTTTGCCAACATAGGCATCATCAAAAAAGTATATGTATGAGAGATGTAGTAGTACCCTATTGAGAATGAAATTGAACAAGGAATGTTTTCATATCATTATTATACATGATTTGAGCTTTTGAAATTGGCATTGATTCCAAAAGGATAACAATGCACGAGAAAAGTTGGAGAGAGAGAGAGAGAGAGAGAGAGAGAGAGAGAGAGAGAGAGAGAGAGGTTAGGTTCACCGAGTGGAATTGATACCAAAACAAAAGGAATCCCATGAGAATCGTGAGAAGAGATGAGGTTGAAAGAACAAGGACATTTAGGCCCAACTTTATTCTCCTCCATCCAAGTATCTATCTAAGCGTCGATTGGCCTCATACAGACAATACTATTTCCTCCATTGTTTTCTACTCTCTTGTTAGGTATTCTGTTGTTGTTTGTAATAAATGGTCCCCCAATAACAAACTTGTTAGCATGTCATGCACGCTTGGATACCAACAACTATATTAGGATTTCCTTGTAGATACTTCTCCAAAGAAACATTATTCATGTTTTGGGGCCAATTGAATTGAACCATCATTTATCAATGGAGTTTCTTTTTTCATTTCAGATATCAATTCTGTTTCTAAGAGGTGGTGGACGTAGCAAGGCAACTAGTCCATAAATGAACCATAGCCATGATTGTGACTTGTATGTGCATTGCATGTGAGTATGAACTTGAGACTCCACGTAACATTTCTAATTTTCAAGGAAGTGCTATACATACAAATAAGGAATGCCCACATTTCATTGAAAGAGTCTATTTTAAAATATATAAATCTTAATGAGAAGGTACCGTTTACATTTGTAATTTTGATATTTCGAAAGCTGATCCGGCAAAGGAAGCCTAATAAATTTTAATTACACTTTACTTAATGTAGAATCTTACTTAATCATAATATGTATAACCATTCTGAATGTTTATGGTGGGATCATGTGTGAGCGAGACAGACGCAACTCAAATCTAATTACAATCTGAAATATTTTTACGAACATGAGTTGATGTTAGAAGTAGGGAAGTCTTCTAAATTAGGCTGGAGAGTGTTTGGTGGGGAAAATTGAGGATCGAGGTGTAAATTCTTTATTTGATTGTAAAGAAAATTACAACGGATCAATAATTCTTTTACAAGAGAGGGGAGATATTCAAGCTCAAATCTCCCCTTTGTTTAATGCCGGGTTCTTGATGTGGCGATGAAAAGTGAATCTTATTTTTCATTGATCGGGTGAACGTCAGGACCTCTTGGGAATCCTCTCTTTGAATGGTGGATGAAGTAACACAGCTTCTCTCCAACAAGAATCTCAAAGAGACCGCAGGCAAGAAAAAAACAAACCTGCACACAGCAAGTTGTTAGAAGAGTTGAACTCTCTCTTTCTTTTAGCTAGGGATCTTGGTTCTTCTACAGCTTACAACCGAAGTTCTTCTGACCAAAGAAAATTTGCTGACCCCTTTTCCATAGCAAACTAGGCTATTTATAGAGGTTTCAGGGGGTAAAAGTGTCCCCTAAAAATACTCGATAATGGGGGTTAACTCTTTCATTACGTGGGCAGTAATTGACCCAGTAATGAGGGCAGTTATAACTGAGACGCGGGTTTTGAGCCTCGCATTTTGTTGCTGAAGTAATGCTTGAGAAACGCGAACTTTCAATTCTGCGTTAAGCTTCAAGTGAGACGCGGGCTTCAAGCTCCGCATCTGGGTGGGATGTCTGAGATGCAAGTTCCAATCTCTGGATCTTGGCCACTGCAGTAGGGCAGAGACGCGGGTTTCGACCCTTGCGTCTTGATGCTTCAGTGATGCTGAGACGCGGCTTTCGAGCTCTGCGTCTTAGTTATTAAGACGCAGGTTTCCAGCTTCACGTCTTGAGGCTGTGCTAGCGACTGTGTTGCTTTGCGTCTAGGTTAGGATTCTATTTTCTGATGACTTGTCTTTAATGATTTTTTAGACAGCCTACAGAACCCCTCCAAAGTTCTTGATATTTTGCGGTTGACTGGGGTGGATTTCAAAATACTTTGGACTCTGGTTGAATTCATACTTCTCATGATTGGACTGACAATCATTAGAGATACTCTGAGCTTAATCTTGTCTGGAGTATGATCTTCGTGAGTGTACTGTAAAACCATTTGAAGCCACCAGAGATGATCGTAATGAGTGTCTACATACGCAGTCCAGACCTCCTCAGTGCTCTGAGCTGGTTGTTGGTGTACTGTTGAATCAGGGGTAAACAGTCGTCTGCTTGTGCCAGTGTACTGTTGAACTGATTGCAGAATCAAAGACTGGATGCAAGTCTTGTAAACGCAGGGGTCATGTTGCTATAGAGACGCAGTCCTCACTCAGAGTGGGGATGCATCTATTAATTTGCTGAAGAAATGCGGCCTCTGGAGGGACGCTATCTTTGAAGTGGAGACGCAGCTCTTACTGTTGGCCCAAGAGGTTACACTCTCCATTTGTCTTTTGGTTTTGATGATGACAAACCAAATATGAGCTATTTGGTACTAACAAGTTTGTTAAGATGAGTTTCAGGTTTTGTACCATGTTTAGAGACCATTCGCTTAGCTATTGCAAGAACTTCTAAGTTCCACAAAGCAAGGAAGGCAAATTGCACATCAAGGAAGGATCATAGAAGAGAAGGCACTAGCAAGGCATTGGATGGCTCAAAGACTTGAAGATAGCTCAAGAAGTCTTCATGTAATTTGTTTTTCAGTTTATAGTATGTTAAAGAATAGTGGATAGGTTTGAAGCTCTATCACACACGTTTTTGCGCACATGCTCATTCCAAAATAATTTCTTATAAATTATACAAAAATATTTTGCATACAAGTTTTTGCCTACAAATACATCTTTATGTTTAATTCTATTCCCTGTTCAAAAGTATTTTTGTTAAAATCAAAATCCTCTTTATTTTCTTTTCCAAAAATGATTTTTGACCTGATCCGGTCGACCGGGACAGTCGACCGAGTCTGTGTCAGTCTGGTCCGGTCGACCGGACCAGTCGACCGCAGTTCTGGCAGATGTACGTATCAGTGTGCATGTCTGCCAGTCGACCGGGGCGGTCGACCGAGATATTGTTTTTGCTCACAGGTTTTCTCAGTCGACCGGGTCGGTCGACCGCTAGCCTATAACGGTCGAATTTTTGAACTACCGGTCGACCGGCCCAGTCGACCGATGTGTCCGTTGAACAGTAACGGGCAGATTTTAAGTGAGCTGTTTATTTTTGTCTTTTGTGTTTAAAAATTCGTTTAAGGATATATTTTGATCTAATTACCTCCTAAACATCAGTAATTATGTTTTATCCCTAAACCCTAGCCCTCTCCTATAAAAAGGGGTGTTTGTGGAGAGATTTGTTACAACAATTTTTGCTAGAAAATTCAAAAGTTTAAGGCTTTCAAAAGAGACTTGTTTCTTGGTTTTTGTGCTGAATTTCTCACTGATTTTCTGAAGGGTTTTCAAATACTCTCTGATTTAATTTTCTTTCTTCACTTACAATAAGAGCTTCATTCCTACTCAATATTCTCTAAGGACCTTTGTAAGGGAAGAGATATTTGAAAGAGAGAGTTTGTGGTCTTTTGACTACCAAGGAAATTACTTGTACTTGAGATTGTAGGAGTTGGGTACTCCATTGTATTTGAGATCTTTGTGATAGTGGAAGTGGTCGGAATCCTTCTGGGGAAGGCGGGGAGTAGAGCTGGGTGCTCGAACCTCGATAACATATCCTTGTGTTTGCGATTGGTTTACTTTTCTTGTTCTTACACTCCTTACTCTACTTTGCTTGCACTTATTAATTGCTCATCATATTCATTGTCATACTTAATTGCTTGCATTCATCTTGTGATTCTTGATTGGTGATTGTTGTAGCTTTAAATTTTAAATTGCCCTTTGATTAGCATAATCACCTATTCACCCCCCCCCCCCCTCTAGGTGATTTTCAATTGGTATCAGAGCTTGGACTCTAGGTTTGGCTTAACATCCATAGAGAGATCCTTAAAATATTGCTAATCAACATTTTCATTCATCCATTCATACACTAGTAAACATGGCCGACAACATTAAATCCCCACCTAAATTTGATGGCCTAAATTTTCCAATTTGGAAGGTTAGGATGACTATATTTTTATAATCTTTGGGTAGCTTAGTAGCCAAGTCCTTGACCAAACCCTATGAAGTACCCGATGGTGATGAGAGCACTTGGACCGACCTTGACTTTAAACTATATGAGGCTAACTCCAAGGCCCAAAACTCCCTATTAACCGCCTTGAATGAGGATGACCTTACACGGGTAATTCATTGCCAATCCGCCTATGAGATTTGACAACACTTATTGGTCACACACGAGGGGACTTCACAAGTCAAGAGAGTTAAGATAGATCTCTTGAGGTCCCAATATGAGTCATTTAAAATGCTTGATGATGAGTCTATTGATAGTATGGCTACAAGGTTTACTAAAATCACTAATGGTCTTTCTTCCTTAGGTGATGACATCTCCAACGATCAAAAGGTGCGGAAAGTAATTCGGGCTCTTCCTTCATCATGGGAGATCAAGGCCACCACCTTGAAGGAGTTGAACGACAAGGACGAGATGGACCTCATTAGTCTCATTGGGAACCTAAAGACCCATGAGATGGAGAAGAAGGCAAGAGAAGAGGCCACTACTTCAAAGAAGAAATCCATAGCCTTCAAGACTTCATCCACCAATGATGACGATGAAGATGACGAAGAAGAAGATGAGGAGCTTACTCTACTTGTTCGCAACGTCAAGAGGATGTACTGGAAGAACAAGCTCAACTTCCGGAGAAAATTTGAAGGCAAAGAGGAGCGGAGGATCATTTGCTATAATTGCCGCAAACCCGGACATATCATGGCGGATTGTCCGGAGTTCAAGAAGAAGATGACTTCCTCCTTCAAGCCAAAGAAGCCGGAGGAAAAGAAAGCTTACAAAGCTACGTGAGATTCGGAAAGCGAGTCTGAAGAGGAGGTGGATCAAGCTAATATGTGTTTCATGGCAAACACACCCAAGGTAACCCCTCAATCCCTTGATGATGAAGATGATGATGTAAGTAAGGAAGTTCTAGTGCATGCTTTTGTAGAACTTTCTGAAACTTATGATAACAAGAAACTTGAATGCATAAAATTACAAAAAGAAGTTTCTTTTCTTAAGAATGAACTTGCTATGGTTTCTAAAGAAAAGGATAATATTTCTTCTAATCTCATTTGTATACAAAAAGAATTTAATGCCTACAAAGTTTCTTGTAAAGCAAAATCTCCTATTATTGATGAACAAGAAATTTCTTCCTTTAAGTCAAAAATGAATGATTTTGAAAGAGTTTTAAATGATTGTGCTTTTAATACCAAGAAACTTGAGAACATGTTTTCGAAAAAGCACACTTCACATGCTAACACTTCACAAGCTAAGAATTCTCATGCTCACACCACCCATGCTAAAGTTTCTCATGCTCACAAATCACACACTCACTATGCTTTTAAATATGGTAGAGTGTATAGATGCACATATTGTGGTAAAAATGGACATTTAGCTAAGTTTTGCTATGATCAACTAAATAGAACAAATAATCTTGTTTGGGTTCATGACACTAACCCTAGAGGACCCAAGAAAATGTGGGTACCAAAATCAAGTCTTAAATTGTTTGATGTAGGTACACACCAAAGCTCCAAGACGTAGGGAGCGGTGGTACCTTGATAGTGGTTGTTCAAGACACATGACATGGGACATCAATAACTTCACAACCCTATCAAGGTACATGGAAGGTGGCACCGTCACCTTCGGGGATGACTCCAAAGGAACTATCATCGATATAGGTAACATTCAAATTGGTGCATCTCCTATTATTGAGAATGTTGTTTTAGTAGATGGTTTAAAACATAATTTGCTTAGCATTAGTCAACTTTGTGATCGTGGACTTAAAGTTGTTTTTGATGATACTTCTTGTAAGATTTTTGATGTTAAATCCGATGCTTGTATTCTCACCGGTTTTCGTGATAACAATGTTTATATTATTGACATGCTCAACTTAGATTGTTCTACTAAATGCTTGAATGCTTTTGATGAAAATTCTTGGCTTTGGCATAGAAGACTAGGACATGCATCTTTTGACCATATTTCTAGGATTAATTCAAAGGAATTGGTGAAGGGTATACCTTGCTTGAATTTTGAGAAAGACCGCATTTGTGGTGCGTGCCAACTTGGGAAACAAACCGAGTCTTCCTTTAAACCAATCAAGGATATCATGTCAACTAGGCCTTTAGAATTAATTCATATGGATCTTTTTGGACCAACTAAAACTAAGAGTTTAAATGGAAGTAGATTTGCATTTGTTTTGGTTGATGATTTTTCCCGTTTCACTTGGGTTTTCTTTTTGCAACATAAAGATCAAAATTTTTCTCATTTTAAGATTTTTCGAAAAAGAGTTGAAAAAGAAAAGGGTTTTCCGATTTTGAGAATAAGGAGTGATAGAGGTGGTGAGTTTGTTAACCAACTCTTCATGACTTATTGTGATAAAAAGGGAATTAAGCATGAAATGTCTTGTCCTAGAACTCCACAACAAAATGGAGTAGTAGAAAGGAAAAATAGAACACTTCAAGAGATGGCTAGGACAATGATAAGTGAATATGACTTCCCTCAATATTTATGGGCCGAGGCCGTAAACACCGCATGCTATATATCGAATCGTATTTATTTATACAAAAATTCTTCAAAAACTTCTTTTGAAATGTATCATTCTAGAAAACCAAATGTTGCATATTTTAAAGTTTTGGATGCAAGTGTTTTGTTTTGGATACTAAGGATAATTTGGGTAAATTTGATGCTAAGGCTTATGAGGCTATCTTTGTTGGATATTCCTCTACTAGCAAAGCATATAGAGTTTTCAATAGATCTACACTTACCATAGAAGAATCCATGCATGTTAAATTTGAAGAATCTAATGTGGTTGTTGAGAATGTTGTAGAGATTGAACCATTAGGTGAAGACATGGAGAAACTATCCTTGAAGGACTCACCCGCGCAAGAAGATAAGCAAGAATCTATAGGTGAAGTTCAAGAGGATAAGGAGGAAAGCACTCAACCGCTTCCTAAAGCTTGGAGATACGCTACAAATCATCCTAAGGAGCTCATCTTGGGTGATGCATCTAAAGGAGTCACAACGCGCTCCAAACTCCATGACCTATGTGGTAACTTTGCTTTCATTTCTCATTTTGAACCCAAAGGCATTCTCGAAGCCGAGACGGACCCATATTGGTTGCTTGCCATGCAAGAGGAACTCAATCAATTTGAGCGCAACCAAGTTTGGCACCTTGTTCCTAAGCCCCACGATAGACCAATAATTGGTACTAAGTGGATCTTTAGAAACAAGATGGATGAGTCCGGAAATGTCATTAGGAATAAAGCTAGGTTAGTGGCCCAAGGTTACACTCAAGTTGAGGGAATTGACTTTGAGGAGACCTTTGCACCCGTAGCACGGCTTGAAGCCATACGGATGACACTAGCTTTTGCATGTTTTAAAAATTTTAAACTTTTTCAAATGGATGTGAAAAGTGCATTTTTGAATGGTTTTATAAATGAAGAAGTTTATGTTTCTCAACCTCCTGGTTTTGTTGATCATGTTCATCCCGATTTTGTTTTTAAACTTGATAAAGCTTTGTATGGATTGAAACAAGCTCCAAGAGCTTGGTATGAAAGGCTTTCTAGTTTTCTCATTTCAAATGATTTTATTAAAGGCAAAGTAGACACAACTCTTTTTACAAGCATGTTGATAATGATATTTTAATTGTGCAAATTTATGTTGATGATATAATTTTTGGATCTACTAATGAGCTTTTGTGCAAGGAGTTTGAAAAGGTAATGCAACTAGAATTTGAAATGTCTTCCATGGGTGAGCTTAATTTCTTCCTTGGACTCCAAATCAAGCAATTGCAAGACGGAACCTTCATTAACCAAGCCAAGTACGCAAAGGAGCTAGTAAAGAAGTTTGGGCTTGAAGGATCCAAGGCTTGCAACACTCCAATGGCAACTACAACCAAGCTTGATAAGGACGAACAAGGTAAAAATGTTGATATTAAATTATATAGAAGCATGATAGGAAGTCTTTTATATTTGACGGCAAGTAGGCCGGATATCATGTTTAGTGTGTGTCTTTGTGCTAGATTTCAATCGTGTCCTAAAGAGTCTCATCTTATTGCGGTAAAACGCATTATTCGTTATATTAAGGGCACTATTGGAATGGGTCTTTGGTATCCGAAAACTAGAGATTTTTCAATGACTAGCTATTCGGATGCCGACTATGCGGGTTGTAGAGTAGATAGAAAGAGTACTAGTGGGACATGTCAATTTCTTGGTAATTGTCTTCTTTCATGGTCCTCTAGGAAACAAAATTCCGTTGCTCTCTCAACCGCCGAGGCGGAGTATGTTGCCGCGGGGGCTTGTTGTGCACAAGTCCTTTGGATGAAACATACTCTCCTTGATTTTGATTTGCACTTTGATCATATAAAAATATTTTGTGATAATACTAGTACTATACACATGACCAAAAATGCAAATCAACATAGTAAGACCAAGCACATTGAAATTAGATATCACTTTCTTAGAGATCATTTTGAGAAAGGTGATATAGATATTGATTATGTTTCCACGGATTTACAACTAGCCGATATTTTCACTAAACCTCTTGATTTTGCTAGATTTTCGTTTATTTGTGGAGAACTTAATGTTTGTATTATTGAATAGACATGTTTTTCATAATCCTTTTTGATGTATGACAAAAAGGGGAGAATAAGTTTACATGACAAAAATAAGTTCATTTGGTCTTGGTTCCATATGAATTTATATGCTTTAATTTTAAAGATTTGCTTTATGAGTTTTATGTTTATGTATGCATGAGTTTTTGAATTCATGTATTTTGAGAATTCTTGTGTTTTGTCTCAATTTATTTCTATTGGTATCAAGTGCATAAATCTTTTGTTTTCAAATGAATTCTTGTGTTTTAAGCTTAAGTGTTTTTTTATATAGCATAATTTGAGGGGGAGTTTTCTCCTCCCCTATATTTTTGTTTATAGCCTATTTGTTTTGTCATCATCAAAAAGGGGGAGATTGTTGGCCCAAGAGGTTACACTCTCCATTTGTCTTTTGGTTTTGATGATGACAAACCAAATATGAGCTATTTGGTACTAACAAGTTTGTTAAGATGAGTTTCAGGTTTTGTACCATGTTTAGAGACCATTCGCTTAGCTATTGCAAGAACTTCTAAGTTCCACAAAGCAAGGAAGGAAATTGCACATCAAGGAAGGATCATAGAAGAGAAGGCACTAGCAAGGCATTGGATGGCTCAAAAACTTGAAAATAGCTCAAGAAGTCTTCATGTAATTTGTTTTTCAGTTTATAGTATGTTAAAGAATAGTGGATAGGTTTGAAGCTCTATCACACACGTTTTTGCGCACATGCTCATTCCAAAATAAGTTCTTATAAATTATATAAAAATATTTTACATACAAGTTTTTGCCTACAAATACATCTTTATGTTTAATTCTATTCCCTGTTCAAAAGTATTTTTGTTAAAATCAAAATCCTCTTTATTTTCTTTTCCAAAAATGATTTTTGACCTGATCCGGTCGACCGGGACAGTCGACCGAGTCTGTGTCAGTCTGGTCCTGTCGACCGGACCAGTCGACCGCAGTTCTGGCAGATGTACGTATCAGTGTGCATGTCTACCAGTCGACCGGGGCGGTCGACCGAGATATTGTTTTTGCTCACAGGTTTTCTCAGTCGACCGGGTCGGTCGACCGCTAGCCTATAACTGTCGAATTTTTGAACTACCGGTCGACCGGCCCAGTCGACCGATGTGTCCGTTGAACAGTAACGGGCAGATTTTAAGTGAGCTGTTTATTTTTGTCTTTTGTGTTTAAAAATTCGTTTAAGGATATATTTTGATCTAATTACCTCCTAAACATCAGTAATTATGTTTTATTCCTAAACCCTAGCCCTCTCCTATAAATAGGGGTGTTTGGGGAGAGATTTGTTACAACAATTTTTTGCTAGAAAATTCAAAAGTTTAAGGCTTTCAAAAGAGACTTGTTTCTTGGTTTTTGTGCTGAATTTCTCACTGATTTTCTGAAGGGTTTTCAAATACTCTCTGATTTAATTTTCTTTCTTCACTTACAACAAGAGCTTCATTCCTACTCAATATTCTCTAAGGACCTTTGTAAGGGAAGAGATATTTGAAAGAGAGAGTTTGTGGTCTTTTGACTACCAAGGAAATTACTTGTACTTGAGATTGTAGGAGTTGGGTACTCCATTGTATTTGAGATCTTTGTGATAGTGGAAGTGGTCGGAATCCTTCTGGGGAAGGCGGGGAGTAGAGCTGGGTGCTCGAACCTCGATAATATATCTTTGTGTTTGCGATTGGTTTACTTTTCTTGTTCTTACACTCCTTACTCTACTTTGCTTGCACTTATTAATTGCTCATCATATTCATTGTCATACTTAATTGCTTGCATTCATCTTGTGATTCTTGATTGGTGATTGTTGTAGCTTTAAATTTTAAATTGCCCTTTGATTAGCATAATCACCTATTCACCCTCCCTCTAGGTGATTTTCACTTACCCTGTTGACTAGACGCAGCTTTGGTCTTGCTGAAGAGATGCGACCTTTGGAGGGACGCGATTTTTGTTAAACGCAAGTCCCGCGTTTTGGGCGCGTTGCCACATGTCCGACGAGTTGAAGGGACATCCTTCCTTTGACGCGCGAAATTCACGTCGCATTTAAGATGCACGCCACGCATTGGGCGGGGATTAGGCCTCGAGACATGTGCCGCGCATCTCTGCGGATCACTGTGCCTATAAAAGACAACAGTCTTTCAAGAGTCATCATTAAACTCTTCTTCTTCTTCGCTAAGCATTATATCTAGGGCTAAGAAAAGCTTGAAGCTTTTTCTATTTTCATCGTCTTCAACACCGATCTCACGGTCGAAATGGCACCGAAGACCAAACTTGCTTCCTCGTCCTCGAGCGCTGTCACTCCGGAGATTCAAATGGGTGGTCCTTCCATGCAGGAGGCCCCCATTTCAGGTAGTAAAACTATCTGATCTGGTTTCTGCCATTGAAGAGGCTTAAAGAGTTCTCTTAACTCTTAAGTCTCTTTTGAATGCGAACCGCCAACGCGAGGCTAATGCCCGTGTTTGCTTTTCAGACGCAGCTCTTGAATTGGTTGGCAAGACGCGGGTTTGACGACCTCCGCGTCTTTGCTTCATCAACTTGAGTCCATATCTGTTTGTTGAACGCGGGCCTCGTTGAGCCCTGCATTTTGGACTCAATGCTCAGAATATTTCTAAGTGTGGGAGGTTTAGACGCGGACTTCATGTGATCCTCGCGTCCTTAAATCCAGGCGCGAGTTTTACTGAGTCTCGCGTCTGAGTCCGATACTTAGAAATTTTTCTAAGTTATGGATTTTTTTAATGCGGGCTTCATGCAAGCCTCGCATTTTTGAGTTTAGACGCGGTTTTGCTGATTTTCGCGTCTGAATTCATTCCTGCGTTTAAATTTCAAACATCTAGCCATTTTCTTTTAGATTCTTGACTAAATGTTGTCTTCTTTGCAGTGTGATATTCTTCCAACCTCCTATCCAAGAAGTACCACTTTGGGTACGTATATGGCGCTGATCGTAATCTGACCTTCGTGCTTCAGAAAACTGCCCCTGTGACTACTGGCAAGTCAAAGGAGCGAAAGGAGAGTATCTCTGATAGGCTGTTCGAGACAGATTTCCGCACTCTGTTACGGAAGCCTGCTTTCCTCTTTGGTGACGCCATTGACGAGGATGATAGGATTCTACATGACGGGGATTATAAATGGCTCCGTTCGATAGAGGACATGAGGTTCTTTCTTCATTTTGTAGTATTCTTTTTGTTAAATAAGAGTGTTTGTATTATTTTTATTATTTACGAGTCAAATAATAAAAATTGTCCAATTTTGTCTCGTCTTTATCCTTTCAGACTCTTTTGCTGCCTGGATGAACTCAGTTTTCATAGTCGTACTCCTTGACTGTTTGTGAAAATGCAGTCCTTAGTCGTTTTGATAGGGTACGACCAAGAATAATAAACTCAAGCTGTACAGAGTTTTTTGAGCGAGACGCGGCTCTCATCTGCAATGGAGACGCGATTTTGGGTTCCTCAAGAATGACGCGCGAGTCTCTGCTAGTTGATGGGGACGCGACTCTGACTCAATAGAGACGCAACTCAGGTCCCTTGGGAGGGCACAAACCTTGAAGTAAGAGTCTGAAGAGTCGTGGAGGGTGGTTCCAGCTTGCTGAGGAGACGCGGTTCTGAACCATTTTAGGAGACGCGGTTGTGACTTCTTTAGTAGGAATGAAAGGAACGCAGCCCTCGGCTTTATGAAAGGACGCGGATTTGTGGACGTGACCTCTGAGCTGCGCCTAACGCAGCCTCCTAAGCGTCATATGCAGCCCATCTTAAAGATCTTGTTGGATCTTTAAATGCCAAGTTGGCGTTGACGATTGGGGACTTGTGTCCTTCGATGTTTCCCGAAGTGGCAATCCACGCGTCAGCTCCTCATTGGACTTTGATGTTCGTGCGGGAATTAAGGCTGATGGTTTTGATTTTTATGCCATTAATTGTAAGCCTTATGGCTTGCCTATAATAGGCCTCATCCCCTTAACAGTCTGTTATCTAGACTGTTTCCCTTTGAGAGCATGCGCTCTAAGGGTCTTCGTCTTGATTTGTCCTTCTTCCCTTTAAGGGGATGTGTTCCAGTGAACAACAAGAACTCAAAACTTTTATACTTTCCTTAATCTTCTCCAAAGATTACCATTGTCAAGTAATTTCAAGATCAAAAAGCATCGCTTTAAGTGCTTTTTACGGCCGCGCCTTGATGCATAAAGTTCAATTTCTAGAGAATTTGTCTCCGGGTAGGAACTAATTGTCGCTATGAAATACTCAGCCACACTGAGTTTCTGTCTTCCTGTCCATTGAAGAAATTTGATCTCTTGATCTTCTCTTGAAATATAATTGATGCACCCGTGTTCGTAGTCGCTTTCAGACTTCTTGATGAAGCGTGCGCTGGCTGACTTTCAATTCTAAGTCACAAGTCCTTTGAACACGAGTGTGATAGACTCTGTGCTTAAAACTTGAAACGCGAGTTTTATACATAAAGCTCACGTTTGAGATTCTTGACTTAGAGAATTCTAGCTCTTTTGAGACCTCTGGACATGGATGTGGCAGCCCCTGTTTTTTTTTAAAACGCGGGTGTGGTGACCTCTGTGCCTTGGTTACCTCGCGTCTTATATCTCGGACGCGGATCTAAAACCAGACCGCGTTCAGATCTGCACTGGTCAACTCCGCTTCTGAAGTTCACAACTTCAACCGCGTCTGCCCTTCAGCTTTTACGTTCCTGTCTTAACAGAATTTTAACCTTTTAGTTTCTTGCAGGTTTTGGCAGTTCTGCATCTTCACCGGGCTCTTGGGAGAATATTTCGACCAGCGCGCTTGTTCGATTAGCGAGCACTCGGGGAATCAAAGCTCATGTTCATGGGCGAGGAGGATTCGCGCGGTTAATGACATCCGTCAAGACCTTATTGGACATGACGCACCAGCAATGCCCTGGGTTTGTCATGGTCACAGTGGGTATGGTGGCGGGTATGGTCCTCTTGCTGGTCACGGGAAAGAGGACGTCACCTGTAAGGTCTCGGATCCTCCCTTCACCAATCTTACCCCCAGAAGTGACATCGACGAAAAACCCATGCTCATTAGATGACTTTCTGGTGATAGAGATGTTCATCAACGAAGGATTACGACCCACACCAGTTAGTCGGGTGGAATCAGAATGTTCTTCTGCATTTCGACCTCGAGAAACATCATTGTTCTCGGTTAGCAATGAGCTTCTTTAATGTTTACATCATGCATCATGGTGTAATCAGCATCCGATCGTCTCAACACTGATCAACTGCGACATGATCCAATGGAGGAAAAAAAGTGGTCTTTCTTCGGCACTCTTCCAAACAACTTGTATTTGGAGTGGTGTAGATGTCTTGAGGAGTGAGTGCAACCTTTCGCTGAGAGAGAGGGACTTCTTTGTACTCCTTTATTGTAACACTTGTATAAGAGAGCGTCTGGTATCACTTTCATATGTTTGAATATAAATAAAAGTGACACTTTTTCTTGTCTTTTGATATGTCTTGATTTCCTTTTTTGCA
This sequence comes from Agave tequilana, assembly GCA_038442645.1. Taxonomy (NCBI): domain Eukaryota; kingdom Viridiplantae; phylum Streptophyta; class Magnoliopsida; order Asparagales; family Asparagaceae; genus Agave; species Agave tequilana. The sequence continues at coordinate 125,836 of JAVJIF010002873.1, forward strand.
TTGAAAATCAGACACATAGAAGTAGGAACTCTTGACTTGCTAGAAATGTGATAATTAACTTAACAAGTCAATATTGGGAAAAAATTCTGTTCTAGGAATTTTAGATTACTGTCAGAGGTATGATATTAACTTGACAGGAATGTGGGTCAGAGGTGTGATATTAACTTGACTCAACGGGAGTTTTAGCTTCATTTGGGAAGACTGAAAACATCACTGTCATAGGTGTGATGTTAAACTTGACAGTGAAGGTAATGCTAGAGGTGTAATGTTGAACTTGGCCTTGGTCATCTCGACTTCGATAGGAAAGTTCGAGGGAAAGTCATTGTCATAGATGTATTGTTGAACTTAACAATGAACTGGACGCTAGAGGTGTGATGTTAAACTTAGCATCACTCATCTCAGCTTCGATATGGAAGCCTGAGGGAAAGTGCCTGTCAGAGGTTTATGATTAAACTTGACAGCAACTTAATCACTGTTAGAGGTGTGGTGTTAAAACTTAATAGCAATTTTCAGAGGTGTAATTTTGAACTTGACAAGAATTGGTTTGCGATAGGAGCAATTTTGAGGACTTGTCATTCTATTGATGAGAATTGACAAGTAGAATTTAGAATGTCAGAGGTTTAATTTTAACTTGACAAGCATTAGTTTGCGATAGAAGCAATTTTAAAGACTTGTCATTCTATTGATGAAAATTGACAAGTGAAGTTTAAAATGTCAGAGGTGTAATATTAACTTGACAAGAATTGGTTTACGATAGGAGCAATTTTGAAGACTTGTCATTCTATTGATGAGAATTGACAAGTGATGTTTGGAATGTCAGAGGTGTAATATTAACTTGACAAGAATTGGTTTGCGATAGGAGCAATTTTGAAGACTTGTCATTCTATTGATCAGAATTGACAAGTGAAGTTTGGAATGTCAGAGTGTGGTGTTAACTTGACAAGAATTTGAAGATTTGTGACTCTATGTAGAGGAGAGACAAGTGAAATTTATACTCGTTGGGGAGTATTGAAATTTTTTATTGTCAGAGGTATAGTGTTAATATAGTAATGATTGCATTTGTGGACCTACCCTTCTATGGAAGAGAATTGGTAGGGAATTTTGGGTGGAAAGTAAAATGAACTGTCAGAAGTTTAATATTAACGTGACAATCATTGATTTCCTAGGGAAATGAAAAATTCGATGTTAGAGGTGTAATATTAACTTGACTGCGAGGATTTTTAATGAGTTTCGTTGTCAGAGGTTTAGTATTAACTTGACTGAATCCACTGGGGATTGGAAAATCTGGTTTGTCAGAGGTTTAATATTAACTTGAAAAATCCCAATTCATTTCATTAGGGAGATGAACACAGGTATTTTTTGTGGCCCTACCATTTTGTGAGTGAGAATTGGTAGGAGATTTTGGAGGAGAGGATGGGACCAAGTCGATTAGGATTTTTAGCAAACCCTCAGCTATCAACGGATTTGGTGTGCCTTTACCAACTATCGTTTGAGTTAGGCTATCCATGTTATTCCCCTCAGCATGATGAGTTGTCGAAGACTTATGTTGGACTTAAAAGCTAACATTTTCCTTTATCCTTAGCCATTGGAGGCGTCAGATGTCAATAGAATAGTAACTAAGCTAAACCGAAGTTTTGCATTTTGTTTCTTCTTCAATATTTACATCATGCATCATGATGTGACCATCGCTTGATCAGCTTGACACTGGCGCCCGTGATGTGATCCAATGAAGGGAAGAAACTTTTCTTAGATCTGGAGTTTTGATCAAAGGTGTAGTATTAACCTGATCGGAAGAAGAGTGCTATCAAGGATAGTATTTCTTTAAGAATTTGCTTTTGATTGGCATCATAAGCATATCACTGTCTGAGGTTATGAGGCGATATGCTCCATTTGAGTAGACCGACTCTACTACAAATGGTCCTTCCCATTTGGGCTGGAATTTCCCTTTGGTCTTATGTGTCATTACCATAGGTCTTCTGACAGTTAAGACAAGGTCACCTTTCTTGAAAGTCCGCTCCTTGACTTTCTTGTTGAAGGCTCTAGTAATTCGAGCTTGATAGAGCTCGTTTTGCTGTTGAGCTTGCAGGCGTTTATCATCCAAAGCCTCCAACTCTTGGAGTCGTAATCGATGCTTCTCCTAATTCATCATCTATGCTGTCAAGACGATACGTAGAGATTTGGATTTCTAATAGGAGTATGACTTCACACCCATATACCAAGGAGAAGGGTGTAGCTTTCGTTGGGGTTCGAACCGTCGTGCGATAGGCCCATAAGCATTCACCTAACTTGTCGTCCCAGTCATGTTGTCTCTTCGAGACGAATTTCTTGAGAAGTTTCCCAATAGTCTTGTTGAAAGCTTCTGTGAGGCCGGTAGCGGCTGGGTAGTATGCCGTCGAGGACACACTCTGAATTTTGAACTCGTTGCAGAATCTCTGAAAAGCCTGGCTGATAAACTGGGGCCCGTTATCATGAACGATCAGTCGTTGTACCCTAAAACGGTAAATGACGTGATGTTTAACGAATTTGACCACGTCAGATGCTTTTACCTCCCTCAAGGGAATAACTTCAGCCCATTTAGAGAAATAGTCGGTTATAGCTAAAATGAACCGATGTCCTTTGGATGAAGGTGGGCTGATAGGGCCGACCACGTCCATTCCCCACATCTCAAATGACCAGGTTGAGGTTGTAGAGCGAAGATATCCTGGTGCTTGATGAATGAAATCGCTATGGACTTAATAGGCGTGGCATCGTTTGGCGTAAGTGATGGCGTCCAGGATCATCTTAGGCCAATAATATCCCAGTCTTTGGAGTCGATCCCCAAGTTTTAGACCGGGCTGATGAGCTCCATACATGCCATCATGCGCTTCTTTGAGTACTTCCTGTGACTCCTTTTGTGATAGGCAGCGGAGGAGGATCCCACCATGCGATCGCCGATACAGTGTTCGCTGATCGCATTATAGTAGAATTTGGGGGCTTTCCTTCTAATGGCAGCCGCCTCTTTTGGATCGTCAGGCAGGATGTCATACAATGCATAGTCGATGTACGGGAATCGCCAATCCCTAGGCTCTGGACCTGCTGAAGTCTCTAGAGCTTCTTTGCCTTGACAGTCTCTTGTCGGCTCTTGGTGATTTTCAAAAGCGATTCTTGGACAATACAAGTAGTGGCTGTAGACAAGTATTTTCTCTACTACTCCAGCTGGAAGGGCTAAGGAGGAAGCGAGAGATGCCAATGCATCCGTGTGTGCATTTTGCTGGCGTGGTACATGGTCGATGTAAAAGTTTCCGAACCTTTTAGCCATAGAGATAGTTGCGTTGAAATATGGTACTAAGTCTTCATACCTGACTTCGTACTCTCCGCGAACTTGGTGAACGATGAGTTTAGAGTCACCATATGCTTCGAGATTTTTTAACGCCAATCTCGTCGGCGATTTGCATTCCAATCAAGAGGGCATTGTATTCCGCTATATTGTTGGAACAAGGCTCGGTTAATAAGAATGCTCGATGGATCACATATCCTTGTATTTGCGTTTGGCTATCTCTCTCAACTCTACTCTTGTTATATCTTGCATTGCTCTTATTACTTATATATATATGCTTGATATTGTGCTTACACTTGTTTCAACCCAAGAGAGCTATTGAAGCACCTCAACTCTTATGATAAAGGAATCTTGATGAGAAGTCCTAGAGCCCTTCATCGGGAATTCAGCCTCACTCTTTAGTTATCATTTGTGTATTTATTTTTTAATAGAAAGTTCAAAATTCCACATTAGATTAGCACTTCACATATTCACCCCCTTCTAGATGAACTTTCAATCTCAACCATCACACCAGCAGTCACGACCGTTACAATAAATTCGCACATGAGGGGGCACAACTGAGTGGGACACGGCCGTGGCCTGACTGCGCGCAGCCAGAAGGGAAGGGGGGAGGTGGGGGTGCACCGGGCGGAGGTGATGCGCTTGGGAGGAGATGATGGTCGAGGGTGGTGGTGGAGTGGTGAAGGTGACGGTTGTGGTGGTGATGGAGGTGGTAGGGTGGTGAAGGTGATGGTGGTGGAAGTGGTGGCGCTGGTGGTGGTTTAGTGGCGGTAGAAGTGGTCATTTGGTGGTGGAAATGGTGGTGGTGGAGGAGGAGAGAAAAAAGAGGAGGTCGGCAAGGGGATGACTAGGCCTTGGGCTGGTGGTGGCTGGCCGCGGCAAGGGGGTGGAGCTGTCAGGGGAGCGAGAGAGTAGGAGAGGAGAGTGAGGGAGAGGGTGAAAGATTGTGTGAAGGAGATGGAGAGGGAGAGATAAGGGAGAGTGGGGGTTTTGAGAAAGAGGGTACGGGTATGTGGGAGTCGGGTAAGTGGGGATTGGAGGGGATGGGGAGTGCATAGGGAGAGTGAAGTGGGGGAGTGGGCTTGCTTGGGGAGAGGAGGAAGGGAAAAAGGAAAAAAGAAAAAGGAAAAGAAAAATGGAAAAAGAAATAAGGTAAGAAAAATGGAAAAAAGGAAAAAGGGATTGAAATAAAATAAAATAAAATAGCAAGGCAATAAGCTGGGCTCCTTGGCTCGGGTTGAGCTCAAGTCTGGGTCTGAACTCAGGTCCCAAGCCGGGTTCAGGCTCCATAGAATACAACCGAATATTAAATAATAAATAAAGAAAAATAGAACTAATACGACAAAAAATGAGACACATTTTTGGATACGTATTCCGAGGTCGGGGTGTTACAATAGCCATACTTGTGACTTGTATGTGCATTGCACATGAGTATGAACTTGAGACTCAACGTAACATTTCTAATTTTCTAGGATGCGCCATACATATAAATAATGAATGCCCACATTTCATTGAAAGAGTCTGCCTTAAAAAATATAAATCTTTATGAGAAGGTACCGTTTACGTTTGAAATTTTGATATTTCGAAAGCTGATCCGGCAGAGGAAGCCTAATAAGTTTTAATTACACTTTAATTAATGTAGAATCTTACTTAATCATAAAATATATAACCATTCTGAATGTTTATGGTGGGATCATGTGTGAGCGAGACAGACGCAACTCAAATCTAATTACAATCTGAAATATTTTTTACGGACATGAGTTGATGTTAGAAGTAGGGAAGTCTTCTAAATTAGGCTGGAGAGATATGGGCTTCACTGTTCAAATAGATCACTAAAATCTATCAAGAAATTGGCTGGCTCGTTTGAAGTTGATGAGAAGTATACCTATTTGGAAAAGTTATGTTGCAAGTAATTTACCAATGTTATTTTCTAAAGACACAAGTGACCTCTATTTACGCACCCCATCGTTTTACCATTGAGCCAGACATTAATGACATAATTTTAAGAGAGTGTCGTCGTTATGATGCAGGCCAGATTTGAAGCTTGTACTCTTTGCTCGCTACATAAAGATTTTAACGGCTGCCCTTACGTGAAGATAAAATATAATGATATGGATTTTTATTAAATTATTATTTCGTAGATTTTTTGAATGGATAAGCTAGCTGAAAAGGAAGTGGATCTTTTACATTACAATTCGTCATTAAGTTGAATTAAAGGTTGATGAAGATGCTTACCTGATTTGTAAGTCAAGCATGGCTACTAAAAAGAATTTCACGTGCATTAAGCGCCAAACACAAACTCAAACTCCTATTAGAGACCCAACTGAAGGTGGTGGGAGCAAAGTAGGGTCCCTGGTCGGCTGGAGGAGAGAGTTGAAGTGGCTATCAATTTGTGGTCACAGAGGAGGTGTAATTTGAGAAGCAAGTTTAGTCCCACATCGGGTGGCGTGGAGAAGAAAGAGGCTATGTTGGATATAAAAATAATTAGTGGGCTAACAGTGTTTCATACTTACCTGGACGGGGTCTTTTGGGTGATCAAAAAGGCCCAGGCCTAGGTCAGGAGCCTCCATTGCACTTTGGAGGGGTCTTGCCCTATCATCTCCCCAAGTGGGAGAGTGAACGTCATAATTTCTTGTTGGGGATACGCGCATGCGCGGCCCCCGTCCAATTCTTAATTCTTAACAGTGTTTCATACTTTTTTATTAATTAATTAGATTTATCATAAGATTACTATATAAATATTTCATAATGAATAATAAAATAAGTCAATATTAAATAATTATGTAAAAATATATTACTATTTAGTTAATATTTGTTAGTAACAAATATTAAATTAATAATAATTGTTATTAATTGAATATATTTTATGATTAATAGTTAATATATTATTTATTAGTAGGTATTATTAATTTCAATAATATTTGGGATAGGATTAACAGGAGGGGAGAGAAAGAATATGGAGAAATTCAAGTCCAAAAGAAAAGTTCATAAGTTTTCACATGGATTTTTTTTGATAGTTAAATTGGTTCAAATGTCATACTTAGATTAAAATATAGAATTTCAAAAATTCAGTTCAAATCCCAATTCTAGTAATCAATAACATTAGATTTTGAAATCAAAATCCCAATCCCATAATCAATTGCACTAGATTTCAAAAATTCACATCACATTCCCTTACCAGTAAAACTAAATTCAAAATCCAAATCTCTGTGCCAAACAAATAACACTAGTTTTTGAAATCTTAGAAATTGACCAGTTCAACTCAAGAATCCCGAACTAACACCACCTCCTAAAATACCATGAATTTTCAACCATTTTGAGAAAAATACTATGAACCTCCAAAAATGTAAAACATTACTGTAGTAGTCAAAAATTGACCTTTAGTAAGATGCTGACACGTGTCCAAGCAATCAAGTCTCCTTTTTAAAATTTCTGTAACAGTCAACTGATCTCGTTAGATCGGATCCTCCCGAGAGCATTCACAATTCTCAAAGTCACTTCAACCCGAACTCAATTCAACCTCCAAAGCTCCTCCACCCAGACCAGTCCCGGAGAGAACCCCCATTCCGGAGGCACCACCCTCTGCAGTCACCAACAGCCCAACATCTCCGACTTCACCCAGAGGCACTAACTAACAACCGCCGAGATCTCCGCCTGCAATCATGCCGCATTTTCTCTCCCACGTTGAAGACGTATAACGACCAGGCGCTCAAGGTGGATAGTTACAAAATTCCCTGCATGCAATCTCTGTTGGCCCAAAGGTCTATCACTCAATTTTTTATGATGATTTACTCATGTAGTTATATTACTAATGATCTTTTATTTATTAAGTTTCAGATATTCAATCAAGATCTTAGTTGGTGTTTAACTTCAACAATAGACTCAAAGTCAAGTTTTGAAGGTAGCAAGTGTTGATTCAAGAACTCAAGCATAAAAATCATATGAAAAACTCAAGAAGGAGTCTAGCAGAAAGGAATAAGGTTTGGATCAAGTCCACTTGGAGATGAAGATTTACAAGAAGACTTGTAACTAGAGTTTGTGAGTTTAAAAGATTTGTATAGAATAAATTAATTTTAATTGCTCAAGCTTACACACAAAAGTTTGATATTGGTTTTCAAGTACAAAAGATTTGGTCTTCGGTTTAACCCGTTTTGAATTTAATTAGAACACGTTTTTGGTTTCATGAATAGATTTCATCAAAAAAACAAGTTTACGTTGGTTTGTATGTATATTAGATTTCATTCACACACATTGGCACTTTTATTGTGTTTAAGAAACTTACTTTGATGAGTTAAATTCATGAGTTTAAGTTGTGTGTTTGTCAAAAATTATTTTTATGATGTATATTATAATATATTATCAAAAACTAGTTTATATCATTTTAAATGTGTATGGGATTCTACACATACACATTGGACTTCAATTAAGTTTCAATAGTTTATTTTTATTTTTGTACAAGTTTTTGGAAAAAAAAACTAAATTTTCATTTAAAAGTTCAGCTTTTGAATAATACGATTTTATTTTAAGGTTGAAATTCTATATCTCGAAAAGAAGTTCATATGTTTGCAGTATGTATTGATTTTTGATCACACATATTTGTACATTTATATATTTAATGAACTTATTTTTGTAGTGTTTATTGAGATTTAATTAGACTCAAAAGATATTTAAAAATACCATAACATAGTTTTGGGGCTGAGCCCGGTCGACCGGATGTGCACATACCAAATGGCTGTGCATCTCGGACGATCGCTCGGTAGATTGTTTGAAGACTCAGTGCTCTCTGTTGTTTCTGGTCGCCCGGTCGGTCGACCGCTAGAGAGCTTTGCTCTCTGGATGTTTGGTGCGATCGATCGCCCGGTCGATCTGTAATACCCCGTTCCCAGAATACGTACTTAGTTGCGTATTCAGATTTTCGATCGTATTTTTCGATTTACTTCCTGTATTTATTCTGTATTATGAATTCCTTATATGGTTGTTTTGTCTTGGATTTGGATTCGTGGACTCGGAGTCAGCCCCAGTCTGAACCGAGGACCTAATCCTAATGTATTATTCGATTTAGTCTTTCTGATAATTAGATTTGACCGATTTTAGTTTTAAAGATCATTTTCAAATATTATATATTTTCTATGATTTTCTAGATTTTTCCTGAATTAAAATGAAAATCTTCAAAACCGGTGTCGACCAGTGCCGCTGATCGATTCCAGGATTTTTATTTCACAAACAGTTAGGAATTTCTAGATGGTCCTTTAGACTTTATTTCTTAGAATCTTATTTCTTATTCAAATACTTTTTCTGAGGATTTTATGATTTTATGAAAATTCCACCGGAGTCGGTAGCTAGCTGGTTCCGGGATTTTTAGCTTTAAAACTATAAAGTATTTCTTAAAACGGAATTCACTATGATACTTAATATTATATTCTTGATTTTTGATAATTATTTCGGGTCGTTCTGAGATACTTGAATTTCGGACGATTCCGGTATTTTCCCGAAAGATTTCCGCATCTGCAACTGAATCCCGGGATTCCGCCACTTTCATTATTTTCAAATTCTCTTCCAAGAAAATATCTCCTCATATGAATTTCTTTTCCTTTTCCTTTTTCCTTATTCCTCTTCCTTCCTCCACAAGCCAAAGGCTTTTCCTATTTTCCAAAATCCCAAAATTTCTTTTTCTTCTTCCACCAACTCCCTCATTAATGCCCCTCTTTCTCTCTCTCCCATGGCCGGCCAAGTGGCCAAAAGAGGGACACTCATCCCCTCCTCCACTTTGCAAAAACCCCCCTCTCTTTTATTTATTTGCATCTCCTTCATAAAATCCAAAGCCTATAAATACTTTTCCTTTACATTTCATCTCCTTTTTTTCATTTCTCTTCACCAAGAGCCAAAGCCCTAACCTCCATCTCCCCCTTCATCTCCACCACAACCACCACCACCACAACTACTCCATCTCTTTAGCTTCATCCTCTTCCTCCTTCATCTCCATGGGAATCACCACGACTTCATCAACTCCACCAAAAGACCTCACCTTCTTCTTCATCATCAACTTCCATCACTACCACCATCACTCCATCATCAACCACTCCTTCAGGTGAGTAATTTTAATCACCAAGACTTGATTAATTCCTAGTATACTTAAGTTTACATATCATGTTCACTTGTGTCTTCAAATCATGATTATTTGGTCATCAAACAAAACCACCAAAATCTGTTCTGGTTGCTGTTTCCAGACGATTAGTCGACTAGACCTATAGATTAGTCGACTAGAAACCCTTAGTTGAAACGTAACCTTTCTGGAAACACAGTTTTAGTCGACTAGACCAAATTACCAGTCGACTAGAGACCCTTAGTCGACTACACCCTTGACCCTAGTCGACTAACCTTTCCTGAATCAGAAACCCAACTCTCTGTTACTCAGTATTAGTCGACTTGACATGACTGTTAGTCGACTTGAGATGTCTGTTAGTCGACTACCCTTTCCACCTAGTCGACTAACTTTTCCTGAAATCAGAACCCAACTCTCTGGAACCCAGTTTTAGTCGACTATACCAGACTGTTAGTCGACTAACCCCTTTATTAGTCGACTACTCTTTCCACCTAGTCGACTAACTTTAGCTGTTTGTCATAGTTGATTTCTTTCTTGAATATGAACCCTATCCTCTAGACTGGCATTATATATTGGTATTGTTTGACTTGTCACTTGACAAACATCATCTTACCTTCTCTCCTTCTCTCTCCTCTTCTCTCTACATATTTATATCAGGTTTTGTGGCGCATCCCGAGCTTCCGTGGATTTTGGATCTTTTGGCATATTGGTGGTTTAGGCGAGTAGTCTCGCTTTTCTCTCATCTCTATTTGAGTTTCCCGTTTCGTCGGGACGATAAGTATTTCGCTTCCTATTTTCATGTATTTGATTCCATGTCTATTGTAATACCCCGTTCCCGGAATACGTACTTAGTTGCATATTCAGATTTTCGGTCGTATTTTTTCGATTTGTTTCCTGTATTTATTTTGTATTATGAATTCCTTGTATAATTGTTTTATCTTATATTTGGATTCGTGGACTCGGAGTCAGCCTTAGCCTGAACCGAAGGCCCGATCCCAGAGTATTGCTCGGTTTGGGCATTCTGATAATTAGATTTGACCGATTTTAATTTTAAACATCGTTTTCCAATATTTTAGATTTTATATGATTTTCTGGAATTTTCTCGGATTAAAAGGAATTTCTTCAAAACCGGTGTCGGCCAATGCCGCTGACCGATTCCTGGATTTTTACTTCACAAACGGTTTGGAATTTCTCAATGATTCTTTAGACTTTATTTCTTAGAATAATATTTTCTACCTACATGCTTTTTTTGAGGATTTTATAATTTTATGAAAATTCCAACGGAGTCGGTAGATAACTGGTTCCGGGATTTTTAGTTTTAAAACTATAAAGTATTTCTTAAAACGGATTTCACCATTATTCTTAATATAATATTATGGATTTTTGATAATTATTTCGGGTCGTTCCGAGATACTTGAATTTCGGACGATTCCGGTATTTTCCGAAATGTTTTCCGTATCCTCGATTTAAACCCGGGTATCTGTCCTTTCAATATTTTCCAATTCTAATTCCAAGAAAATATCTTCTCATTTCAATTTCTTTTCCATTTTTCCTTTTCCTTTATTTCCTTCTTCCCTCCACAAGCTAAAACATTTCCATTTTCCAAAATTCCAATAATTCCACACTCTTCCACACACTTCCCACAAAAATATCTCTCTTTCTCTCTCTCTTCCATGGCCGGCCAAGTGGCCAAGAGAAGGACACTCACCCCCTCCTCCACTTTGCAAATAACCCCCTCTCATCTACTCTAATTTCACTTCCTTCACAAATTCCAAATCATATATAAACATTCCTTTACAATTCCATCTCTTTTTCTTCACTTCACCAAAAGAAATCCCCTTCACCAAAATCCTCCTCCATCTCAACTCAACCTCCAACTTCAAGAGCTTCATCTAGGGCATCATCAAGGTCTTCTCCATCTTCAACCAACTACTTGGATTGGGATCGTCTCCTCCTTCGTCGATTGCATCGCCGTGGATCACTTCCGACCACGATCTCTTCAAGCTTTCCATAACCGATCTATGTGAGTATTTTTACTCACCAAGACTTGTTTCATTCCTAAGCATACTTGTATCTCCATATCTTGTGTTCATATGTCATAAAAATCCTATTTTTAGACCATCCAACACAACCAGCAGATTCTGCTCTGTATTCTGTTTTTTCCCCACGATTAGTCGACTTGACCTAGAACCTAGTCGACTAGAAACCCTTAGCTGAAACGTAGCCTTTTCTGACTTCACAGTTTTAGTCGACTAGTCCCTTTTACCAGTCGACTAGATATCCCTAGTCGACTACTAGAATTCCCCTAGTCGACTCCTGAAATAAACTCAACTCTCTGTATCACAGTTTTAGTCGACTTAACATAACTGTTAGTCGACTTGACATGTCTGTTAGTCGACTACTATTTCAACCTAGTCGACTAACTTTCCCTGAATCAGAAACCCAACTCTCTGTTACACAGTTTTAGTCGACTATACCCTACTGTTAGTCGACTAACCCGTCTATTAGTCGACTACTATTCCAACCTAGTCGACTAACTTATGGTTGTCTGTTATAGTTAATTACCTCCTTGACTTTGTATCTTATCCTTGATACATATACTACATATTGTTCTTACTTGTACTTCATAACTTGTACCTTATGACCTATTACTTGATGTATGTCATCTCTAGTCACTTCATATTTCCATTGATATGCTACTGCTTGTTTCATTCTTGTTCATGTACTCTATCTGTGTTATGCCTACTTTCTTATCGTACACTATGCGTGGTTGACCCTTCGAGGTCATTGAACTCTGGGTTTCTATTATATTATCATTGCTATATCGTTACTTCAGACTGTCAGTTTCATGTTTCCTTTTAACACATGTATATCATCTAACTTCCACTATGTTATCACCTGACCACTTGGCATGTTACTACCTAGTAAGAACCACTTGTTATGACATGACTTGCCCTGATTAATATCAATCTCTTGACTTGATTGGTTACTTGTTGGATATCATCATCTTGTCATGCTATCACTCTATACCCAGCATGATACACTCTTCTCACTCGCTACCCTCTTGCTTTACCATTCCATTGATTATGATAGTATTCTCGCTCTAGTCTTCATGTATTGTATTTCATGCTTTATATCTTTTATTGCTTTATGCTATGCGTGGCCGACCCTTCGTGGTCGTTGGACTTGTTGGACTGGGACCATTGCTTTTACATTACCACTTGGCATTATTTTAGACCTGTCAGTATGTGCTACCATTTATCATATGTATATCACTTGGCAACTGTGTTATCATCTAACCACCTGCCATGCCACTATTTGGCAAGACCCTTTTATTATGTCATGACTTACCTGACTATTATCCATTCTTGATATGCTTGGTTGTTTACTAAATATCACCACTCTGTCATGCTATCACTTGACACTCAGCATGATGACTCGACTTGTGATTGTCATCTTTACGGGAACTTGACTTGTTATCTGTATCATGATCAGTGACATGTTTTCCTGCTTTACATGCAGTGACCTGACTATATAGTGCTTCTGTACTCTTTATTCCTGATCATGTCCATTTCCTATTTTTCCCGTAAAGTGACAATGAAACTATTAAATCCTAAAATGGACCAACTTGTATTGGGTCGGGGGAAATATGCGGATATCGATATGTGTTCGTGTTTACAGTGGCTTTAGGTATTGTGCACTATATCCGGTCTGACCTGTGGTACACTAGGGGACCGAGGGGAGAGCTGGCTCCCTACACCCCAGTTTTAACGGGCATACATAAGTCCCTCCTCCTGGATAAGCCTTGCGGCTGGCTTCCGTTTCCATGCAACGGAGCAAACTTTGGCCGTGGTCCCGGGTATGTACGGGACCCACTGTAAACATAGTTCGTTGATACAACCGCTATTTCCAATAACAACCTCGACTTTCTTATATATGGATGTATGTGAGTTGGGATATATACCGGGTATACACCGAGACACATACCTAGATATATGGGTTAGATGAGTAATAATAATAAGACATCTGTTATGATTTCTATTATCGTCATATGTTACGTTGTGATTCTAGTTATGACTCCTGTTCTACTTATTAAGTCATGATTCCCATTATGATTCCTATATTCCTGTTTGGACTACGATGATAGTCTTTCCAACTTTATTTTGTCATGTTTCCATTTCTTACTGATTGATATTCATTTTACTGTCCTAACTCTTTTACTCTTGTATCTTAGCCATTTGGCTGTAGTTTGTTTATTGTTCATATGTCTTGACTCCTTGGATTTGCATATTCAGATTCCGAAGCTTGGATCGTAGTGGAGCCGTCCACTGTAGATTGAGCTTCCTCTAGTGAGCAGGCAGGCTAGTTCTGCTTCCTTCATGCCTGACTCTTCTTTTGACTCACGGGATCTTCATCCTACTCGTGAGCATTTTGCGTTTATCTTGTATATTTTACTTTTGGACTTGTTTATGATAAAAGATACATGTAATGTGTAATATTTTATCATATCCTGTGATGACTTTGTATATGTACTTTTGTGTTGGCATATTATGGATACCACGCTTTGTGTTGTACTCTGATTTCTGGTTGTACTTTTATGCTTAGCGTATATACGTGGGGGCTTCTTCTGACCTACGTATATACGTCGCAGTGACGTCCCCGTATCCGTGGAATCGGGGCGTTACAGGATGGTATCAGAGCTTAGACTCTCAAACCTAAAGTACAATCAAGCAGCAAATTATTGTAATTTGCTAATGCCAACTACAATGTACAAAGTTATCTAGTCCTTCTTGATTTATCTAGTTCTTCTTGATTCCTTCCTTCATATCCTAAACTCCTTCCATTCTTCCAACTCTTTCCAGTTATCTTTCATCAACTAAGGTATGGACACTGGGCAAGCATCAAAGGTTTCCCGTGGAAAGGAACGACGATTGGAGAAGAAGAGTGAGAACCAAGTGCAGAACAAGTCGATTAAGAAGGCTTTGCAGTTGATGAGGAGGGCATTGCAGTTGATGAATGAAGTGAACGAAGGAGGTGCGACCAGGACAATCAATGGCCCGAAGATCAAGCGACCGTTCAAACGTCCTCTTCCTGGGAACACATGTAATTTCTGCCACAAACCCGGACATTTTAAGAGAGATTGTCGAATGGCTAAGGGATTGTGTTTAGTGTGTGGGTCAGGGAGACATATGCTAAGGAATTGCCCGCACAGAAAGTTTGGATATACGGCACCAGTCAGATCAGCTCGTCCAGCCCCAGCACTTCCAGCCCCGTCAACAAGGAGGAATCCAGAACCTGTTCCACCCCAACAGAATAATCAACAGCAGAGGGGAGTGAAAACTGGAACAGATCAGGCAACCGAGACATCAGACGGTGCAGCACTGTGTGTAGACCAGTGTTCAGATCCGGAACCTTAGGGATGTCATGGTAACCACTACCCCAGATCTTGTATTTGAATTGGTTATCATTCTTAATATTTCCCTTGTCATTCTATCATTGTTCATTCTAGTCCTTCCTGTATTCATCTTATTCCCTGTTTTTGTTTTATGAGGCCTTTATTCCAACCATGTCTCCTTGTATTCAATTTACCCCTTAATGAAATTGCGAGGACGCAATTTTTGTAAGGTGGGTGGATTGTAATACCCCGTTCCCGGAATACGTACTTAGTTGCGTATTCAGATTTTCGGTCGTATTTTTTCGATTTGTTTCCTGTATTTATTTTGTATTATGAATTCCTTGTATAATTGTTTTATCTTATATTTGGATTCGTGGACTCGGAGTCAGCCTTAGCCTGAACCGAAGGCCCGATCCCAGAGTATTGCTCGGTTTGGGCATTCTGATAATTAGATTTGACCGATTTAATTTTAAACATCGTTTTTCAATATTTTAGATTTTATATGATTTTCTGGAATTTTCTCGGATTAAAAGGAATTTCTTCAAAACCGGTGTCGGCCAGTGCCGCTGACCGATTCCTGGATTTTTACTTCACAAACGGTTTGGAATTTCTCAATGATTCTTTAGACTTTATTTCTTAGAATAATATTTTCTACCTACATGCTTTTTCTGAGGATTTTATAATTTTATGAAAATTCCAACGGAGTCGGTAGATAACTGGTTCCGGGATTTTTAGTTTTAAAACTATAAAGTATTTCTTAAAACGGATTTCACCATTATTCTTAATATAATATTATGGATTTTTGATAATTATTTCGGGTCGTTCCGAGATACTTGAATTTCGGACGATTCCGGTATTTTCCGAAATGTTTTCCGTATCCTCGATTTAAACCCGGGTATCTGTCCTTTCAATATTTTCCAATTCTAATTCCAAGAAAATATCTTCTCATTTCAATTTCTTTTCCATTTTTCCTTTTCCTTTATTTCCTTCTTCCCTCCACAAGCTAAAACATTTCCATTTTCCAAAATTCCAATAATTCCACACTCTTCCACACACTTCCCACAAAAATATCTCTCTTTCTCTCTCTCTTCCATGGCCGGCCAAGTGGCCAAGAGAAGGACACTCACCCCCTCCTCCACTTTGCAAATAACCCCCTCTCATCTACTCTAATTTCACTTCCTTCACAAATTCCAAATCATATATAAACATTCCTTTACAATTCCATCTCTTTTCTTCACTTCACCAAAAGAAATCCCCTTCACCAAAATCCTCCTCCATCTCAACTCAACCTCCAACTTCAAGAGCTTCATCTAGGGCATCATCAAGGTCTTCTCCATCTTCAACCAACTACTTGGATTGGGATCGTCTCCTCCTTCGTCGATTGCATCGCCGTGGATCACTTCCGACCACGATCTCTTCAAGCTTTCCATAACCGATCTATGTGAGTATTTTTACTCACCAAGACTTGTTTCATTCCTAAGCATACTTGTATCTCCATATCTTGTGTTCATATGTCATAAAAATCCTATTTTTAGACCATCCAACACAACCAGCAGATTCTGCTCTGTATTCTGTTTTTTCCCCACGATTAGTCGACTTGACCTAGAACCTAGTCGACTAGAAACCCTTAGCTGAAACGTAGCCTTTTCTGACTTCACAGTTTTAGTCGACTAGTCCCTTTTACCAGTCGACTAGATATCCCTAGTCGACTACTAGAATTCCCCTAGTCGACTCCTGAAATAAACTCAACTCTCTGTATCACAGTTTTAGTCGACTTAACATAACTGTTAGTCGACTTGACATGTCTGTTAGTCGACTACTATTTCAACCTAGTCGACTAACTTTCCCTGAATCAGAAACCCAACTCTCTGTTACACAGTTTTAGTCGACTATACCCTACTGTTAGTCGACTAACCCGTCTATTAGTCGACTACTATTCCAACCTAGTCGACTAACTTATGGTTGTCTGTTATAGTTAATTACCTCCTTGACTTTGTATCTTATCCTTGATACATATACTACATATTGTTCTTACTTGTACTTCATAACTTGTACCTTATGACCTATTACTTGATGTATGTCATCTCTAGTCACTTCATATTTCCATTGATATGCTACTGCTTGTTTCATTCTTGTTCATGTACTCTATCTGTGTTATGCCTACTTTCTTATCGTACACTATGCGTGGTTGACCCTTCGAGGTCATTGAACTCTGGGTTTCTATTATATTATCATTGCTATATCGTTACTTCAGACTGTCAGTTTCATGTTTCCTTTTAACACATGTATATCATCTAACTTCCACTATGTTATCACCTGACCACTTGGCATGTTACTACCTAGTAAGAACCACTTGTTATGACATGACTTGCCCTGATTAATATCAATCTCTTGACTTGATTGGTTACTTGTTGGATATCATCATCTTGTCATGCTATCACTCTATACCCAGCATGATACACTCTTCTCACTCGCTACCCTCTTGCTTTACCATTCCATTGATTATGATAGTATTCTCGCTCTAGTCTTCATGTATTGTATTTCATGCTTTATATCTTTATTGCTTTATGCTATGCGTGGCCGACCCTTCGTGGTCGTTGGACTTGTTGGACTGGGACCATTGCTTTTACATTACCACTTGGCATTATTTTAGACCTGTCAGTATGTGCTACCATTTATCATATGTATATCACTTGGCAACTGTGTTATCATCTAACCACCTGCCATGCCACTATTTGGCAAGACCCTTTTATTATGTCATGACTTACCTGACTATTATCCATTCTTGATATGCTTGGTTGTTTACTAAATATCACCACTCTGTCATGCTATCACTTGACACTCAGCATGATGACTCGACTTGTGATTGTCATCTTTACGGGAACTTGACTTGTTATCTGTATCATGATCAGTGACATGTTTTCCTGCTTTACATGCAGTGACCTGACTATATAGTGCTTCTGTACTCTTTATTCCTGATCATGTCCATTTCCTATTTTTCCCGTAAAGTGACAATGAAACTATTAAATCCTAAAATGGACCAACTTGTATTGGGTCGGGGGAAATATGCAGATATCGATATGTGTTCGTGTTTACAGTGGCTTTAGGTATTGTGCACTATATCCGGTCTGACCTGTGGTACACCAGGGGACCGAGGGGAGAGCTGGCTCCCTACACCCCAGTTTTAACGGGCATACATAAGTCCCTCCTCCTGGATAAGCCTTGCGGCTGGCTTCCGTTTCCATGCAACGGAGCAAACTTTGGCCGTGGTCCCGGGTATGTACGGGACCCACTGTAAACATAGTTCGTTGATACAACCGCTATTTCCAATAACAACCTCGACTTTCTTATATATGGATGTATGTGAGTTGGGATATATACCGGGTATACACCGAGACACATACCTAGATATATGGGTTAGATGAGTAATAATAATAAGACATCTGTTATGATTTCTATTATCGTCATATGTTACGTTGTGATTCTAGTTATGACTCCTGTTCTACTTATTAAGTCATGATTCCCATTATGATTCCTATATTCCTGTTTGGACTACGATGATAGTCTTTCCAACTTTATTTTGTCATGTTTCCATTTCTTACTGATTGATATTCATTCTACTGTCCTAACTCTTTTACTCTTGTATCTTAGCCATTTGGCTGTAGTTTGTTTATTGTTCATATGTCTTGACTCCTTGGATTTGCATATTCAGATTCCGAAGCTTGGATCGTAGTGGAGCCGTCCACTGTAGATTGAGCTTCCTCTAGTGAGCAGGCAGGCTAGTTCTGCTTCCTTCGTGCCTGACTCTTCTTTTGACTCACGGGATCTTCATCCTACTCGTGAGCATTTTGCGTTTATCTTGTATATTTTACTTTTGGACTTGTTTATGATAAAAGATACATGTAATGTGTAATATTTTATCATATCCTGTGATGACTTTGTATATGTACTTTTGTGTTGGCATATTATGGATACCACGCTTTGTGTTGTACTCTGATTTCTGGTTGTACTTTTATGCTTAGCGTATATACGTGGGGGCTTCTTCTGACCTACGTATATACGTCGCAGTGACGTCCCCGTATCCGTGGAATCGGGGCGTTACATCTATATATCTTTTACTGCTTTCATATTATGCGTGGCCGACCCTTCGTGGTCGTTGACTTCTAGGTTTCTGCTATGTTATTACTTGCCATGCTATTGCTTCAGACCTGTCAGTTGCATGCTTCTATATAACACATGCATATCACTTTGACAACTGTGTTATCACCTGACCACCTGCCATGCTATTATTTGGCAAGACCTTCTTGTTATGTCATGACTTACCCAGACTATTATCAATCTCTTGTCATGTTTGGTTGCTTGTTAAATATCATCACCTTATCATGCTATCTCTTGACACCAAGCATGATACACTTGACATTGTCTAATTATCACAGTTAAGGGAATGTAGTACCTGTATTCCAGTTATGATCCTGCTCATTCTCTTAATCTGATAATTATGTTAATAAACCCTAAAAAGGACAACTTGTATGGGGAATGGGAGGAAATGATGGATGCCGGAATGATATCTTGCTTATAGTGATGGATTATAAAAAAATACTGGCGGTAAGTGTTAGTGGGACTTTGGGCCCACAGGAGATTCGTGTTAGGGGGACTTTGGGCCTCCAAACTGGTTCCAGGTGTATGGAACTACTATAAGAAGCTCTATCAGTTCTCCATCTATTTCCAATAACAACCTTACTTTACTCGGATATGGATCTATGTGCGTTAGGACGCTAGTTCACATAGCTAGATATCAAAGTAAGACAAGTAATAATAATAATAGATTCCAGTTATTGATTCTTGTTACACTTGCTATGCATGTTATGATTTCCGATATGTATTCCCGTTTGACTGTTATGTGATTTGCAACTCTGATTCTATACGCTTGGATTTCTGTGGCATGAGATAATGGTATATAGATGAGGGTTTCCTTGTTTGGATTATTCCTTCGATGTATTAGTCTCATGGGACCGTGACTTAAGCGTATACAATCACTTTTGCTTGTAATCAGCTTCACTTGGATTTCCTGTTTTATGATGATTAGGTCATACCTGTTCATATATACTTCATTTGTGTTCTAACCCTCCTGTCTTCTGTACTTGACACTCGTACTCATCCTGGCTCGCCACCTGGCATTGTATCGTTCTCGCCTGGGGAGTTTCACTGACTCCCCTGGATTCTCATGTCCAGGTTTCGGAGCTTGGAGCGTATGGGTTTCCTGTTGCTGCTCAGAGTGGCGCAGCGGTAGCGTGGACCCCCAGTTGACCTTTCAGAGCTCCATCCTTCCAGGCCCCCCTGTGAGTTTCTCGAGTTTTTCTTTTAAACTCGTGAGTGCCTTTCATACTGTTCATACTTGTATATTTCCTTGTATTCTCGCATTTGCGCATATTAGTGATGTGATATTCATGTAATATTGGATCACTTCTGGTGATAACTCTGTGATTGTATTCATGTGTTGGAATGTATAATGCACCACTTACTTCCGTACTCTGATTCTTGTCTGTACTGTTGCTTAGCGTATATACGGGAAGGTACTTCGGACTTACGTATATACGTCGCAGTGACGTCCCCGTATCCGTGGGATCGGGGCGTTACAGGATGGTATCAGAGCTTAGGCTCTAACTTCCTCAGTACGTCCAGAGGGCAAATTAATGGTGAAGAAATTTGCAACTGGAATACTTGAGTCTTGGTTATACATTCCAACTACAAGTGCAGAGTTATCTATTTCTTGGCCATCCTTCCTTTGATTCCTAATCCTTCCTATCCTTTCCCTGTTTTGGTTTTATGAAGCCCTTATACCAACATTAAAATATGACTAGACTAGAGAGGTAGTGGCTGGTTCTGAATGAAGTTATTATGTGATCTCTTCGGCCAACTCTATGAAGCTTGGTATTCTCCAGATCGATCTTGATCTGGCTATCTTTCAGAAGACAGCAGTCGGAATTATCTACGGATATTCTACATTCTCTACTATATCGTTCAGGGTGATTGGTGCCTGGTATTCGGGATTCTTAATTATCGGCCTCCTTTATTATGCTCAGGGCTATCAGGGTTTTCTTTATCTTCGGTATTCTGGCTCATTTATTGCACAGCCACGACATCAGCAGTATTATTCAGCATTATTCGAAGATTTATACAGACGGAAGTGCGGAGGATGATTATTGTTCAGTCGACTTGAGAGCCCTACCTCTAGTGCTTCATATCTTAATCGGTATAAATTCCACCTTTGTCCCCTTTGTATTCAATTTACCCCTTATCGAAATTGCGAGGACGCAAATTTTTGTAAGGTGGGTGGATTTTAATACCCCGTTCCCAGAATACGTACTTAGTTGCGTATTCAGATTTTCGATCGTATTTTTCGATTTACTTCCTGTATTTATTCTGTATTATGAATTCCTTATATGGTTGTTTTGTCTTGGATTTGGATTCGTGGACTCGGAGTCAGCCCCAGTCTGAACCGAGGACCTAATCCTAATGTATTATTCGATTTAGTCTTTCTGATAATTAGATTTGACCGATTTTAGTTTTAAAGATCATTTTCAAATATTATATATTTTCTATGATTTTCTAGATTTTTCCTGAATTAAAATGAAAATCTTCAAAACCGGTGTCGACCAGTGCTGCTGATCGATTCCAGGATTTTTATTTCACAAACAGCTAGGAATTTCTGGATGGTCCTTTAGACTTTATTTCTTAGAATCTTATTTCTTATTCAAATACTTTTTCTGAGGATTTTATGATTTTATGAAAATTCCACCGGAGTCGGTAGCTAGCTGTTTCCGGGATTTTTAGCTTTAAAACTATAAAGTATTTCTTAAAACGGAATTCACTATGATACTTAATATTATATTCTTGATTTTTGATAATTATTTCGGGTCGTTCTGAGATACTTGAATTTCGGACGATTCCGGTATTTTCCCGAAAGATTTCCGCATCTGCAACTGAATCCCGGGAATCCGCCACTTTCATTATTTTCAAATTCTCTTCCAAGAAAATATCTCCTCATATGAATTTCTTTTCCTTTTCCTTTTTCCTTATTCCTCTTCCTTCCTCCACAAGCCAAAGGCTTTTCCTATTTTCCAAAATCCCAAAATTTCTTTTTCTTCTTCCACCAACTCCCTCATTAATGCCCCTCTTTCTCTCTCTCCCATGGCCGGCCAAGTGGCCAAAAGAGGGACACTCATCCCCTCCTCCACTTTGCAAAAACCCCCCTCTCTTTTATTTATTTGCATCTCCTTCATAAAATCCAAAGCCTATAAATACTTTTCCTTTACATTTCATCTCCTTTTTTCATTTCTCTTCACCAAGAGCCAAAGCCCTAACCTCCATCTCCCCCTTCATCTCCACCACAACCACCACCACCACAACTACTCCATCTCTTTAGCTTCATCCTCTTCCTCCTTCATCTCCATAGGAATCACCACGACTTCATCAACTCCACCAAAAGACCTCACCTTCTTCTTCATCATCAACTTCCATCACTACCACCATCACTCCATCATCAACCACTCCTTCAGGTGAGTAATTTTAATCACCAAGACTTGATTAATTCCTAGTATACTTAAGTTTACATATCATGTTCACTTGTGTCTTCAAATCATGATTATTTGGTCATCAAACAAAACCACCAAAATCTGTTCTGGTTGCTGTTTCCAGACGATTAGTCGACTAGACCTATAGATTAGTCGACTAGAAACCCTTTGGTTGAAACGTAACCTTTCTGGAAACACAGTTTTAGTCGACTAGACCAAATTACCAGTCGACTAGAGACCCTTAGTCGACTACACCCTTGACCCTAGTCGACTAACCTTTCCTGAATCAGAAACCCAACTCTCTGTTACTCAGTATTAGTCGACTTGACATGACTGTTAGTCGACTTGAGATGTCTGTTAGTCGACTACCCTTTCCACCTAGTCGACTAACTTTTCCTGAAACCAGAACCCAACTCTCTGGAACCCAGTTTTAGTCGACTATACCAGACTGTTAGTCGACTAACCCCTTTATTAGTCGACTACTCTTTCCACCTAGTCGACTAACTTTAGCTGTTTGTCATAGTTGATTTCTTTCTTGAATATGAACCCTATCCTCTAGACTGGCATTATATATTGGTATTGTTTGACTTGTCACTTGACAAACATCATCTTACCTTCTCTCCTTCTCTCTCCTCTTCTCTCTACATATTTATATCAGGTTTTGTGGCGCATCCCGAGCTTCCGTGGATTTTGGATCTTTTGGCATATTGGTGGTTTAGGCGAGTAGTCTCGCTTTTCTCTCATCTCTATTTGAGTTTCCCGTTTCGTCGGGACGATAAGTATTTCGCTTCCTATTTTCATGTATTTGATTCCATGTCTATATATTTTTTACTGCTTTCATATTATGCGTGGCCGACCCTTCGTGGTCGTTGACTTCTAGGTTTCTGCTATGTTATTACTTGCCATGCTATTGCTTCAGACCTGTCAGTTGCATGCTTCTATATAACACATGCATATCACTTTGACAACTGTGTTATCACCTGACCACCTGCCATGCTATTATTTGGCAAGACCTTCTTGTTATGTCATGACTTACCCAGACTATTATCAATCTCTTGTCATGTTTGGTTGCTTGTTAAATATCATCACCTTATCATGCTATCTCTTGACACCAAGCATGATACACTTGACATTGTCTAATTATCACAGTTAAGGGAATGTAGTACCTGTATTCCAGTTATGATCCTGCTCATTCCCTTAATCTGATAATTATGTTAATAAACCCTAAAAAGGACAACTTGTATGGGGAATGGGAGGAAATGATGGATGCCGGAATGATATCTTGCTTATAGTGATGGATTATAAAAAAATACTGGCGGTAAGTGTTAGTGGGACTTTGGGCCCACAGGAGATTCGTGTTAGGGGGACTTTGGGCCTCCAAACTGGTTCCAGGTGTATGGAACTACTATAAGAAGCTCTATCAGTTCTCCATCTATTTCCAATAACAACCTTGCTTTACTCGGATATGGATCTATGTGCGTTAGGACGCTAGTTCACATAGCTAGATATCAAAGTAAGACAAGTAATAATAATAATAGATTCCAGTTATTGATTCTTGTTACACTTGCTATGCATGTTATGATTTCCGATATGTATTCCCGTTTGACTGTTATGTGATTTGCAACTCTGATTCTATACGCTTGGATTTCTGTGGCATGAGATAATGGTATATAGATGAGGGTTTCCTTGTTTGGATTATTCCTTCGATGTATTAGTCTCATGGGACCGTGACTTAAGCGTATACAATCACTTTTGCTTGTAATCAGCTTCACTTGGATTTCCTGTTTTATGATGATTAGGTCATACCTGTTCATATATACTTCATTTGTGTTCTAACCCTCCTGTCTTCTGTACTTGACACTCGTACTCATCCTGGCTCGCCACCTGGCATTGTATCGTACTCGCCTGGGGAGTTTCACTGACTCCCCTGGATTCTCATGTCCAGGTTTCGGAGCTTGGAGCGTATGGGTTTCCTGTTGCTGCTCAGAGTGGCGCAGCGGTAGCGTGGACCCCCAGTTGACCTTTCAGAGCTCCATCCTTCCAGGCCCCCTGTGAGTCTCTCGAGTTTTTCTTTTAAACTCGTGAGTGCCTTTCATACTGTTCATACTTGTATATTTCCTTGTATTCTCGCATTTGCGCATATTAGTGATGTGATATTCATGTAATATTGGATCACTTCTGGTGATAACTCTGTGATTGTATTCATGTGTTGGAATGTATAATGCACCACTTACTTCCGTACTCTGATTCTTGTCTGTACTGTTGCTTAGCGTATATACGGGAAGGTACTTCGGACTTACGTATATACGTCGCAGTGACGTCCCCGTATCCGTGGGATCGGGGCGTTACACGATCGGTAACCCCCAATGGTTAAAAATCTGAACATTGGAGGTCGATTGCTCGGTCGACCGACATGCCTCTCTGGCCTGAGATTTGACCCCAGCGGCCATTTTTAGTATGAGTCTATATATAGGGTTTTTTATTAGGGTTTTAAACAATATTTTAAAAGAGTTTTTCTATCTTACCTTTCTGCCTATTTTCTAAAGAGTTTTTAACAAGTTTTGAGCTTCAAATCCATATCTTTTCAAGTATTTCAAAGTTTTAGAAAATCAAAGAAAACCAAATTTTGGGAAATACAAGTTTTATTCTTCTAATTTCTATATCATCAAAGAAGTTTTTTCCAATTGTTTTTTTTTAAAGAGATTCGTTTTCAAAATCTTTGTTTTCTCACCAGTTTGTGCTAACATTGCAAATAAAGGATCTTGTATTGTATGATTTTTTGGTTTGTGATCTTTGTGATTACCAAAGATTGTAAACTCTTTTTTCTTTACTTTGTGCAAGTGGCTTTGTGTCCTCCTCTTGTGTAGAGGAGCATTAGCTTTGCATCCTCCCTCTTATGTAGAGGTGACCGCTTTGTGCACTTGCTTTGTGCTTCCTCTTGTATAGAGGATTGAATTTTGTTTCCTTTGTGGAGTTTCTAAGTAGAAATAGTGAAAATCCTTCTAGGTGCAGGCAGGGACATAGAGCTTGGTGCTGGAAGCTCGAACATATCTTTATGTTTGCGTTTGACTATCTCTCTCAACTCTACTTTTGTTATATTTTGTATTGCTTTTATTATTTATACATATATGCTTGATATTGTGCTTACACTTGTTTCAACCGAAGAAAGCTATTGAAGCACCTCAACTCTTATAAAAGAGGAATCTTGAGTAGAAGTTCTAAAATCCTTCACCGGGAATTCAATTTCACTTTTTAGTTATCATTTGTGTATTTATTTTTTAAATAGTGTAAAGTTTTAAATTCCACATTAGATTAGTACTTCACCTATTCACCCCCTTTTAGGTGAACTCTCAATTGGTATCAGAGCTAGTGCTTCTGATATTCAGTTTAACATTAAGGTGTAATCTTTATTTGCTAATTATTATATTTGTTTTACACACACTCATGGATTATCTTGCTCCACCTATATTTGATGTTTCTAACATCGATATTTGGAAAAATAAAATGAGTGCTTATCTAAAAGCCATTGGATTACATGTTACTTGTCAAAACTAAAAGATTATATATTGAAAATGACTACTATTTTGAGGCTAATGCTCAAGCCATGATTGCATTAAAAAAATCTTTAATAATGATTATATCTCTAGGGTTACTAATTGTGATTTCACTTTCACATTGTGAAACACATTAATCTCTTTTGAAGAAAATATTCAAATGATATGGAGAGAGAATCAAGTGAAGATGATTTTGACTAAGAATGCTTTATGATTTAAGGGAATGACTCTTGAGGTAAACTCGGAATCCGAACTTGATGACGGTCATGTTAAATGAAGATGCTAATATATTGAATGAAGAGCTTAACATGTTTTGTGAGAATTTATTGAAAAAATAAAAATTGTTGAAAAATAAGAGTTTAAAATTGAGGGAAAAAATAAATTTTTATCTTCTAAACTTGATTATGTTTTAGAAAAAAAGAAGAAATTTCAAAGAAAAATGATTTTTTATCTTCAAAACTTGATCTTGTTTTAAAAGAGAGAGATTTGATTTCAAAAGAAAAGGACTCTTTGAAAATCCAACTTGATTTTGTTTCAAATGAAAACGAGTCTTTGAAAAATAAAATTGTCTTAATTTCAAAAGAAAAGGACTTTTTGAAAAATGATTTGGTTCAAAAAGAAAAGATTTCTCTTTCCGAAGAAAAGGTTTTGTTTCTCATACTCATGTTATTTCTTCGAAATAATTTGGTTCAAAAAGAAAAGATGTCTCTTTCCGAAGAAAAAGTTTATATTTCTCATACTCATGTTATTTCTTCGATTGTTGAAAATGAGATTTATATTTTGAAGAAGAACATTGATTATTTAGACTTATGTTTGTGCAAATGTTCTTTTAATCACAAGAGATTGGAATTCTTATTTTAAAATAAACAAGTTTCACATATGCATGCACACCCTCCATGGCTAGAGTGTACAATTGTACACTTTGTGCCGCAAAGGCCATCTGACACACTTTTGCTATGATAGAAAAAATATTTACAATGTCAATGTTAAAGTTCAAAAAGGTACTAACCCCAAGGATCCAAAAGAATTTGAGTACCAAAATCCACACCCATTGTGTTTAATGTAGGTGTGGGCTCTCACAAGATATGAGAAGATTTGATGCCTTAGTTGTGGTTGCAATTGAAGTTGTTGGATAAATCAATGAATGCATCACCTTCAAAGAGTTTAAATGGGATGACCACCTTGCTTTTGGAGAAGTAGAAATTAGTTCTTTGAGTATTGGTAATTGTGTCTATCTTCATATTATGTTATTATATGCTTAAATTGATGATTTTTATAGCATATCATGATTTACATGTTTTATATTTTAAATGCAATTTTTGTTCAACCTTGTGATATACTTATATAACTTTTAAGATACACTCCTGATTTTGTACCAAAATTAATTCATATCTTTTATGTACTCAATTACTGTTTAGTTATATGTGTATATCCTTGTGTAGATGATTCTTGTATGTTGTAAATGTAATTCTTTAAAATGCATTTTTTTGATATAGTTTTGAATAAATTTTTATAGATACACACTTGATTTTTTTTTATTGGTTTTTCTTCATGTATTTATAAATCTTTTTAAAACTATGTGATATACATGTTATATCCTTGAGACACTCGATTTTTATATCATATACTCTATTCTGTACTCAATTTATGTTTGAATATATATATGTTTTAGTTTTGATAAAGTTTACATATATCTTGAAGTTTATCTTACATATTCATATGCTTATTGAATATCATGATGGTGGATATGTTTTGATGATTTGAGTTTATTGTATCCACAAATCTTTATATCTTTTTCTTGATTTGTGATTTCATGTTTTTACAAATCAAATTTTTTTGTGTGAAAGTTTGAAAAAGAATTTCAATGAGATTTGATTTTGTATAAAATTGTTTTACTTTCATGAAAATACTATTTACATGAATCTTGTGCACTCACCTTATATTTACTCGTGTAATTGCTAATGGACTTTTTTTCCCTTACATTTCATTCATGTGCATGTTCATGTTATATAGATTTTGGCAATAATTCTTATGTAATTACCATGTTTCATGAGTTGTATATGATTTGATTTATGATTGAAGAATTTTGAACTAGTTTTCAAAACTATTTATTTTAATTCTTTACATGGTAATGTCTTCAATCTATACTCAACTATTTTCAAAATATTATATTTGAAAATATCTACCCTTAGTGGGAGGTTGGTTGGGTGATCATATCTTGTACGCTTAAATGGCTATTATTTTGATATGTGCATGTAGGTTGGTGATTTCAATGAGTTATATACATGATTCACATGATATTTTATTTTTACATACTCATTCTTATTTATCTATATATATATGCTCTAAATTATGAATGATATTTCAATTGATATACATACATATATATGATTGATTGTGCATGTTTAACAATGTTCTATACATTTTTATAGCACAATTTGTTTCATGCTAAGCTCGTGTTTATGTCAAATTGGTATCATAAATTAAGATTAATTTCAATTGATATCATCATTTCTAAAACTTATGCATTATTTTATGTAGTTGTTCCAAAAAGGGCGAGACATTTCTTGATTTTAATTTTAATTGGTATCTTATTTCCTACTTTTTGAGAAAAATTATTTTCTTTTAGTAAATATTTATATTTTCAATTGGTATCAATTATTATAATTGGTATCTACATTTCAAGTTGATTTGCTTATTGGTATCCATGTTTATCCATTTGATTTCAATTGATATTTTTTGGTATCATGCTACGTTTTCAATTAACATCCTTTACATGATTTTCAATTGATTCTCTTTAGTATTCATGTATTCAATTGATGATCTATGTTTTTTTAATTTGATTTATCAAAAATTTTATACTTATATGCAAGGAGAGTTAACTTAACGTCTCCTCTATATGTAATTTATAATGAGTGTCTTGTATAAAGAAGAGATTGTCCTATCTTCTATATATCATACATGTGTACAAGGAGAGCTTAACATCTCCATTTATACATTATATATTATACTTATGTGGGTTAGGATTTAGTCATCACTTCTCCATGTAATACACGTATGCAGGGAGAGTTAACGTCTTTTCTCTTCATAGATTTATATCACATATGCATTTATCATATTTTTTTACCCTTTGTTGATGAATTGACAAAAAGGGGAGAGAAATTTAGAGTTTATATATGCATGCTATTTATGTTTGTGTTGTTTATATTTTACATATATATGTTTTATATGTGTATTATATTCATGATTTGTTTGATATTTATGAGCTTACTTTGAATATTTATATGTTTTATGCTATACATGAGTTAAGAGGGAGCTTTTACAAAGATTATCTTTTATTCATGCATATATAACTCCATAAGTTTTGTCATCATCAAAAAGGAGAAGATTGTTGGCCCAAAGGCTTATCACTTTAGTTTTGAAGATTATTAACTCACATGTTATAGTACTAATAATCTTGTGTTTATTAATTTTAGATATTCAATCGAGATCTTAGTTGGTGTTTAGCTTCATTAAAAGACTCAAAGTCACGTTTTGAAGCTAGCACATATTGATTCAAGAGCTCAAGCATAAAGATCATATCAAGAATTCAAGAAGGAGTCTAACTCAAAGGAATCATGTTTTGATCAAGTCTACTTAGATAAGAAGATCTAAAAGAAGACTCATGTCTAGACTTTGTAAGGTTAGAAGATTTATATAGAATAGATTAGTTGCTCAAGTTTAACACCCACAAAAGTTTGATGTTGGTTTTATTGGCCCGGAAGCCTTCCTCTCTAGTTTTGATGATAATTAACTCATGTAGTTATGTTTACTAATAATCTTGTGATTTTAGTTTCAGATCATATAACAAGATATTAGTTGGTGATTGCTCCATAAAGAGGAGTTTGGAAGCCTTCACTTGGTGATTCCCGAGCCCGAGCGTCAAGAATATTCATAGCCATGCTCGTTGGATCACGGTGTTTGGACCGAGTCGACTTGAAGATAGAAGATCATCAAGAAGACTTAGGTATCCTAGTATAGTTTAGTGTGTTTAGATCCATTTGTAAAGATAAGAATAGTTGATATGCTCAAGTGCACAACACACACAAGATTTATGTTTTGGATTTGGTTTTCATGAATAGTAGATCAAAACAAGTTTAAATAGTTTTTATGTATATTAGATGTGTTCAATATACATACATGTTTCATATCTTATACAAACTTATTTTGATATGTCTATTCATGAGTTTTAGGAAAAATCAGATTTCCTATTGAAAAATAAAAGTTTGGTAAAATACAAGTTTTGGTTTTTGGTAAAAATGATAAGACACAAAAATAGTTCAAATTTCTTGATATTTGAGTTGAAACTTTTATCACATGTTTATATATCAATGCAAAATGTTAAAACTATTTTTGGGTATTTTTAGAAGAGTTAAAATAATTTTTAGAAATATTTTAACATGTTTTTCTGACCCAGGTTCTGACCCAGAACTGTGCTGACAGGCCAGGTCGGTCGACCGCACGGTCGACCGAACCATGGGCCGGTCGACCGTTGCGGTCGACCGACGTGCACAGCCTTGTGCACGTCTGGCAGACGCAGGGCCGGTCGGCCGGCCAGTCGACCGGACCAGAGAGCTTTGCTCTCTGTATCTGGGCGGTCGACCGGGCTGTCGACCGGAACAGAGAAGTCTGCTCTCTGTATCTGGGCGGTCGACCGGATTTCCCCAACGGTCATATTTTTGACCGTTGGCGGTCGACCGGGCCGGTCGACCGCAAGCCTGTCAGGCTGACAGATCAGCCTAACGGCTAGTTTTCTGTTTTGGCCTATATAAACCCCATTTCTTTGGGATTTTGGCTAAGGTTTTTACAAGAGAAAAATTTCAGTTTCCCAAGTGTTTTATACTGTTTTCAAAAGAGTTTTAAAGCTTAAAGATTTCATCTTTATTGTTTTTCAAGGGTTTTGAAAAATCAAAGAAAATTAGGTTTTTGGGATATTGTTTTGGATTTTCATTTCTATCATCTACAAGAGATTTCCCAAGTAGTTTTTCTTTGTTACTTGATTTCCAAAAACACCTTGATTTTCACACTTGAGCTATATCTTCTATCCTATTCTATTAGGATCATTTGTTTGTGGGAAAAGAGAGTTTGTGGTCTTTGTAACCACTTGTTGTAAAACTCTTGCTTTGATTGGGTTGCTCCCTCTTTGGTAGAGGTTGAAATTGTGGTTTACTCCCTCTAGTGAGAGGTGGAGTTGGTTGTTGTTTGCTCCCTCTAGTGAGAGGTGGAGTTGGTTTGTATCCCTCTTCGGTAGAGGTGATTTGTGGTTGTTTGGCTACGGCCTACCCCTCGGTTGTGAGGCGGTGTTTGAGAGAGGAGTTTGATACTCCCTTGTTGTAAAAATCCTCCTCGGTGGAGGTTCCCTCGGTGGGAGTCCTCGGTGGACAAGATAGTGGATTAGAAATCCTTCTCGGTGAAGGCGGGGACGTAGAGCTAGGGGCTCGAACCTCGGAACATATCATTGTGTTTGCGTTTGATCCACTTGTCTCTAAACTCTCTCTCTTCACTTTGTGCAAAGCATTATTCATTTCATATCATTCATATTGCTTGTGTTGTCCTTGCATTGATTCATATTGCTTATTCATTATATGCTTGGATTGTTTGTGTGTGCCTCACTTGTACTTAACCACAAGAGCTTCATATAGCACCTCAACCCATATCTAGGGGAATCAAGAGGAGTTAGTCCAGAGCCCTTCACGGGGAATTCGGCTACACTTGTGAGTTGTACTAAGTGTGTTGCAAATAGTTTTTAAGCTTCCGCATTTAGCGCATTTAGTTTCTAGATTAGCATATCACCTATTCACCCCCCCTCTAGGTGATTTCAATTGGTATCAGAGCCTACGCTCCTGATACTTGGCTTAACATCCTAGGAGTGAGATCCTTGTTTGCTAATCTACATTTGCATTTGCTTGTTTGCACACATATAGTTTGGACCCATGGACTTCATGACCCCACCTATGTTTGACCCTTCCAACATTGTTGTTTGGAAGGCTAAGATGTCCATTTACCTACAAGCCCTAGGATATAAGTGATTAGTCTACAATTCTGCATTATTATGTCGCATTCTCTCACAGATTTATGAATAAATTGTCGGTCTAAACCGTGTTTTGGTCTTAATTGCAGGTAGATCCAAAGTCCAAGGGCAAAGGTGTAATAAGAGCTTAATTAGACCCAATTAAGGGTAATTAAATCCGCATTACTTGGAGGCCAAGCAAGGGATTATCTAGAAGATTCATTGAACCTAGTCTCTTGCACACATCAGACGAATCTGCGGTCGAAATTACCTGAAACTGGATATACCACGAAGCGTCTCGAAGCCAGACAGAGCCATGGACCAAACCCAGGGACCAGAGTCCCTGGTATTGCCGCGGATTCGCGGCAATCCTTGCGGATCCGCGGCAATCCTGTGGAGCCACGCGTCGATTTTCGACGCGTGGCCCCGTCTCGTCTTCTGGATCCTTCTGAGCCCTATAAATAGCCCTGCAGAGAGCCAAACCGAGGGCAGTCTTCGTTTTTAGGAGTAGGTCCAGATTTTAGTGTAGTGTAGGTGAGTGTTCTTCATTTCTTGTATTTTCTTTTCTTTTTAGATCATTGTAGTAGGGCTGAGTGATTCATAGAGAGAGAGAGATTGAGAGGGATTGATGTAATAGAGAGTGACACTCTATTTAAAGGTGCCTCCTTTCTCCTCCATTGTAATCTCCTTCACCTTCTAACATGATTTCTTGCTAGTTTTTCTTCTCATGGCAATCTAACTACTAACCACTAACCTATCTAACCACTTACTTGATAATCCACATGAATCGGGTTGCCTCTACAAGGCCTTGTTCTTGCAAGAGCCATTGATGGCCAAAGATGATGGGTTCTAACATCTAACTTGCTAACTTGCTAACTTGCTAACCAAGCTAACTCTCTTTTATTTCATGCTCTTTTATTTCATACTAGTAGTGTAATGAGTGATGCTTGTAGTGGCTTGTTCTTGAATGCAATGTTTTGAATGTGATGAACCATCCATGAGCCATGCTTTGTACCGTCTCTTGGAGCCAAGGATTGTGATGGCCAAGGATCAAAATGTGAGGCAACCATCTCGAAGAGGTTAGCATGGTTAGTGGAGCATTTAGTAGTTAGTAGCCATGAGTTTTCTTTCATCTTGTTTTAGAAATCGTTTTCCAAACTTTTTTCTCATTTTTCTATCGGTGTTTTTACCATCCTTTTTGGTTTACCTTTGTTCCATCTTCTTTTCTATTTTGTTTTTCAAACCACTCTTCTATTTTGTTTTCACATCGCCG
Source organism: Agave tequilana (assembly GCA_038442645.1). Lineage (NCBI taxonomy): Eukaryota > Viridiplantae > Streptophyta > Magnoliopsida > Asparagales > Asparagaceae > Agave > Agave tequilana. The sequence continues at coordinate 159,100 of JAVJIF010002873.1, forward strand.
TTTTCATCGCTCTCCTCACCTACCACATTCTGGATTTCATTTTCTTTTCTTTTCATTCTTTTTCATTCTTTCAACAAAGAAGAACTGTTAACAAATAACGGGAATAGAAACTGTTAATGCTTCTATCGCCTCCCTTCCCTGTGGATTCGACCCGTTAAGCCAATGCTATAATGGAAGTATCGAGGGTACATTAGCACATTCGAGCTTTTCATCGATTTTACATAAAACACATTTTTGAGTGCTAGTTCCGCCCACGATCAAATTTTTGGCGCCGTTGCCGGGAAGGGAAAGGTTTCGTTTTCACGTTTTTGTTAACATTGTCTTCTCTGTTTTGGTGTGCAGGGCAATATTTACAGGTGCTTAACATTGCAGTACATAAATTAGCTTTGCATCTCCCTGCTCCAGAAAGCAGGGCCCCAGATTTTGAATAAAAGCCGCGGATCCGCGACATTTGCCGCAAAACCGCGGCACTTTTGTGAAAATTGTATATGTTGTTGTTCTGGGATGTGTGAATTGTAATAGCTAGTTGATTTGTGCTGCTATTTTTTTTCTTGCTTTGATTGCCTACACACCATAAAAATAAAAGAACTAAAATACGGTATTTGGACGCCTTTAAAACGGTTTAGACATTTGCATTTAGGCACGTGTCAATTCAATTCCAATATACTGTATTTTGTTCTGTTGTTGTGATCTGGAAGGAGATGTACATATGGCATTGCATATAGCATAGGACAAACACGTGGGTGATTTATCGCTTTGTGTTATATTCTTGTCTATATTGCACACTTGCACAAATTGAACTTAAGGGCAAAACCCATACAAGATAAGGTAGGGATTTCATTACCCTTCCTTAGCCCAAAAATCATCTCCCCACTCACACAACCCAAGCCCTAATAAAATTTGAATAGACGTTGGCCACTAGGGACATCTCGCCTAGGTCTAGGTCAACCCTCCTATTGGCTTGGTTTTGATTTTTCTTTTTATTTGTTGTTTGATTTTTCTTTTTGTTTGTGATTGTTTGTGAAATGGCATTCAACAATAACAATTCTTTCAATCCGAACATGAATTCATATTTCACACCAACTCCATATGATTCAGATAATTCCAACCCGGCGTTTTACAATATGCACCAACCAAATACACCGGGTTGGCCTTATCCGAATCAATACAACCCATACCCACATTCTTATGACTATAATTTCTAAAATAATTTCAACTCGTCACAGAGTCATTGGGGATTCAAGTCCCCCGAGTTAAATTTTCAACCTCCTTATCCTCCATGTCCACCTTATCCACAATATTCATTCCCCAATTTAGCTTCTTATACTCCTTTTTCTGAACCACCAATTGAAGAAAAATCTGAGTTACTAAAGAGTTTAGAAGCCAATCTACAGAGGGCCGAGCAACAACTTCAAGAGACATTGGCCTCTCTAATTCCACCTCCTCAAGAGTCTTACTCAGTTCCATCTCCTTATAATGAACAACCATCTGCCTGGGAAACTAGTAAGGAATTCTTGCGTGAGTCCGAACAACACTCACAAAATCTGATGGACTCACAATTTCACCACCAATTCCAAAACAATACTTCATCTTCACAACAAAATGATGAACCAATGACTTATAAAAAGATGCTTGAATTCATGACTCAGGCTCAAAATGCTCGTAACCGTGACATAGATATGATGATCCAAACTCTTCATTCTCATCCTATTTCTAATGTCACTACCCATTCTGACAGAGCCAAAGAGTCATGTTGTTTTGGAAATCAAGATTCAATTTCAGCACACCCACCTGAACTTGTCCAAACTTCAGATCCCATTGACATTTTGGCAAGTTATCCTTTTCTTCAAATTGAACTTGAGCATGAATATGATCCTGAACTTCCACTTGATGATTCAATTCTACTTCCTGATTCAATTATGACTCTGGTGCTTTCACCTGATTTCACTTCATTTCCCGGGTCAGTATTGGATCCAGTGCCTATCCATTGTGAAATTGAATCACCAATCTCTTATGATGATCATATTGAACTTGACCAATTCCATACTTTTGAAAGTCCCATTGATAAATTGGCAAGTTCTCATTTTTGTGGAATTGAACTCAATGAGGAATGTGACTTTGATCCTCAAGTTTGTGATTTAGTTCAAATACCTGAATCATTATTGACTCCTGTTTTGTTACCCAATTTGAGTAACATTTTAGAGTCAGTTTTGATTCCCATTCCTCCTGAACTTAAATCACCAATCTTAGATAGTCACATTCCATTATGGGGAAATGATTGTGGACTTGAGCTTCATTTTCTTGATTTGGACCCACTTCCTGAACCGATCTTGACTCCCGAACCTTTACTTGACTTGAGTCATTTTTCTGAGTCGATATTAGTTCCTGTACTTCCTGAGTCCAAATCAATCATTCAATCTTTTTGTACACCATTCTGGGACAAGGGTGTTGATAAATTTGACTCTAAAATTATTTTGAAAATTTGGAAATTAGATGGGGTAAAACTCCTAATAAAAATCATAAATGCATACATCTTTCTTGTGGGTTGTATTCGTGAGATCTCTGGTGGGTTCCTCCGGACTCCACGCAAGAATGATTGGGTCGCCTTTCGTGGACCAATCCGACCACCACCGGAACCACCACCTTAAGGTAATTTTTCCTTCCCTCTCTATTTGTTTCATGCATACATACATCACGATGCATTGAGGACAATGCATGAGATAAGTGTGGGGGAGGGTTTACTAACTTAGAGTTTTTAGATTTTCTTTCTTTTACACTTCTTTTAGGATACTTTTAGAAATCTTCTCTTTTGTATAGAAAATTTTCTCTTTCTTTAAAAAAAAAAACTTTTTGAAATAAGAGACAAAGTTTTGATCTATTTTTAAGAAAATTAAGATGATCTTAGAAATTAAGGAAACCTCAATTATGACATCTTAAACCTAGTTGAAATAATAGATCTTGTTTAAAATTATGGGCTAAGTAAGTAAAATTGGGGAGATATTTTTATCTTGAATTTTTGCCTTAGATAGTAGGCACTTCACACTTACACATTTTTGGGATGGAAACAAAGACCTAAAATGCCATATATAAAAAAAATATATATAAATAAAAATATATATATATATATATATGTGAATAAAACATCACTTATTAAGCTGGATAACTATGCCTCAAGAAGCATGATTATTCACGCCTAACGGTGGTAAAGGAAATAAATAATCCCCTTTAGTTTTGTGGCCTTTTTCACTCGAGTCCTTAAACCCGAGGGATGTTTTCTCATCTGGTGCCCTAGGACCTTCTGGTTTGGGAGTCATCGGTTATAGGCTCGCTACATGGGTGAACTAGAAAGCCTAAACTAAGGGAAGAAAAAAAGAAAAAGAATATATATATATATATATATATATATATATATATATATATATATATATATATATAAATGGCTTGATGGTTAGAGTTGAAATCCCAGAAATCTTCACTATCACAAGGTGCATATTATCTAGGTTTTATGAAAGATAAAATATTCAATCCAATTTTGAATTCTTACCTTAATTGAAGACAAGATCTTGCATAGAGACTAAGTTTAAGGAAGATTGATTTGTGGTGGACTTATGACCTTAGATCACTTATATTTTTACAAAAATATTTTGAAAACATGTCTCTCTTTCAAAATGTGTTTTCAAAATACTAACATTTGTCTTCTTTCTTTATGGATTTTGTGGGTGCAATCCGCTGAAAACCCTCAGGAGACAACACTCCTCCTCTAGGGTAACCTAGAGGTTTAACGGCTTGTTGCACACGCTCAGTGCAATCGCGTCACCTGCGAAAGTGGTGTAATAACCCTTGTAGTATAGTTTTTCTTTTCTTGTTTTGCTCGGGACGAGCAAAAGAATAAGTGTGGGGGTGTGATTAGTCTACAATTCTGCATTATTATGTCGCATTCTCTCACAGATTTATGAATAAATTTTCGGTCTAAACCGTGTTTTGGTCTTAATTGCAGGTAGATCCAAAGTCCAAGGGTAAAGGTGTAATAAGAGCTTAATTAGACCCAATTAAGGGTAATTAAATCCGCATTATTTGGAGGCCAAGCAAGGTATTATCTAGAAGATTCATTGAACCTAGCCTCTTGCGCACATCAGACGAATCTGCGGTCGAAATTACCCGAAACTGGATATACCACGAAGCGTCTCGAAGCCAGACGGAGCCATGGACCAAACCCAGGGACCAGAGTCCCTGGTATTGCCGCGGATCCGCGGCAATCCTGTGGAGCCACGCGTCGATTTTCGACGCGTGGCCCCGTCTCGTCTTCTGGATCCTTCTGAGCCCTATAAATAGCCCTGCAGAGAGCCAAACCGAGGGCAGTCTTCGTTTTTAGGAGTAGGTCCAGATTTTAGTGTAGTGTAGGTGAGTGTTCTTCATTTCTTGTATTTTCTTTTCTTTTTAGATCATTGTAGTAGGGCTGAGTGATTCATAGAGAGAGATTGAGAGGGATTGATGTAATAGAGAGTGACACTCTATTTAAAGGTGCCTCCTTTCTCCTCCATTGTAATCTCCTTCACCTTCTAACATGATTTCTTGCTAGTTTTTCTTCTCATGGCAATCTAACTACTAACCACTAACCTATCTAACCACTTACTTGATAATCCACATGAATCGGGTTGCCTCTACAAGGCCTTGTTCTTGCAAGAGCCATTGATGGCCAAAGATGATGGGTTCTAACATCTAACTTGCTAACTTGCTAACTTGCTAACCAAGCTAACTCTCTTTTATTTCATGCTCTTTTATTTCATGCTAGTAGTGTAATGAGTGATGCTTGTAGTGGCTTGTTCTTGAATGCAATGTTTTGAATGTGATGAACCATCCATGAGCCATGCTTTGTACCGTCTCTTGGAGCCAAGGATTGTGATGGCCAAGGATCAAAATGTGAGGCAACCATCTCGAAGAGGTTAGCATGGTTAGTGGAGCATTTAGTAGTTAGTAGCCATGAGTTTTCTTTCATCTTGTTTTAGAAATCGTTTTCCAAACTTTTTTCTCATTTTTCTATCGGTGTTTTTACCATCCTTTTTGGTTTACCTTTGTTCCATCTTCTTTTCTATTTTGTTTTTCAAACCACTCTTCTATTTTGTTTTCACATCGCCGTTTTCATCGCTCTCCTCACATACAACATTCTGGATTTCATTTTCTTTTCTTTTTCATTCTTTTTCATTCTTTCAACAAAGAAGAACTGTTAACAAATAACGGGAATAGAAACTGTTAATGCTTCTATCGCCTCCCTTCCCTGTGGATTCGACCCGTTAAGCCAATGCTATAATGGAAGTATCGAGGGTACATTAGCACATTCGAGCTTTTCATCGATTTTACATAAAACACATTTTTGAGTGCTAGTTCCGCCCACGATCAAATTTTTGGCGCCGTTGCCGGGGAAGGGAAAGGTTTCGTTTTCACGTTTTTGTTAACATTGTCTTCTCTGTTTTGGTGTGCAGGGCAATATTTACAGGTGCTTAACATTGCAGTACATAAATTAGCTTTGCATCTCCCTGCTCCAGAAAGCAGGGCCCCAGATTTTGAATAAAAGCCGCGGATCCGCGACATTTGCCGCAAAACCGCGGCACTTTTGTGAAAATTGTATATGTTGTTGTTCTGGGATGTGTGAATTGTAATAGCTAGTTGATTTGTGCTGCTATTTTTTTTCTTGCTTTGATTGCCTACACACCATAAAAATAAAAGAACTAAAATACGGTATTTGGACGCCTTTAAAACGGTTTAGACATTTGCATTTAGGCACGTGTCAATTCAATTCCAATATACTGTATTTTGTTCTGTTGTTGTGATCTGGATGGAGATGTACATATGGCATTGCATATAGCATAGGACAAACACGTGGGTGATTTATCGCTTTGTGTTATATTCTTGTCTATATTGCACACTTGCACAAATTGAACTTAAGGGCAAAACCCATACAAGATAAGGTAGGGATTTCATTACCCTTCCTTAGTCCAAAAATCATCTCCCCACTCACACAACCCAAGCCCTAATAAAATTTGAATAGACGTTGGCCACTAGGGACATCTCGCCTAGGTCTAGGTCAACCCTCCTATTGGCTTGGTTTGATTTTTCTTTTTATTTGTTGTTTGATTTTTCTTTTTGTTTGTGATTGTTTGTGAAATGGCATTCAACAATAACAATTCTTTCAATCCGAACATGAATCCATATTTCACACCAACTCCATATGATTCGGATAATTCCAACCCGGCGTTTTACAATATGCACCAATCAAATACACCGGGTTGGCCTTATCCGAATCAATACAACCCATACCCACATTCTTATGACTATAATTTCTAAAATAATTTCAACTCGTCACAGAGTCATTGGGGATTCAAGTCCCCCGAGTTAAATTTTCAACCTCCTTATCCTCCATGTCCACCTTATCCACAATATTCATTCCCCGATTTAGCTTCTTATACTCCTTTTTCTGAACCACCAATTGAAGAAAAATCTGAGTTACTAAAGAGTTTAGAAGCCAATCTACAGAGGGCCGAGCAACAACTTCAAGAGACATTGGCCTCTCTAATTCCACCTCCTCAAGAGTCTTACTCAGTTCCATCTCCTTATAATGAACAACCATCTGCCTGGGGAACTAGTAAGGAATTCTTGCGTGAGTCCGAACAACACTCACAAAATCTGATGGACTCACAATTTCACCACCAATTCCAAAACAATACTTCATCTTCACAACAAAATGATGAACCAATGACTTATAAAAAGATGCTTGAATTCATGACTCAGGCTCAAAATGCTCGTAACCGTGACATAGATATGATGATCCAAACTCTTCATTCTCATCCTATTTCTAATGTCACTACCCATTCTGACAGAGCCAAAGAGTCATGTTGTTTTGGAAATCAAGATTCAATTTCAGCACACCCACCTGAACTTGTCCAAACTTCAGATCCCATTGACATTTTGGCAAGTTATCCTTTTCTTGAAATTGAACTTGAGCATGAATATGATCCTGAACTTCCACTTGATGATTCAATTCTACTTCCTGATTCAATTATGACTCTGGTGCTTTCACCTGATTTCACTTCATTTCCCGGGTCAGTATTGGATCCAGTGCCTATCCATTGTGAAATTGAATCACCAATCTCTTATGATGATCATATTGAACTTGACCAATTCCATACTTTTGAAAGTCCCATTGATAAATTGGCAAGTTCTCATTTTTGTGGAATTGAACTCAATGAGGAATGTGACTTTGATCCTCAAGTTTGTGATTTAGTTCAAATACCTGAATCATTATTGACTCCTGTTTTGTTACCCAATTTGAGTAACATTTTAGAGTCAGTTTTGATTCCCATTCCTCCTGAACTTGAATCACCAATCTTAGATAGTCACATTCCATCATGGGGAAATGATTGTGGACTTGAGCTTCATTTTCTTGATTTGGACCCACTTCCTGAACCGATCTTGACTCCCGAACCTTTACTTGACTTGAGTCATTTTCTGAGTCGATATTAGTTCCTGTACTTCCTGAGTCCAAATCAATCATTCAATCTTTTTGTACACCATTCTGGGACAAGGGTGTTGATAAATTTGACTCTGAAATTATTTTGAAAATTTGGAAATTAGATGGGGTAAAACTCCTAATAAAAATCATAAATGCATACATCTTTCTTGTGGGTTGTATTCGTGAGATCTCTGGTGGGTTCCTCCGGACTCCACGCAAGAATGATTGGGTCGCCTTTCGTGGACCAATCCGACCACCACCGGAACCACCACCTTAAGGTAATTTTTCCTTCCCTCTCTATTTGTTTCATGCATACATACATCACGATGCATTGAGGACAATGCATGAGATAAGTGTGGGGGAGGGTTTACTAACTTAGAGTTTTTAGATTTTCTTTCTTTTACACTTCTTTTAGGATACTTTTAGAAATCTTCTCTTTTGTATAGAAATTTTCTCTTTCTTTAAAAAAAAAAACTTTTTGAAATAAGAGACAAAGTTTTGATCTATTTTTAAGAAAATTAAGATGATCTTAGAAATTAAGGAAACCTCAATTATGACATCTTAAACCTAGTTGAAATAATAGATCTTGTTTAAAATTATAGGCTAAGTAAGTAAAATTGGGGAGATATTTTTATCTTGAATTTTTGCCTTAGATAGTAGGCACTTCACACTTACACATTTTTGGGATGGAAACAAAGACCTAAAATGCCATATATAAAAAAATATATATAAATAAAAAAATATATATATATATATATGTGAATAAAACATCACTTATTAAGCTGGATAACTATGCCTCAAGAAGCATGATTATTCACGCCTAACGGTGGTAAAGGAAATAAATAATCCCCTTTAGTTTTGTGGCCTTTTTCACTCGAGTCCTTAAACCCGAGGGATGTTTTCTCATCTGGTGCCCTAGGACCTTCTGGTTTGGGAGTCATCGGTTATAGGCTCGCTACATGGGTGAACTAGAAAGCCTAAACTAAGGGAAGAAAAAAAAAGAAAAAGAATATATATATATATATAAATAAATGGCTTGATGGTAAGAGTTGAAATCCCAGAAATCTTCACTATCACAAGGTGCATATTATCTAGGTTTTATGAAAGATAAAATATTCAATCCAATTTTGAATTCTTACCTTAATTGAAGACAAGATCTTGCATAGAGACTAAGTTTAAGGAAGATTGATTTGTGGTGGACTTATGACCTTAGATCACTTATATTTTTGCAAAAATATTTTGAAAACATGTCTCTCTTTCAAAATGTGTTTTCAAAATACTAACATTTGTCTTCTTTCTTTATGGATTTTGTGGGTGCAATCCGCTGAAAACCCTCAGGAGACAACACTCCTCCTCTAGGGTAACCTAGAGGTTTAACGGCTTGTTGCACACGCTCAGTGCAATCGCGTCACCTGCGAAAGTGGTGTAATAACCCTTGTAGTATAGTTTTTCTTTTCTTGTTTTGCTCGGGACGAGCAAAAGAATAAGTGTGGGGGTGTGATTAGTCTACAATTCTGCATTATTATGTCGCATTCTCTCACAGATTTATGAATAAATTGTCGGTCTAAACCGTGTTTTGGTCTTAATTGCAGGTAGATCCAAAGTCCAAGGGTAAAGGTGTAATAAGAGCTTAATTAGACCCAATTAAGGGTAATTAAATCCGCATTACTTGGAGGCCAAGCAAGGGATTATCTAGAAGATTCATTGAACCTAGCCTCTTGCGCACATCAGACGAATCTGCGGTCGAAATTACCCGAAACTGGATATACCACGAAGCGTCTCGAAGCCAGACGGAGCCATGGACCAAACCCAGGGACCAGAGTCCCTGGTATTGCCGCGGATCCGCGGCAATCCTGTGGAACCACGCGTCGATTTTCGACGCGTGGCCCCGTCTCGTCTTCTGGATCCTTCTGAGCCCTATAAATAGCCCTGCAGAGAGCCAAACCGAGGGCAGTCTTCGTTTTTAGGAGTAGGTCCAGATTTTAGTGTAGTGTAGGTGAGTGTTCTTCATTTCTTGTATTTTTTTTCTTTTTAGATCATTGTAGTAGGGCTGAGTGATTCATAGAGAGAGAGATTGAGAGGGATTGATGTAATAGAGAGTGACACTCTATGTAAAGGTGCCTCCTTTCTCCTCCATTGTAATCTCCTTCACCTTCTAACATGATTTCTTGCTAGTTTTCTTCTCATGGCAATCTAACTACTAACCACTAACCTATCTAACCACTTACTTGATAATCCACATGAATCGGGTTACCTCTACAAGGCCTTGTTCTTGCAAGAGCCATTGATGGCCAAAGATGATGGGTTCTAACATCTAACTTGCTAACTTGCTAACCAAGCTAACTCTCTTTTATTTCATGCTCTTTTATTTCATGCTAGTAGTGTAATGAGTGATGCTTGTAGTGGCTTGTTCTTGAATGCAATGTTTTGAATGTGATGAACCATCCATGAGCCATGCTTTGTACCGTCTCTTGGAGCCAAGGATTGTGATGGCCAAGGATCAAAATGTGAGGCAACCATCTCGAAGAGGTTAGCATGGTTAGTGGAGCATTTAGTAGTTAGTAGCCATGAGTTTTCTTTCATCTTGTTTTAGAAATCGTTTTCCAAACTTTTTTCTCATTTTTCTATCGGTGTTTTTTACCATCCTTTTTGGTTTACCTTTGTTCCATCTTCTTTTCTATTTTGTTTTTCAAACCACTCTTCTATTTTGTTTTCACATCGCCGTTTTCATCGCTCTCCTCACCTACCACATTCTGGATTTCATTTTCTTTTCTTTTTCATTCTTTTTCATTCTTTCAACAAAGAAGAACTGTTAACAAATAACGGGAATAGAAACTGTTAATGCTTCTATCGCCTCCCTTCCCTGTGGATTCGACCCGTTAAGCCAATGCTATAATGGATGTATCGAGGGTACATTAACACATTCGAGCTTTTCATCGATTTTACATAAAACACATTTTTGAGTGCTAGTTCCGCCCACGATCAAATTTTTGGCGCCGTTGCCGGGGAAGGGAAAGGTTTCGTTTTCACGTTTTTATTAACATTGTCTTCTCTGTTTTGGTGTGCAGGGCAATATTTACAGGTGCTTAACATTGCAGTACATAAATTAGCTTTGCATCTCCCTGCTCCAGAAAGCAGGGCCCCAGATTTTGAATAAAAGCCGCGGATCCGCGACATTTGCCGCAAAACCGCGGCACTTTTGTGAAAATTGTATATGTTGTTGTTCTGGGATGTGTGAATTGTAATAGCTAGTTGATTTGTGCTGCTATTTTTTTCTTGCTTTGATTGCCTACACACCATAAAAATAAAAGAACTAAAATACGGTATTTGGACGCCTTTAAAACGGTTTAGACATTTGCATTTAGGCACGTGTCAATTCAATTCCAATATACTGTATTTTGTTCTGTTGTTGTGATCTGGATGGAGATGTACATATGGCATTGCATATAGCATAGGACAAATATGTGGGTGATTTATCGCTTTGTGTTATATTCTTGTCTATATTGCACACTTGCACAAATTGAACTTAAGGGCAAAACCCATACAAGATAAGGTAAGGATTTCATTACCCTTCCTTAGCCCAAAAATCATCTCCCCACTCACACAACCCAAGCCCTAAAAAAATTTGAATAGACGTTGGCCACTAGGGACATCTCGCCTAGGTCTAGGTCAACCCTCCTATTGGCTTGGTTTTGATTTTTCTTTTTATTTGTTGTTTGATTTTTCTTTTTGTTTGTGATTGTTTGTGAAATGGCATTCAACAATAACAATTCTTTCAATCCGAACATGAATCCATATTTCACACCAACTCCATATGATTCGGATAATTCCAACCCGGCGTTTTACAATATGCACCAACCAAATACACCGGGTTGGCCTTATCCGAATCAATACAACCCATACCCACATTCTTATGACTATAATTTCTAAAATAATTTCAACTCGTCACAGAGTCATTGGGGATTCAAGTCCCCCGAGTTAAATTTTCAACCTCCTTATCCTCCATGTCCACCTTATCCACAATATTCATTCCCCGATTTAGCTTCTTATACTCCTTTTTCTGAACCACCAATTGAAGAAAAATCTGAGTTACTAAAGAGTTTAGAAGCCAATCTACAGAGGGCCGAGCAACAACTTCAAGAGACATTGGCCTCTCTAATTCCACCTCCTCAAGAGTCTTACTCAGTTCCATCTCCTTATAATGAACAACCATCTGCCTGGGGAACTAGTAAGGAATTCTTGCGTGAGTCCGAACAACACTCACAAAATCTGATGGACTCACAATTTCACCACCAATTTCAAAACAATACTTCATCTTCACAACAAAATGATGAACCAATGACTTATAAAAAGATGCTTGAATTCATGACTCAGGCTCAAAATGCTCGTAACCGTGACATAGATATGATGATCCAAACTCTTCATTCTCATCCTATTTCTAATGTCACTACCCATTCTGACAGAGCCAAAGAGTCATGTTGTTTTGGAAATCAAGATTCAATTTCAGCACACCCACCTGAACTTGTCCAAACTTCAGATCCCATTGACATTTTGGCAAGTTATCCTTTCTTGAAATTGAACTTGAGCATGAATATGATCCTGAACTTCCACTTGATGATTCAATTCTACTTCCTGATTCAATTATGACTCTGGTGCTTTCACCTGATTTCACTTCATTTCCCGGGTCAGTATTGGATCCAGTGCCTATCCATTGTGAAATTGAATCACCAATCTCTTATGATGATCATATTGAACTTGACCAATTCCATACTTTTGAAAGTCCCATTGATAAATTGGTAAGTTCTCATTTTGTGGAATGAACTCAATGAGGAATGTGACTTTGATCCTCAATGAGGAATGTGACTTTGATCCTCAAGTTTGTGATTTAGTTCAAATACCTGAATCATTATTGACTCCTGTTTTGTTACCCAATTTGAGTAACATTTTAGAGTCAGTTTTGATTCCCATTCCTCCTGAACTTGAATCACCAATCTTAGATAGTCACATTCCATCATGGGGAAATGATTGTGGACTTGAGCTTCATTTTCTTGATTTGGACCCACTTCCTGAACCGATCTTGACTCCCGAACCTTTACTTGACTTGAGTCATTTTTCTGAGTCGATATTAGTTCCTGTACTTCCTGAGTCCAAATCAATCATTCAATCTTTTTGTACACCATTCTGGGACAAGGGTGTTGATAAATTTGACTCTGAAATTATTTTGAAAATTTGGAAATTAGATGGGGTAAAACTCCTAATAAAAATCATAAATGCATACATCTTTCTTGTGGGTTGTATTCGTGAGATCTCTGGTGGTTCCTCCGGACTCCACGCAAGAATGATTGGGTCGCCTTTCGTGGACCAATCCGACCACCACCGGAACCACCACCTTAAGGTAATTTTTCCTTCCCTCTCTATTTGTTTCATGCATACATACATCACGATGCATTGAGGACAATGCATGAGATAAGTGTGGGGGAGGGTTTACTAACTTAGAGTTTTTAGATTTTCTTTCTTTTACACTTCTTTTAGGATACTTTTAGAAATCTTCTCTTTTGTATAGAAAATTTTCTCTTTCTTTAAAAAAAAAAAAACTTTTTGAAATAAGAGACAAAGTTTTGATCTATTTTTAAGAAAATTAAGATGATCTTAGAAATTAAGGAAACCTCAATTATGACATCTTAAACCTAGTTGAAATAATAGATCTTGTTTAAAATTATAGGCTAAGTAAGTAAAATTGGGGAGATATTTTTATCTTGAATTTTTGCCTTAGATAGTAGGCACTTCACACTTACACATTTTTGGGATGGAAACAAAGACCTAAAATGCCATATATAAAAAAATATATATAAATAAAATATATATATATATATATATATATATATATATGTGTGTGAATAAAACATCACTTATTAAGCTGGATAACTATGCCTCAAGAAGCATGATTATTCACGCCTAACGGTGGTAAAGGAAATAAATAATCCCCTTTAGTTTTGTGGCCTTTTTCACTCGAGTCCTTAAACCCGAGGGATGTTTTCTCATCTGGTGCCCTAGGACCTTCTGGTTTGGGAGTCATCGGTTATAGGCTCGCTACATGGGTGAACTAGAAAGCCTAAACTAAGGGAAGAAAAAAAAAAAGAAAAAGAATATATATATATATATATATATATATATATATATATATATTATATATATATAAATAAATGGCTTGATGGTTAGAGTTGAAATCCCAGAAATCTTCACTATCACAAGGTGCATATTATCTAGGTTTTATGAAAGATAAAATATTCAATCCAATTTTGAATTCTTTCCTTAATTGAAGACAAGATCTTGCATAGAGACTAAGTTTAAGGAAGATTGATTTGTGGTGGACTTATGACCTTAGATCACTTATATTTTTGCAAAAATATTTTGAAAACATGTCTCTCTTTCAAAATGTGTTTTCAAAATACTAACATTTGTCTTCTTTCTTTATGGATTTTGTGGGTGCAATCCGCTGAAAACCCTCAGGAGACAACACTCCTCCTCTAGGGTAACCTAGAGGTTTAACGGCTTATTGCACACGCTCAGTGCAATCGCGTCACCTGCGAAAGTGGTGTAATAACCCTTGTAGTATAGTTTTTCTTTTCTTGTTTTGCTCGGGACGAGCAAAAGAATAAGTGTGGGGGTGTGATTAGTCTACAATTCTGCATTATTATGTCGCATTCTCTCACAGATTTATGAATAAATTGTCGGTCTAAACCGTGTTTTGGTCTTAATTGCAGGTAGATCCAAAGTCAAGGGTAAAGGTGTAATAAGAGCTTAATTAGACCCAATTAAGGGTAATTAAATCCGCATTACTTGGAGGCCAAGCAAGGGATTATTTAGAAGATTCATTGAACCTAGCCTCTTGCGCACATCAGACGAATCTGCGGTCGAAATTACCCGAAACTGGATATACCACGAAGCGTCTCGAAGCCAGACGGAACCATGGACCAAACCCAGGGACCAGAGTCCCTGGTATTGCCGCGGATCCGCGGCAATCCTGTGGAGCCACGCGTCGATTTTCGACGCGTGGCCCCGTCTCGTCTTCTGGATCCTTCTGAGCCCTATAAATAGCCCTGCAGAGAGCCAAACCGAGGGCAGTCTTCGTTTTTAGGAGTAGGTCCAGATTTTAGTGTAGTGTAGGTGAGTGTTCTTCATTTCTTGTATTTTCTTTTCTTTTAGATCATTGTAGTAGGGCTGAGTGATTCATAGAGAGAGAGATTGAGAGGGATTGATGTAATAGAGAGTGACACTCTATGTAAAGGTGCCTCCTTTCTCCTCCATTGTAATCTCCTTCACCTTCTAACATGATTTCTTGCTACTTTTTCTTCTCATGGCAATCTAACTACTAACCACTAACCTATCTAACCACTTACTTGATAATCCACATGAATCGGGTTGCCTCTACAAGGCCTTGTTCTTGCAAGAGCCATTGATGGCCAAAGATGATGGGTTCTAACATCTAACTTGCTAACTTGCTAACTTGCTAACCAAGCTAACTCTCTTTTATTTCATGCTCTTTTATTTCATGCTAGTAGTGTAATGAGTGATGCTTGTAGTGGCTTGTTCTTGAATGCAATGTTTTGAATGTGATGAACCATCCATGAGCCATGCTTTGTACCGTCTCTTGGAGCCAAGGATTGTGATGGCCAAGGATCAAAATGTGAGGCAACCATCTCGAAGAGGTTAGCATGGTTAGTGGAGCATTTAGTAGTTAGTAGGCATGAGTTTTCTTTCATCTTGTTTTAGAAATCGTTTTCCAAACTTTTTTCTCATTTTTCTATCGGTGTTTTTACCATCCTTTTTGGTTTACCTTTGTTCCATCTTCTTTTCTATTTGTTTTTCAAACCACTCTTCTATTTTGTTTTCACATCGCCGTTTTCATCGCTCTCCTCACCTACCACATTCTGGATTTCATTTTCTTTTCTTTTTCATTCTTTTTCATTCTTTCAACAAAGAAGAACTGTTAACAAATAACGGGAATAGAAACTGTTAATGCTTCTATCGCCTCCCTTCCCTGTGGATTCGACCCGTTAAGCCAATGCTATAATGGAAGTATCGAGGGTACATTAGCACATTCGAGCTTTCATCGATTTTACATAAAACACATTTTTGAGTGCTAGTTCCGCCCACGATCAAATTTTTGGCGCCGTTGCCGGGAAGGGAAAGGTTTCGTTTTCACGTTTTTGTTAACATTGTCTTCTCTGTTTTGGTGTGCAGGGCAATATTTACAGGTGCTTAACATTGCAGTACATAAATTAGCTTTGCATCTCCCTGCTCCAGAAAGCAGGGCCCCAGATTTTGAATAAAAGCCGCGGATCCGCGACATTTGCCGCAAAACCGCGGCACTTTTGTGAAAATTGTATATGTTGTTGTTCTGGGATGTGTGAATTGTAATAGCTAGTTGATTTGTGCTGCTATTTTTTTTCTTGCTTTGATTGCCTACACACCATAAAAATAAAAGAACTAAAATACGGTATTTGGACGCC
Source organism: Agave tequilana (assembly GCA_038442645.1). Classification (NCBI taxonomy): domain Eukaryota; kingdom Viridiplantae; phylum Streptophyta; class Magnoliopsida; order Asparagales; family Asparagaceae; genus Agave; species Agave tequilana. Next base: position 175,120 of record JAVJIF010002873.1, read on the forward strand.
TTTAAAACGGTTTAGACATTTGCATTTAGGCACGTGTCAATTCAATTCCAATATACTGTATTTTGTTCTGTTGTTGTGATCTGGATGGAGATGTACATATGGCATTGCATATAGCATAGGACAAACACGTGGGTGATTTATCGCTTTGTGTTATATTCTTGTCTATATTGCACACTTGCACAAATTGAACTTAAGGGCAAAACCCATACAAGATAAGGTAGGGATTTCATTACCCTTCCTTAGCCCAAAATCATCTCCCCACTCACACAACCAAGCCCTAATAAAATTTGAATAGACGTTGGCCACTAGGGACATCTCGCCTAGGTCTAGGTCAACCCTCCTATTGGCTTGGTTTTGATTTTCTTTTTATTTGTTGTTGATTTTTCTTTTTGTTTGTGATTGTTTGTGAAATGGCATTCAACAATAACAATTCTTTCAATCCGAACATGAATCCATATTTCACACCAACTCCATTTGATTCGGATAATTCCAACCCGGGTTTTACAATATGCACCAACAAATACACCGGGTTGGCCTTATCCGAATCAATACAACCATACCCACATCTTATGACTATAATTTCTAAAATAATTTCAACTCGTCACAGAGTCATTGGGGATTCAAGTCCCCCGAGTTAAATTTTCAACCTCCTTAACCTCCATGTCCACCTTATCCACAATATTCATTCCCCGATTTAGCTTCTTATACTCCTTTTTCTGAACCACCAATTGAAGAAAAATCTGAGTTACTAAAGAGTTTAGAAGCCAATCTACAGAGGGCCGAGCAACAACTTCAAGAGACATTGGCCTCTCTAATTCCACCTCCTCAAGAGTCTTACTCAGTTCCATCTCCTTATAATGAACAACCATCTGCCTGGGGAACTAGTAAGGAATTCTTGCGTGAGTCCGAACAACACTCACAAAATCTGATGGACTCACAATTTCACCACCAATTCCAAAACAATACTTCATCTTCACAACAAAATGATGAACCAATGACTTATAAAAAGATGCTTGAATTCATGACTCAGGCTCAAAATGCTCGTAACCGTGACATAGATATGATTATCCAAACTCTTCATTCTCATCCTATTTCTAATGTCACTACCCATTCTGACAGAGCCAAAGAGTCATGTTGTTTTGGAAATCAAGATTCAATTTCAGCACACCCACCTGAACTTGTCCAAACTTCAGATCCCATTGACATTTTGGCAAGTTATCCTTTTCTTGAAATTGAACTTGAGCATGAATATGATCCTGAACTTCCACTTGATGATTCAATTCTACTTCCTGATTCAATTATGACTCTGGTGCTTTCACCTGATTTCACTTCATTTCCCGGGTCAGTATTGGATCCAGTGCCTATCCATTGTGAAATTGAATCACCAATCTCTTATGATGATCATATTGAACTTGACCAATTCCATACTTTGAAAGTCCCATTGATAAATTGGCAAGTTCTCATTTTTGTGGAATTGAACTCAATGAGGAATGTGACTTTGATCCTCAAGTTTGTGATTTAGTTCAAATACCTGAATCATTATTGACTCCTGTTTTGTTACCCAATTTGAGTAACATTTTAGAGTCAGTTTTGATTCCCATTCCTCCTGAACTTGAATCACCAATCTTAGATAGTCACATTCCATCATGGGGAAATGATTGTGGACTTGAGCTTCATTTTCTTGATTTGGACCCACTTCCTGAACCGATCTTGACTCCCGAACCTTTACTTGACTTGAGTCATTTTTCTGAGTCGATATTAGTTCCTGTACTTCCTGAGTCCAAATCAATCATTCAATCTTTTTGTACACCATTCTGGGACAAGGGTGTTGATAAATTTGACTCTGAAATTATTTTGAAAATTTGGAAATTAGATGGGGTAAAACTCCTAATAAAATCATAAATGCATACATCTTTCTTGTGGGTTGTATTCGTGAGATCTCTGGTGGGTTCCTCCGGACTCCACGCAAGAATGATTGGGTCGCCTTTCGTGGACCAATCCGACCACCACCGGAACCACCACCTTAAGGTAATTTTTCCTTCCCTCTCTATTTGTTTCATGCATACATACATCACGATGCATTGAGGACAATGCATGAGATAAGTGTGGGGGAGGGTTTACTAACTTAGAGTTTTTAGATTTTCTTTCTTTTACACTTCTTTTAGGATACTTTTAGAAATTTCTCTTTTGTATAGAAAATTTTCTCTTTCTTTAAAAAAAAAAAAAAACTTTTTGAAATAAGAGACAAAGTTTTGATCTATTTTTAAGAAAATTAAGATGATCTTAGAAATTAAGGAAACCTCAATTATGACATCTTAAACCTAGTTGAAATAATAGATCTTGTTTAAATTATAGGCTAAGTAAGTAAAATTGGGGAGATATTTTATCTTGAATTTTTGCCTTAGATAGTAGGCACTTCACACTTACACATTTTTGGATGGAAACAAAGACCTAAATGCCATATATAAAAAAATATATAAAATAAAAAATATATATATATATGTGTGTGTGAATAAAACATCACTTATTAAGCTGGATAACTATGCCTCAAGAAGCATGATTATTCACGCCTAACGGTGTAAAGGAAATAAAAATCCCCTTTAGTTTTGTGGCCTTTTTCACTCGAGTCCTTAAACCCGAGGGATGTTTTCTCATCTGGTGCCCTAGGACCTTCTGGTTTGGGAGTCATCGGTTATAGGCTCGCTACATGGGTGAACTAGAAAGCCTAAACTAAGGGAAGAAAAAAAAGAAAAGAATATATATATATATATAAATAAATGGCTTGATGGTTAGAGTTGAAATCCCAGAAATCTTCACTATCACAAGGTGCATATTATCTAGGTTTTATGAAAGATAAAATATTCAATCCAATTTGAATTCTTACCTTAATTGAAGACAAGATCTTGCATAGAGACTAAGTTAAGGAAGATTGATTTGTGGTGGACTTATGACCTTAGATCACTTATATTTTTGCAAAAATATTTTGAAAACATGTCTCTCTTTCAAAATGTGTTTTCAAAATACTAAAATTTGTCTTCTTTCTTTATGGATTTTGTGGGTGCAATCCGCTGAAAACCTCAGGAGACAACACTCCTCCTCTAGGGTAACCTAGAGGTTTAACGGCTTGTTGCACACGCACAGTGCAATCGCGTCACCTGCGAAAGTGGTGTAATAACCCTTGTAGTATAGTTTTTCTTTCTTGTTTTGCTCGGGACGAGCAAAGAATAAGTGTGGGGGTGTGATTAGTCTACAATTCTGCATTATTATGTCGCATTCTCTCACAGATTTATGAATAAATTGTCGGTCTAAACCGTGTTTTGGTCTTAATTGCAGGTAGATCCAAAGTCCAAGGGTAAAGGTGTAATAAGAGCTTAATTAGACCCAATTAAGGGTAATTAAATCCGCATTACTTGGAGGCCAAGCAAGGGATTATCTAGAAGATTCATTGAACCTAGCCTCTTGCGCACATCAGACGAATCTGCGGTCGAAATTACCCGAAACTGGATATACCACGAAGCGTCTCGAAGCCAGACGGAGCCATGGACCAAAACCAGGGACCAGAGTCCCTGGTATTGCCGCGGATCCGCGGCAATCCTGTGGAGCCACGCGTCGATTTTCGACGCGTGGCCCCGTCTCGTCTTCTGGATCCTTCTGAGCCCTATAAATAGCCCTGCAGAGAGCCAAACCGAGGGCAGTCTTCGTTTTTAGGAGTAGGTCCAGATTTTAGTGTAGTGTAGGTGAGTGTTCTTCATTTCTTGTATTTTCTTTTTTTTAGATCATTGTAGTAGGGCTGAGTGATTCATAGAGAGAGAGATTGAGAGGGATTGATGTAATAGAGAGTGACACTCTATGTAAAGGTGCCTCCTTTCTCCTCCATTGTAATCTCCTTCACCTTCTAACATGATTTCTTGCTACTTTTTCTTCTCATGGCAATCTAACTACTAACCACTAACCTATTTAACCACTTACTTGATAATCCACATGAATCGGGTTGCCTCTACAAGGCCTTGTTCTTGCAAGAGCCATTGATGGCCAAAGATGATGGGTTCTAACATCTAACTTGCTAACTTGCTAACCAAGCTAACTCTCTTTTATTTCATGCTCTTTTATTTCATGCTAGTAGTGTAATGAGTGATGCTTGTAGTGGCTTGTTCTTGAATGCAATGTTTTGAATGTGATGAACCATCCATGAGCCATGCTTTGTACCGTCTCTTAGAGCCAAGGATTGTGATGGCCAAGGATCAAAATGTGAGGCAACCATCTCGAAGAGGTTAGCATGGTTAGTGGAGCATTTAGTAGTTAGTAGCCATGAGTTTTCTTTCATCTTGTTTTAGAAATCGTTTTTCAAACTTTTTTCTCATTTTTCTATCGGTGTTTTTACCATCCTTTTTGGTTTACCTTTGTTCCATCTTCTTTTCTATTTTGTTTTTCAAACCACTCTTCTATTTTGTTTTCACATCGCCGTTTTCATCGCTCTCCTCACCTACCACATTCTGGATTTCATTTTCTTTTCTTTTTCATTCTTTTTCATTCTTTCAACAAAGAAGAACTGTTAACAAATAACGGGAATAAAAACTGTTAATGCTTCTATCGCCTCCCTTCCCTGTGGATTCGACCCGTTAAGCCAATGCTATAATGGAAGTATCGAGGGTACATTAGCACATTCGAGCTTTTCATCGATTTTACATAAAACACATTTTTGAGTGCTAGTTCCGCCCACGATCAAATTTTTGGCGCCGTTGCCGGGGAAGGAAAGGTTTCGTTTTCACGTTTTTGTTAACATTGTCTTCTCTGTTTTGGTGTGCAGGGCAATATTTACAGGTGCTTAACATTGCAGTACATAAATTAGCTTTGCATCTCCCTGCTCCAGAAAGCAGGGCCCCAGATTTTGAATAAAAGCCGCGGATCCGCGACATTTGCCGCAAAACCGCGGCACTTTTGTGAAAATTGTATATGTTGTTGTTCTGGGATGTGTGAATTGTAATAGCTAGTTGATTTGTGCTGCTATTTTTTTTCTTGCTTTGATTGCCTACACACCATAAAAATAAAAGAACTAAAATACGGTATTTGGACGCCTTTAAAACGGTTTAGACATTTGCATTTAGGCACGTGTCAATTCAATTCCAATATACTGTATTTTGTTCTGTTGTTGTGATCTGGATGGAGATGTACATATGGCATTGCATATAGCATAGGACAAACACGTGGGTGATTTATCGCTTTGTGTTATATTCTTGTCTATATTGCACACTTGCACAAATTGAACTTAAGGGCAAAACCCATACAAGATAAGGTAGGGATTTCATTACCCTTCCTTAGCCCAAAATCATCTCCCCACTCACACAACCCAAGCCCTAATAAAATTTGAATAGACGTTGGCCACTAGGGACATCTCGCCTAGGTCTAGGTCAACCCTCCTATTGGCTTGGTTTTGATTTTTCTTTTTATTTGTTGTTTGATTTTTCTTTTTGTTTGTGATTGTTTGTGAAATGGCATTCAACAATAACAATTCTTTCAATCCGAACATGAATCCATATTTCACACCAACTCCATATGATTCGGATAATTCCAACCCGGCGTTTTACAATATGCACCAACCAAATACACCGGGTTGGCCTTATCCGAATCAATACAACCCATACCCACATTCTTATGACTATAATTTTCAAAATAATTTCAACTCGTCACAGAGTCATTGGGGATTCAAGTCCCCCGAGTTAAATTTTCAACCTCCTTATCCTCCATGTCCACCTTATCCACAATATTCATTCCCCGATTTAGCTTCTTATACTCCTTTTTCTGAACCACCAATTGAAGAAAAATCTGAGTTACTAAAGAGTTTAGAAGCCAATCTACAGAGGGCCGAGCAACAACTTCAAGAGACATTGGCCTCTCTAATTCCACCTCCTCAAGAGTCTTACTCAGTTCCATCTCCTTATAATGAACAACCATCTGCCTGGGGAACTAGTAAGGAATTCTTGCGTGAGTCCGAACAACACTCACAAAATCTGATGGACTCACAATTTCACCACCAATTCCAAAACAATACTTCATCTTCACAACAAAATGATGAACCAATGACTTATAAAAAGATGCTTGAATTCATGACTCAGGCTCAAAATGCTCGTAACCGTGACATAGATATGATGATCCAAACTCTTCATTCTCATCCTATTTCTAATGTCACTACCCATTCTGACAGAGCCAAAGAGTCATGTTGTTTTGGAAATCAAGATTCAATTTCAGCACACCCACCTGAACTTGTCCAAACTTCAGATCCCATTGACATTTTGGCAAGTTATCCTTTTCTTGAAATTGAACTTGAGCATGAATATGATCCTGAACTTCCACTTGATGATTCAATTCTACTTCCTGATTCAATTATGACTCTGGTGCTTTCACCTGATTTCACTTCATTTCCCGGGTCAGTATTGGATCCAGTGCCTATCCATTGTGAAATTGAATCACCAATCTCTTATGATGATCATATTGAACTTGACCAATTCCATACTTTTGAAAGTCCCATTGATAAATTGGCAAGTTCTCATTTTTGTGGAATTGAACTCAATGAGGAATGTGACTTTGATCCTCAAGTTTGTGATTTAGTTCAAATACCTGAATCATTATTGACTCCTGTTTTGTTACCCAATTTGAGTAACATTTTAGAGTCAGTTTTGATTCCCATTCCTCCTGAACTTGAATCACCAATCTTAGATAGTCACATTCCATCATGGGGAAATGATTGTGGACTTGAGCTTCATTTTCTTGATTTGGACCCACTTCCTGAACCGATCTTGACTCCCGAACCTTTACTTGACTTGAGTCATTTTTCTGAGTCGATATTAGTTCCTGTACTTCCTGAGTCCAAATCAATCATTCAATCTTTTTGTACACCATTCTGGGATAAGGGTGTTGATAAATTTGACTCTGAAATTATTTTGAAAATTTGGAAATTAGATGGGGTAAAACTCTTAATAAAAATCATAAATGCATACATCTTTCTTGTGGGTTGTATTCGTGAGATCTCTGGTGGGTTCCTCCGGACTCCACGCAAGAATGATTGGGTCGCCTTTCGTGGACCAATCCGACCACCACCGGAACCACCACCTTAAGGTAATTTTTCCTTCCCTCTCTATTTGTTTCATGCATACATACATCACGATGCATTGAGGACAATGCATGAGATAAGTGTGGGGGAGGGTTTACTAACTTAGAGTTTTTAGATTTTCTTTCTTTTATACTTCTTTTAGGATACTTTTAGAAATCTTCTCTTTTGTATAGAAAATTTCTCTTTCTTAAAAAAAAAAACTTTTTGAAATAAGAGACAAAGTTTTGATCTATTTTTAAGAAAATTAAGATGATCTTAGAAATTAAGGAAACCTCAATTATGACATCTTAAACCTAGTTGAAATAATAGATCTTGTTTAAAATTATAGGCTAAGTAAGTAAAATTGGGGAGATATTTTTATCTTGAATTTTTGCCTTAGATAGTAGGCACTTCACACTTACACATTTTTGGGATGGAAACAAAGACCTAAAATGCCATATATAAAAAAAAATATATAAATAAAATATATATATATATATATATATGTGTGAATAAACATCACTTATTAAGCTGGATAACTATGCCTCAAGAAGCATGATTATTCACGCCTAACGGTGGTAAAGGAAATAAATAATCCCCATTAGTTTTGTGGCCTTTTTCACTCGAGTCCTTAAACCCGAGGGATGTTTTCTCATCTGGTGCCCTAGGACCTTCTGGTTTGGGAGTCATCGGTTATAGGCTCGCTACATGGGTGAACTAGAAAGCCTAAACTAAGGGAAGAAAAAAAGAAAAAGAATATATATATATATATATATATATATATATATATATATATATATATATATATATATATATAAATAAATGGCTTGATGGTTAGAGTTGAAATCCCAGAAATCTTCACTATCACAAGGTGCATATTATCTAGGTTTTATGAAAGATAAAATATTCAATCCAATTTGAATTCTTACCTTAATTGAAGACAAGATCTTGCATAGAGACTAAGTTTAAGGAAGATTGATTGTGGTGGACTTATGACCTTAGATCACTTATATTTTTGCAAAAATATTTTGAAAACATGTCTCTCTTTCAAAATGTGTTTTCAAAATACTAACATTTGTCTTCTTTCTTTATGGATTTTGTGGGTGCAATCCGCTGAAAACCCTCAGGAGACAACACTCCTCCTCTAGGGTAACCTAGAGGTTTAACGGCTTGTTGCACACGCTCAGTGCAATCGCGTCACCTGCGAAAGTGGTGTAATAACCCTTGTAGTATAGTTTTTCTTTTCTTGTTTTGCTCGGGACGAGCAAAAGAATAAGTGTGTGGGTGATTAGTCTACAATTCTGCATTATTATGTCGCATTCTCTCACAGATTATGAATAAATTGTCGGTCTAAACCTTGTTTTGGTCTTAATTGCAGGTAGATCCAAAGTCCAAGGGCAAAGGTGTAATAAGAGCTTAATTAGACCCAATTAAGGGTAATTAAATCCGCATTACTTGGAGGCCAAGCAAGGGATTATCTAGAAGATTCATTGAACCTAGCCTCTTGCGCACATCAGACAAATCTGCGGTCAAAATTACCCGAAACTGGATATACCACGAAGCGTCTCGAAGCCAGACGGAGCCATGGACCAACCTAGGGACCAGAGTCCCTGGTATTGCCGCGGATCCGCGGCAATCCTGTGGAGCCACGCGTCAATTTTCGACGCGTGGCCCCGTCTCGTCTTCTGGATCCTTCTGAGCCCTATAAATAGCCCTGCAGAGAGCCAAACCGAGGGCAGTCTTCGTTTTTAGGAGTAGGTCCAGATTTTAGTGTAGTGTAGGTGAGTGTTCTTCATTTCTTGTATTTCTTTTCTTTTTAGATCATTGTAGTAGGGCTGAGTGATTCATAGAGAGAGAGATTGAGAGGGATTGATGTAATAGAGAGTGACACTCTATGTAAAGGTGCCTCCTTTCTCCTCCATTGTAATCTCCTTCACCTTCTAACATGATTTCTTGCTACTTTTTCTTCTCATGGCAATCTAACTACTAACCACTAACCTATCTAACCACTTACTTGATAATCCACATGAATCGGGTTGCCTCTACAAGGCCTTGTTCTTGCAAGAGCCATTGATGGCCAAAGATGATGGGTTCTAACATCTAACTTGCTAACTTGCTAACTTGCTAACCAAGCTAACTCTCTTTTATTTCATGCTCTTTTATTTCATGCTAGTAGTGTAATGAGTGATGCTTGTAGTGGCTTGTTCTTGAATGCAATGTTTTGAATGTGATGAACCATCCATGAGCCATGCTTTGTACCGTCTCTTGGAGCCAAGGATTGTGATGGCCAAGGATCAAAATGTGAGGCAACCATCTCGAAGAGGTTAGCATGGTTAGTGGAGCATTTAGTAGTTAGTAGCCATGAGTTTTCTTTCATCTTGTTTTAGAAATCGTTTTCCAAACTTTTTTCTCATTTTTCTATCGGTGTTTTTACCATCCTTTTTGGTTTACCTTTGTTCCATCTTCTTTTCTATTTTGTTTTTCAAACCACTCTTCTATTTTGTTTTCACATCGCCGTTTTCATCGCTCTCCTCACCTACCACATTCTGGATTTCATTTTCTTTTTTTTTCATTCTTTTTCATTCTTTCAACAAAGAAGAACTGTTAACAAATAACGGGAATAAAAACTGTTAATGCTTCTATCGCCTCCCTTCCCTGTGGATTCGACCCGTTAAGCCAATGCTATAATGGAAGTATCGAGGGTACATTAGCACATTCGAGCTTTTCATCGATTTACATAAAACACATTTTTGAGTGCTAGTTCCGCCCACGATCAAATTTTTGGCGCCGTTGCCGGGGAAGGGAAAGGTTTCGTTTTCACGTTTTTGTTAACATTGTCTTCTCTGTTTGGTGTGCAGGGCAATATTTACAGGTGCTTAACATTGCAGTACATAAATTAGCTTTGCATCTCCCTGCTCCAGAAAGCAGGGCCCCAGATTTTGAATAAAAGCGCGGATCCGCGACATTTGCCGCAAAACCGCGGCACTTTTGTGAAAATTGTATATGTTGTTGTTCTGGGATGTGTGAATTGTAATAGCTAGTTGATTTGTGCTGCTATTTTTTTTCTTGCTTTGATTGCCTACACACCATAAAAATAAAAGAACTAAAATACGGTATTTGGACGCCTTTAAAACGGTTTAGACATTTGCATTTAGGCACGTGTCAATTCAATTCCAATATACTGTATTTTGTTCTGTTGTTGTGATCTGGATGGAGATGTACATATGGCATTGCATATAGCATAGGACAAACACGTGGGTGATTATCGCTTTGTGTTATATTCTTGTCTATATTGCACACTTGCACAAATTGAACTTAAGGGCAAAACCCATACAAGATAAGGTAGGGATTTCATTACCCTTCCTTAGCCCAAAAATCATCTCCCCACTCACACAACCCAAGCCCTAATAAAATTTGAATAGACGTTGGCCACTAGGGACATCTCGCCTAGGTCTAGGTCAACCCTCCTATTGGCTTGGTTTTGATTTTTCTTTTTATTTGTTGTTTGATTTTTCTTTTTGTTTGTGATTGTTTGTGAAATGGCATTCAACAATAACAATTCTTTCAATCCGAACATGAATCCATATTTCACACCAACTCCATATGATTCGGATAATTCTAACCCGGCGTTTTACAATATGCACCAACCAAATACACCGGGTTGGCCTTATCCGAATCAATACAACCCATACCCACATTCTTATGACTATAATTTCCAAAATAATTTCAACTCGTCACAGAGTCATTGGGGATTCAAGTCCCCCGAGTTAAATTTTCAACCTCCTTATCCTCCATGTCCACCTTATCCACAATATTCATTCCCGATTTACCTTCTTATACTCCTTTTCTGAACCACCAATTGAAGAAAAATCTGAGTTACTAAAGAGTTTAGAAGCCAATCTACAGAGGGCCGAGCAACAACTTCAAGAGACATTGGCCTCTCTAATTCCACCTCCTCAAGAGTCTTACTCAGTTCCATCTCCTTATAATGAACAACCATCTGCCTGGGGAACTAGTAAGGAATTCTTGCGTGAGTCCGAACAACACTCACAAAATCTGATGGACTCACAATTTCACCACCAATTCCAAAACAATACTTCATCTTCACAACAAAATGATGAACCAATGACTTATAAAAAGATGCTTGAATTCATGACTCAGGCTCAAAATGCTCGTAACCGTGACATAGATATGATGATCAAAACTCTTCATTCTCATCCTATTTCTAATGTCACTACCCATTCTGACAGAGCCAAAGAGTCATGTTGTTTTGGAAATCAAGATTCAATTTCAGCACACCCACCTGAACTTGTCCAAACTTCAGATCCCATTGACATTTTGGCAAGTTATCCTTTTCTTGAAATTGAACTTGAGCATGAATATGATCCTGAACTTCCACTTGATGATTCAATTCTACTTCCTGATTCAATTATGACTCTGGTGCTTTCACCTGATTTCACTTCATTTCCCGGGTCAGTATTGGATCCAGTGCCTATCCATTGTGAAATTGAATCACCAATCTCTTATGATGATCATATTGAACTTGACCAATTCCATACTTTTGAAAGTCCCATTGATAAATTGGCAAGTTCTCATTTTTGTGGAATTGAACTCAATGAGGAATGTGACTTTGATCCTCAAGTTTGTGATTTAGTTCAAATACCTGAATCATTATTGACTCCTGTTTTGTTACCCAATTTGAGTAACATTTTAGAGTCAGTTTTGATTCTCATTCCTCCTGAACTTGAATCACCAATCTTAGATAGTCACATTCCATCATGGGAAATGATTGTGGACTTGAGCTTCATTTTCTTGATTTGGACCCACTTCCTGAACCGATCTTGACTCCCGAACCTTTACTTGACTTGAGTCATTTTTCTGAGTCGATATTAGTTCCTGTACTTCCTGAGTCCAAATCAATCATTCAATCTTTTTGTACACCATTCTGGGACAAGGGTGTTGATAAATTTGACTCTGAAATTATTTTGAAAATTTGGAAATTAGATGGGGTAAAACTCCTAATAAAAATCATAAATGCATACATCTTTCTTGTGGGTTGTATTCGTGAGATCTCTGGTGGGTTCCTCCGGACTCCACGCAAGAATGATTGGGTCGCCTTTCGTGGACCAATCCGACCACCACCGGAACCACCACCTTAAGGTAATTTTTCCTTCCCTCTCTATTTGTTTCATGCATACATACATCACGATGCATTGAGGACAATGCATGAGATAAGTGTGGGGGAGGGTTTACTAACTTAGAGTTTTTAGATTTTCTTTCTTTTACACTTCTTTTAGGATACTTTTAGAAATCTTCTCTTTTGTATAGAAAATTTTCTCTTTCTTTAAAAAAAAAAAAAACTTTTTGAAATAAGAGACAAAGTTTTGATCTATTTTTAAGAAAATTAAGATGATCTTAGAAATTAAGGAAACCTCAATTATGACATCTTAAACCTAGTTGAAATAATAGATCTTGTTTAAAATTATAGGCTAAGTAAGTAAAATTGGGGAGATATTTTTATCTTGAATTTTTGCCTTAGATAGTAGGCACTTCACACTTACACATTTTTGGGATGGAAACAAAGACCTAAAATGCCATATATAAAAAAATATATATAAATAAAAAATATATATATATATGTGTGTGTGAATAAAACATCACTTATTAAGCTGGATAACTATGCCTCAAGAAGCATGATTATTCACGCCTAACGGTGGTAAAGGAAATAAATAATCCCCTTTAGTTTTGTGGCCTTTTTCACTCGAGTCCTTAAACCCGAGGGATGTTTTCTCATCTGGTGCCCTAGGACCTTCTGGTTTGGGAGTCATCGGTTATAGGCTCGCTACATGGGTGAACTAGAAAGCCTAAACTAAGGGAAGAAAAAAAAGAATATATATATATATATATATATATATATATATATATATATATATATATATATATATATATATAAATAAATGGCTTGATGGTTAGAGTTGAAATCCCAGAAATCTTCACTATCACAAGGTGCATATTATCTAGGTTTTATGAAAGATAAACTATTCAATCCAATTTTGAATTCTTACCTTAATTGAAGACAAGATCTTGCATAGAGACTAAGTTTAAGGAAGATTGATTTGTGGTGGACTTATGACCTTAGATCACTTATATTTTTGCAAAAATATTTTGAAAACATGTCTCTCTTTCAAAATGTGTTTTCAAAATACTAACATTTGTCTTCTTTCTTTATGGATTTTGTGGGTGCAATCCGCTGAAAACCCTCAGGAGACAACACTCCTCCTCTAGGGTAACCTAGAGGTTTAACGGCTTATTGCACACGCTCAGTGCAATCGCGTCACCTGCGAAAGTGGTGTAATAACCCTTGTAGTATAGTTTTTCTTTTCTTGTTTTGCTCGGGACGAGCAAAAGAATAAGTGTGGGGGTGTGATTAGTCTACAATTCTGCATTATTATGTCGCATTCTCTCACAGATTTATGAATAAATTGTCGGTCTAAACCGTGTTTTGGTCTTAATTGCAGGTAGATCCAAAGTCCAAGGGCAAAGGTGTAATAAGAGCTTAATTAGACCCAATTAAGGGTAATTAAATCCGCATTACTTGGAGGCCAAGCAAGGGATTATCTAGAAGATTCATTGAACCTAGCCTCTTGCGCACATCAGACGAATCTGCGGTCGAAATTACCCGAAACTGGATATACCACGAAGCGTCTCGAAGCCAGACGGAGCCATGGACCAAACCCAGGGACCAGAGTCCCTGGTATTGCCGCGGACTCGCGGCAATCCTGTGGAGCCACGCGTCGATTTTCGACGCGTGGCCCCGTCTCGTCTTCTGGATCCTTCTGAGCCCTATAAATAGCCCTGCAGAGAGCCAAACCGAGGGCAGTCTTCGTTTTTAGGAGTAGGTCCAGATTTTAGTGTAGTGTAGGTGAGTGTTCTTCATTTCTTGTATTTTCTTTTCTTTTTAGATCATTGTAGTAGGGCTGAGTGATTCATAGAGAGAGAGATTGAGAGGGATTGATGTAATAGAGAGTGACACTCTATGTAAAGGTGCCTCCTTTCTCCTCCATTGTAATCTCCTTCACCTTCTAACATGATTTCTTGCTACTTTTTCTTCTCATGGCAATCTAACTACTAACCACTAACCTATCTAACCACTTACTTGATAATCCACATGAATCGGGTTGCCTCTACAAGGCCTTGTTCTTGCAAGAGCCATTGATGGCCAAAGATGATGGGTTCTAACATCTAACATGCTAACTTGCTAACTTGCTAACCAAGCTAACTCTTTTATTTCATGCTCTTTTATTTCATGCTAGTAGTGTAATGAGTGATGCTTGTAGTGGCTTGTTCTTGAATGCAATGTTTTGAATGTGATGAACCATCCATGAGCCATGCTTTGTACCGTCTCTTGGAGCCAAGGATTGTGATGGCCAAGGATCAAAATGTGAGGCAACCATCTCGAAGAGGTTAGCATGGTTAGTGGAGCATTTAGTAGTTAGTAGCCATGAGTTTTCTTTCATCTTGTTTTAGAAATCGTTTTCCAAACTTTTTTCTCATTTTTCTATCGGTGTTTTTACCATCCTTTTTAGTTTACCTTTGTTCCATCTTCTTTTCTATTTTGTTTTGCAAACCACTTTTCTATTTTGTTTTCACATCGCCGTTTTCATCGCTCTCCTCACCTACCACATTCTGGATTTCATTTTCTTTTCTTTTTCATTCTTTTTCATTCTTTCAACAAAGAAGAACTGTTAACAAATAACGGGAATAGAAACTGTTAATGCTTCTATCGCCTCCCTTCCCTGTGGATTCGACCCGTTAAGCCAATGCTATAACGGAAGTATCGAGGGTACATTAGCACATTCGAGCTTTTCATCGATTTTACATAAAACACATTTTTGAGTGCTAGTTCCGCCCACGATCAATAAGGTTCACCTTGCCATTACCAAGGAATCCTACCTTAGTGATAGCAAGCATGTAGGAGCCAATGCACAAGCCCTTGAGGCCATTAGAAGCACGCTTTCAAAAGAATATCTTATGCTTACTTCTAACTTTGATTTCACATTTGCAGTGTGGAACATGTTGACAACCACAACCACCTCCAAGCTTCAATTGCCAATCCAATAAGAGGAGGAATCTAGTGGAGAATCCGAGTCTCAAAGCTACATGGTCCAAAGGAATGACTCCCTTGAGGTACAATCGGAAACTCAACTAGATTGTTTTGATTTTAGTTCTTCATGTGATGAATTTGTTGATGCACATGCTTTGAATAAAGAACTTTCAATTGTTTGTGAAAAATTAATTGAAAAAAATAAGATTTTGAAAAAGAAAAGTCTAGGCCTTAACAATGAAAATAAAAATTTGCATTCTAGACTTGACATTGTTTTGCAAGAGAAAGATGAGATTTTGAATGAAAGGGATTCATTAAAATCTCAACTTGAACTTGCATTAAAAGAAAATAAAATTTTAAAATCTAAAAATGATTGTGAATCAATTTTGAAAAATAATGATGTTTTGTCTTCAAAAGTTGAATTTGTTTTAAGAGAAAATGATTCTTTGAAAAGAGAAATTGATTTCATTTCAAAAGAATTAGAAATTTGTTTAAATAAAAATAAATCTTTGAAAAATGATATTGTTTCACATGTTTGCCATGCTAGTGTAGTATCTCACACTTCACCTATTGCATGTGCCACCTCTTGAAAAAGATATATCTATACTTAAGAAGAGTGTTAATTGTTTGGGCTCCACTTTGAGCCATTGTGTCAAGAGCCATACACGTTTGGAAACTTTGTTTCGAAAGAAACAAGTTTCATCTATTATGCATGCACACCCTTCACGGCATACACATGCTCCTCACGGACACCATCACACTATGTATGCTCATGTGTACACTTGTACATATTGTGGACGTAAGGGCCACTTTGCTAAATTTTGTTATGATAAATTACATACTTCAAATTTAGCAAATAATTTTGTTTGGGTTAGAGAAGGTACTAACCCCCATGGACCCAAAAGATTATGGGTACCAAAGACCATCCCTCTTTTGTTTGATGTAGGTGTGGGCTCTCGCATGACGTGAGAGTTGAGGTACCTTGGAGTGAATGCGTTCCGAGCTTAAAGGAGATTATTTGGATGCATCACTTTCAAGGGATGTTTGGTGGAGAGGACCACCATGTTTTGGAGAGAAGGAAAGTTGCCTTCTTGATTTTGGTAACAATTCCTAACTCCTAATTATTGTTTACATGCTTTTCATATTGATTGTTTATAGCATGTTTTATTGATTATAGATTATTATGAAAATGCCATGACTATTAGATCCTTGACATGCATGTATAGCATTTGAGACACCCATGTTTCATATGGACTATTATTTTTGTGTTCTCACCCTTGTTTAGCTATCATGTACATCATGAATCTAATAACATGTAAATTTACATAGTAATCATATTTATGATTTTCATGTTTATTCATATCTTGTTTTTATGCTTCATGCGTTGATTATGTGTTTAAATGTTAGTTTTCATTAAGACTAGGTATATACTTGTGCATATAGTGGGTCACAAATAAATCTATATATGTTTGTGCTTGAATGCTTATTTGTTCCCATTAGATGTGCTAGTATAGTCTAGTTTTGATGATTCATGCATTTTAAACTTGTATTCCTATTTTTGGATTTGTTTTATGAGTTTTCATTTCATGTATATATTTATTTTGCCAAACTTTAAGATATACATGTATACCCCTTGAGTCATTTGCTTTTCATGCAAATCTTTATTTATGGACTCAATTGTGTTTGGGGATATGTATGTATACTTCTTGTGTTGACAAATCATACATATACCTTGAAATAAAATTTGTTTTAATGAAAATTTAGTTATTCATGTTTTCATGTTTTTGTGTTTATGTTTAACTTCAGGTATATGTCTATCTTGTCCAAACTATTAGATATACATGTATATCCTTTTGAGCCACGTGCCTTCGTGCATGTATCTTTGTGGACTCGTTGTGTTTGGATATGTATGTATACTTTAGTTTGTATAAGACATACATATACCTTGAAAATTAAATAAGTTTTTGATGATTTTCTTGTTTCAAGGAATATTGAGCTTAATGTCTATCTTTCATGATTGTGATCTTCACATCTTATTTGTACACTCACATTTCTTGTTTACTCATGTTTTGTTTTCATGAGTCATATTTATGCTTAATTGGATTAGAGTGTTGATTATCATGTGGATTTCATGTTTCATGAAAAATAATTTATTTTTATTCCTTGCTCGAAGGATTTCGTGCTAGTTAACAAGTTTTTCCATTTAACTAGTTCGTATTCTTCATTATGGTAGAGTTTTTCAAACATACTATATTTTCTAAACCTATTTTTGAAAACCCCTACCTTCCACGGGCGGATGGATGGGCGATCATGCTCATGTATGCTTTATAATGAAACTCATTTTAAACTTGAACATGATTGGGAGGATAGGTTATATGAGTTATACCTTGATCATTATTGCTGTTTCAATTGGTATCATTAAAATTTTTCAATTGGTATCAATATTGACACTTCTTTGTATACTCATATAGTGTTTTTGTGTAAGTTAAATTGAAAGCATACATACACATAACATATGGTATTAGTTTTTCAATTCCAATAGTATCAATTTCGATTGGTATTAATTTTTTTTCATACATATATATTTTGTTTATGCTTAAGCTTGTATGTTTAAATGAATATCATGTTTCAATTGATTAGTTTTCAATTGGTATCCTTAAACAAGCTTATGCATGTGTTTAGTTTGTATTTCATAAAGGGGGAGAAAATTCGATTTTCATATTTCAATTGGTATTTGTATTTCCACTCCCTTACTTTATGATAGAAAATAATAATTTCAATTGATATCATATGTTTAAAATGAACAATTATTTCAATTGGTATCAACATGTTGTTTTCATTTTTTTTAAATTGGTATCAAGAGGTACTTCTTTGACATTAAACATGATACCATTTATGTTTTAATGTCACCCCTTATTGACTTTGTTTTTGTTTTAGACAAAAAGGGAGAGAACATTGTATTTATTGTTTTGGCTTTTACCCCTTTGTTGATGATTGACAAAAAGGGGGAGAAAGATTTTGTGTTTAAAGTTTTATATGCATACTTATGTTTTTGCATATATTAAGTTTAATTGGTATCTAGAACATGTTTATTTGTTTTTGAAAATTTCATTGGAAAATTTCATTGGTATCTAGAACCTTTTATTGTTTATGCATATCTATGCATGTTTCATGTTTTATAATTTCATTGGTATTTAGAACCTTTTATTGTTTATGCATAATATTCATTGCATATTTATGTTTATTTGTTTATGCATGAGTTAAGGGGGAGCTTCTTTGAAGCTTAACTTTAATCCATGCATATATAACTCCATGAGTTTTGTCATCATCAAAAAGGGGCAGATTGTTGGCCCGGAGGCCTTCCTCTCTAGTTTTGATGATGATTAACTCATGTAGTTATGTTTACTAATAATCTTGTGATTTTAGTTTCAGATCATATAACAAGATATTAGTTGGTGATTGCTTCATAAAGAGGAGTTTGGAAGCCTTCACTTGGTGATTCCCGAGCCCGAGCGTCAAGAACATTCATAGCCATGCTCGTTGGATCACGGTGTTTGGACCGAGTCGACTTGAAGATGGAAGATCGTCAAGAAGACTTAGGTATCCTAGTTTAGTTTAGTGTGTTTAGATCCATTTGTAAAGATAAGAATAGTTGATATGCTCAAGTGCACAACACACACAAGATTTAAATTTTGGATTTGGTTTTCATGAATAGTAGATCAAAACAAGTTTAAATGGTTTTTATGTATATTAGATGTGTTCAATATACATACATGCTTCATATCTTATACAAACTTATTTTGATATGTCTATTCATGAGTTTTAGGAAAAATCAGATTTCCTATTGAAAAATACAAGTTTGGTAAAATACAAGTTTTGGTTTTTGGTAAAAATGATAAGACACAAAAATAGTTCAAATTGCTTGATATTTGAGTTGAAACTTTTATCACATGTTTATATATCAATGCAAAATGTTAAAACTATTTTTGGGTATTTTTAGAAGAGTTAAAAGAATTTTTACAAATATTTTAACATGTTTTTCTGACCCAGGTTCTGACCCAGAACTGTGCTGACAGGCCAAGTCGGTCGACCGCACGGTCGACCGAACCATGGGCCAGTCGACCGACGTGCACAGCCTTGTGCACGTCTGGCAGACACAGGGCCGGTCGGCCGGCCGGTCGACCGGACCAGAGAGCTTTGCTCTCTGTATCTGGGCGGTCGACCGGAACAGAGAAGTCTGCTCTCTGTATCTGGGCGGTCGACCGGATTTTCCCAACGGTCATATTTTTGACCGTTGGCGGTCGACCGGGCCGGTCGACCGCAAGCCTGTCAGGCTGACAGATCAGCCTAACGGCTAGTTTTCTGTTTTAGCCTATATAAACCCCATTTCTTTGGGATTTTGGCTAAGTTTTTTACAAGAGAAAAATTACAGTTTCTCAAGTGTTTTATACTGTTTTCAAAAGAGTTTTAAAGCTTAAAGATTTCATCTTTATTGTTTTTCAAGGGTTTTGGAAAATCAAAGAAAACTAGGTTTTTGGGATATTGTTTTGGATTTTCATTTCTATCATCTATAAGAGATTTCCCAAGTAGTTTTTCTTTGTTACTTGATTTTCAAAAACACCTGATTTCCACACTTGAGCTATATCTTCTATCCTATTCTATTAGGATCATTTGTTTGTGGGAAAAGAGAGTTTGTGGTCTTTGTAACCACTTATTGTAAAACTCTTGCTTTGATTGGGTTGCTCCCTCTTTGGTAGAGGTTGAGATTGTGGTTTACTCCCTCTAGTGAGAGGTGGAGTTGGTTGTTGTTTGCTCCCTCTAGTGAGAGGTGGAGTTGATTTGTATCCTTCTTCGGTAGAGGTGATTTGTGGTTGTTTGGCTACGGGCCTACCCCTCAGTTGTGAGGCGGTGTTTGAGAGAGGAGTTCGGTACTCCCTTGTTGTAAAAATCCTCCTCGGTGGAGGTTCCCTCGGTGGGAGTCCTCGGTGGACAAGATAGTGGATTAGAAATCCTTCTCGGTGAAGGCGGGGACGTAGAGATAGGGGCTCGAACCTCGGAACATATCATTGTGTTTGCGTTTGATCCACTTGTCTCTAAACTCTCTCTCTTTACTTTGTGCAAAGTATTGTTCATTTCATATCATTCATATTGCTTGTGTTGTCCTTGCATTGATTCATATTGCTTATTCATTATATGCTTGGATTGTTTGTGTGTGCCTCACTTGTACTTAACCACAAGAGCTTCATATAGAACCTCAACCCATATCTAGGGGAATCAAGAGGAGTTAGTCTAGAGCCCTTCACGGGGAATTCGGCTACACTTGTGAGTTGTACTAAGTGTGTTGCAAATAGTTTTTAAGCTTCCGCATTTAGCGCATTTAGTTTCTAGATTAGCATATCACCTATTCACCCCCCCTCTAGGTGATTTCAGGTTTTTCAAGTACAAAAGATTTGATTTTCAGTTTAACCCATTTCGAATTTAATTAGAATACGTTTTGGTTTCATGAATATATTTAATTAAAAAGTTTACATTGCTTTATATGTGCATTTGATTTCATCCACACACATTGGTACTTCTATTGTGTTTAGGAAACTTACTTTGATGAGTTGAATTCATGAGTTTAAGTTGTGTATTTATCAAAAATTATTTTTATGATGTATATTAAAATATATTGTCAAAAACAAGTTTATGTCATTTTATTTATGTGTTGGATTTTACCCATACACATTGGACTTCAATTAAGTTTCAATAGCTTGTTTTTGTATTTATATATGTTTTTGAAAAAACTAGATTTTCATTTAAAAGTTTAGTTTTTGAAAAAAAACGATTTTATCTTAAGATTGAAATTTTTTCTCAAAATATGTTCACATGTTAACAATATGTGTTAATTTTTAATCACACATATTTGTACTTCCATATATTTACATGAACTTAGTTTTGAAGAATTTATTGAGATTTATTGGGATTTAATTGGGTTCGAAAATATATTTAAAAATATCATAACATAGTTTTGGCGCTAAGCCCGGTCGATCGCATGGCCGACTGTTTGAAGACTCAGTGCTCTCTATTGTATCCAGTCAACTGCCAGGGAGCTTTGCTCTCTGGATGTTTGGTGTGGTCGACTGCCCAGTCGACCGCCCTGGCAACCCCCAACGGTAAAAAAATTGACCGTTGGCGGTTGACCGACAGGCCTCTTTGGCCTGAGATTTGACCCATCGACTATTTTTAGTATTAGTCTATAAATAGAGTTTTTGATTAGGGTTTTAAACAAAATATTACAAGATTTTTTATTCTAATTTTCTAGTGCCTTCTTACCTATTTTCTAAAGAGTTTTCAACAATTTTTTAGCTTCAAAATCATATCTTTTCAAGTGTTTAAAAGTTTTGAAAAATTAAAGAAAACAAGTTTTTGAGAATTACATGTTTTGTTCTTCTAGTTTCTATACAATCAAAGAAGTTCTTCTCAATTATTTTCCAAAGATATTCATTTTTAAAATCTTTGTTTTGTCACAAATTTGAACTATCATTGCAAAATCTGTCTATCCTTTAGGATATTATATTGTGAGATATTTTATTTGTGATCTTTGTAATCACTAAGGATTGTCAACTTTTTTTCCTTTGCTTTGTGCAAGTGACTTTGTGCCCTCCTCTTGTGTAGAGGAGTATTGACTTTGTGCCCCCCTCTCGTGTAGAGGCGATTGCTTTGTGCATTGGCTTTCTGCCTCCTCTTGTGTAGAGGATTGGAGTTTATTTCGTTTGTGGAGTTTCTAAGTGGAGATAGTGAAAATTCTTCTAGGTGAAGGTGGGGACGTAGAGCTTGGTGCTCGAATCTCGAAACATATCCTTGTATTTGCGTTTGGCTATCTCTCTCAACTCTACTCTTGTTATATCTTGCATTGCTCTTATTACTTATACATATATGCTTGATATTGTGCTTACACTTGTTTCAACCTAAGAGAGCTATTGAAGCACCTCAACTCTTATAATAGAGGAATCTTGATGAGAAGTCCTAGAGCCCTTCACCGGGAATTCAGCTTCACTCTTTAGTTATCATTTGTGTATTTATTTTTTAATAAAAAGTTCTAAATTCCACATTAGATTAGCACTTCACATATTCAACCCCCTCTAGATGAACTTTCAATCTCAACCATCACGCCAACAGTCACGACTGTTACAATAAATTCGCACATGACGGGGCACAACTGAGGGGGACACTGCCTGGCCTGACTGCGCGCAGCCAGAAGGGAAGGAGGGGGAGGTGGGGGTGCACCGGGCGGAGGTGATGCGCTTGGGAGGAGATGGTGGTCGAGGGTGGTGGTGGAGAGGTGAAGGCGACGGTGATGGTGGCGCTGGTGGTGGTTTAGTGGCGATGGAAGTGGTCGTTTGGTGGTGGAAATGGTGGTGATGGAGGAGGAGAAGAAAAAGAGGAGGTCGGCAAGGGGACGACTAGGCCTTGGGCTGGTGGTGGCTGGCCGCGGCAAGGGGGTGGAGCTATCGGGGGAGTGAGAGAGTATGAGAGGAGAGTGAGAGAGAGGGTGAAAGATTGTGTGAAGGAGATAGAGAGGGAGAGACAAGGGAGAGTGGGGGTTTTGAGAAAGAGGGTGCGGGTATGTGGGAGTGGGGCAAGTGGGGATTGGAGGGGATGGGGAGTTCACGGGGAGAGTGAAGTGGGGGAGTGGGCTTGCTTGGGGAGAGGAGGAAGGGAAAAAAGAAAAAAGAAAAAAAAAGGAAAATGGAAAAAGAAATAAGGTAAGAAAAAAGGAAAAAAGGATTGAAATAAAATAAAATAAAATAGCAAGGCAATAAGATGGGCTCCTGGGCTCGGGTTGAGCTCAAGTCCGGGTCTGAACTCAGGTCCAAACCCGGGTTCAGGTTCCATAGAATACAGCCGAATACTAAATAATAAATAAAGAAAATAGAACTAATACGGCGAAAAATCGAGACACATAACTGGATACGTATTCCGAGGTCGGGGTGTTACAATAGCCATACTTGTGACTTGTATGTGCATTGCACGTGAGTATGAACTTAAGACTCAACATAATGAAATACACCTAGAGGGGGGGTGAATAGGTGTAAATGCTAATCTAATGATCTTTTTAAACTTAAGTGAATATGAGTGATGCAACGATCTCTCAAAACACGACTAAGAGCCGAATACCCCTTTCGAGGTTCTGAACTCCTTCCTCCCAATTCCCCTTGAATGGGTTAGAGGTGCGCAATGCAATCGTGTTGTATGAGATATGATCGAACAAGTAAAGAATGAATTGCTATGATGAAACACACACACAAGCAATCCAAGCAATCAAGGATATAGCAATACAATACACACAATTAAGCCAAGCAAGTATAGGTGAATTGCAATAGAAATATATGCAAGGCAATATGAAACAATGCTCAAAAACACAAACAAATATATATGATGATATGAATGGATGATGCTTGCACAAATGTAAAAAGAGTAGAGTTGAGAGAAATTGGATCAAACGCAAAGACCAAGATGTGTTTCGAGGTTCGAGCCCCTAGCTCTACATCCCCGCCTACACCACCGTGTAGGATTTCCCAATCCACTATAGGAGTACCAAACTCCTCTCTCAACCTTACAAAGCCACCGAGGCTATACAACCACAATCCACCTCTACCGAAGAGGGATACGGCCCGTAGCCAAATACAACAACCACCTCTACCTAAGAGGCTCACAAACCAATCACAATACCACTCCGATCACCTCTACCGAAGAGGGATTCACAAAAGCAAGGAGGGTTTACAACAAGTGGTTCCACAACCACAAACTTCTCTTTTCTTTCTTTTTCTCTTTTCTTTTTCCACACAAAACAAAGATCCTAATAACTTAGGATAGAAGATATAGCTCAAGTGGAAACTAAGTGTTTTGGAAACAAGCAACAAAGAAAAATACTTGGGAAAATTCTTGCCAAAAGATATAGAATGAAAATCAACACAAATATCCCAAATCCTATTTTCTTTGATTTTCCAAAAACACAAAACAATTAAAGATTAAATCTTTTTAGCACTTAAACTCTTTTAAAAACTCTTTTAAACTCTACTGAAAACCAGAATTTTTCCTCTTGAAAACCTTAGCCAAAATCCCAAAGGAATGGGGTTTATATAGGCCAAAACAGAAAACTAGCCGTTAGGCTGATGTGGCAATTCTGACAGCCACCGGTCGACCGGCCGGTCGACCGCCAACGGTCAGAAATATGACCGTTGGGCACTATCGGTCGACCGGCCCGGTCGACCGACAACTTCCAGAGAGCAGAACTCTCACATCGGTCGACCGACCCGGTCGACCGGATCTGTGCCTAACAGACGTGCACGTCTGTGCACGTCGGTCGACCGGGTCGGTCGACCGGCCCCTTGGTGCGGTCGACCGACACGGTCGACCGACCAGCCTGTCAGCACAAATCAAGGTCAGAATTTTTGGAAAAAATATTTTATAAAAATCTTTTATCTTTTCTGAAAATTCCATAAAAATTGTTTTGTCATTTTATATTGAAACATAAACCTGTGATAAAAATTTCAAGACAATATATCAACATATCAATTCATTTTTGTGTCTTGCAAATTTTATCAAAAACAAATCCTGTATTTTTGTCAAACTTGATTTTTCCAAAACATGAATAGGATAGGCAAAATAAGTTTGTTTACCAAGTTAAAGCATGTATGTATAAATAGAAAACATCTACTATACATATAACATATGTAAACTTGTTTTGATCTATTATTCATGAAAACCAAATACCAAATCATAAAACGTGTGTGTTTTGTGCACTTGAGCATATCAACTAAACTAAGCTTTACACATGGATCTAAAACTCATAATCTAAACTAGATACCTAAGTCTTCTTGATGATCTTCATCTTCAAGTAGACTTGCTCCAAAACTCCGTGATTCTCCAAGTGCAAAGGTATGATCTTTAAGCTTTGGCACCGGAATCATCATGATAAGCTTCTAAACATCTTGTTGAAGCTAATCACCAACTAATATCCTGTTAATAATCTGAAACTTAGAAACACAAGAATATTAGTAAACATAACTACATGAGTGTTGATCATCATCAAAACTAGAGTGGAAGGCCATTGGGCCAACAATCTCCCCCTTTTTGATGATGACAAAACTCATGGAGTTATATATGCATGGATTAAAGTTAAGCTTCAAAGAAGGCTCCCCCTTAACTCATGCATCACAATAAACATAATAGATATGCAATGAAAGCACATGATACTAAACAAAAGCATGCATCATATCTTATTATTTATCCCTATGCATGAACTTGGTATATGCAAAAACACAATCATGCATATATAAAAACAAAACTCAAATTCTTCTCCCCTTTTTTGTCAATCATCAACAAAGGGGTAATCAAAACCATAGATAAAACGAGGGGTAAAAATCTTACTTCCCCTTTTTTTTTGTCAACCAAAACAATACAAACAAAGTTCTCCCCCTTTTTGTCTAAAACAAACAAAACAAAAAAAAACAAAGTCAATAAGGGGTGACTTTAAAAACATGATATCAATTGAAAATATGTCAATGAAGCATCTTGATACCAATAAACAAACATCAATAAATGTTATATGCTATATACATTCATGAAGAGGAAGACGCTAAGTTAGCTTCCCTACACATATGCATTACATGAAGAAGGGATGACAAGCCCCAATTCACATAACACATATTATGTAATGCATAAGAGGAGATGTGAAGCTCCCCCTACACACGTATATCATATAAAGAAGAGTTGTCAAGCTCCTCAATTTATAATATACTCAACATGAATCTATATGTAAGAGAGATGTTAAGCTCTCCTTGCACATAGGAAATACAAATCAAAACTTTGAATATTTTCTTTAAACAAAATTTTGGAAATACCAATTGTAATTAAACATAAGTCTTGAATTCTTAAACATGAATCTTGAAACCAAAGCAAATTTTGAATTTCTTAAATATGATACCAATTGTAAGAATTATTCATTTTAAAAATAACAACTTTTAATCATAAAGAGTGGGAGTACAAATACCAATTAAAATACAAAATCAAATTTTCTCCCCCTTTATGAAATACAAACTAAAATCATGCATAGTCTTGATACCAATTTAAAAGTAGTCAATTGAAACAAATTGAAACTCAAGCACTAGCATAAACACAAACATATATATGTATGAAAGATAGATACCAATAGAAATTGATATACTTGGAATTTAAAGCATACATACATACAAAACATATATGAGTATACAAGAAGATCAAAATGATACCAATTGAAAGAGTTCAATGATACCAATTGACATAACAATAAGTTCAAGTGTATACATCATATCATCTACCACCCAATCATAATTCAAGTTTTAAAGATTTTCAATTTAGGGCATACATGAACATGATCTCCCATCCTACCGCCCTTGGAAGGTAGGGGTTTTCAAAGATAGATTTGAAAATTATAGCTTAGTTTGAAAAACTCTACCAAAGTGAAGAACATCGCAACTAGTTAAATGGAAAACTTGTTAACTAGTACGAAATCCTTCAAGCAAGGAATAAAACAAAATTGAAATTCACATGATAATCATCACTCTAACCAATAAAGCATAACTCATGAGAAACAAAACATGAGCAATAGATATGAGTGTACAAATAATATGTGAAGATCATAATCATGAAAAATATTTCATTGAGCTCAATTATTCCTTAAAACATAATTCTATCAAAAACATGAAAAATCATATAAAACTCCTTATTTAATCTTCAAGGCATATGTATGTCTAATACAAGCTAAAATATACATACATATCCAAAACATAAAGAGTCCACAAGAGTAGATGCATGAAAGCACGTGGCTCAAAAAGGATGTATATGTATAAGATTAGTTTGAACTAGATAGACATATACATGAAGTTAAACATAAATACATCAAACATGAAAAATCAAATTTTCATTAAACAATCAAATTTTATTTCATGGTATATGTATGAATTGTCACTACACTAAGTATACATACATATCCCTAAACACAATTGAGTCCATAAATAGATTTTGCATTGAAGGCAAATGACTCAAGGACTATACATGTATATTTATTAGGTTTGAATTCAAAATACATATACATGAAGTAAAATCATGAAAATAGGTATAATAAGTATAAATGGAAGAATCCTCAAAACTAGCTTATACAAGTGCATATAGTGGGTACAAATGAGCATGAGGTGCAAAACATATATAAGTCAATTTGTTCTCACTATGTGTACATGTATATATGCAAGTTTTGATAATATCTACATCCAAACTAGTGTATACCACATGAAGTACAAAAACTAGAAAAAAAATCATCATGAAAAAGCTAAAACATGATTAATATGTAAATTCACATGTATTAGATTCATGATGTACATTATAGCCTAAAACATAAGGTGAGAACACTAAATATGGGTTCATATAAGCATGTGTGTCTCAAATACTATACATGTATGTCAATGATCTAATAAACATGGAATGAACATACTAATCCATAGACATCAAAAACATGCTATAAACAATGAAATGAAAAGCATGTAAACAAATAATAAGGAGTTAGGAATTGTTACCAAAACCTAGAAAGCAACCTCCTTGTCTCCAAAACTTGGTGGTCCTCTCCACCATCTTTTCCCTTGAAAGTGATGCATCCAATAGATTTCCTTTAAGTCCGGAACGCATCCACTCCAAGGTGTCATCACTCTCACGTCATGTGAGAGCCCTCACCTACATCAAAAATAGGAGGGGTGGTCTTTGGTACCCATACTCTTTGGGTCCATGGGGGTTAGTACCTTCTCTAACCCAAACAAATTTCTTAGCTAAATTTGTAGTATGTAGTCTATCAAAGCAAAATTTAGCTAGATGGCCTTTTCGACCACAATGTGTACAAGTGTACACATGAGCATACGTGTGATGGTGTCCGTGAGGAGCATGTGTATGCCGTGGAGGGTGTGCATGCATAAAAGATGGAACTTGTTTCTTTCGAAGCAAAGTTTCCAACCGTGTATGGTTCATGGCACATTGGCTCATAGTGGAGCCCAAACAATCAATCTTCTTCTTAATCAAACAAATATCATCATTAATTTTAGAAGAAGTAGTGTGGCATGCAATAGGTGAAGTGTGTGATACTACCCTAGCATGGCAAACATGTGCATCAATTTTATTTTGTAAAAATTCATTTTTCTTTAAACATGCATCCAAATCTTTAGAAATTGAAGCAATCTTAATTTTCAAGGAATCATTTTCTTTTAAAACAAAATCAACTTTTGAAGACAAGTTTTCATTTTTCTTCAAAAGAACATGGCAATCATTTTTAGATTTTAAAAAATTATTTTCTTTTAGTGCAAGATCAAGTTGAGATTTTAATGAATCCCTCTCATTAGCAATCTCCTCTTTCTCTTGCAAAACTATATCAAGTCTAGCAATCAAATTTTTATTTTCATTATTAATGCCTAGACTCTTCTTTTTCAACAAGTTATATTTTTCAATCAATTTTTCACAAACAATTGATAGTTCTTCATTTAAGGCATGGGGATCAATAATATCATCACATGAAGAACTAGCATCATCACTATCTAAGTGGGTTTCCGATTGTACCTCAAGGGAGTCATTCCCTTGGACCATGTAGCATTGAGATTCGGACTCTCCACTAGATTCCTCTTCCCTTTGGATTTGTGCTTGAAGCTCGGAGGTGGTGGTTGTAGTTGACAATAGATTCCACACTGCAAAAGCGGAATCAATATTAGAAACACGCATAAGATAATCTTTAGGTAAAGTGCTTCTAATAGCCTCAAGGGCTTGTGCATTGGCCCCTATATGATTGCAATCACTAAGGAAGGATTCCTTGGTAATAGCAAGAGAAATTTTATGACCTAGGGTTTGTAAATAAACAGTCATCCTAATCTTCCAAACATGAATGTTGGAAGGGTCATACATAGGTGGGGTCATGAAGTCCATGGTATAAACTAAATGTGTGCAAACAAGCAAATGCAAAAGAGATTAGCAAGCAAATGGATCACTCCTAGGATGTTAAGCCTAATATCAGGAGCACTAGCTCTGATACCAATTGAAATACACCTAGAGGGGGGGTGAATAGGTGTAAATGCTAATCTAATGATCTTTTTAAACTTAAGTGAATATGAGTGATGCAACGATCTCTCAAAACACGACTAAGAGCCGAATACCCCTTTCGAGGTTCTGAACTCCTTCCTCCCAATTCCCCTTGAATGGGTTAGAGGTGCGCAATGCAATCGTGTTGTATGAGATATGATCGAACAAGTAAAGAATGAATTGCTATGATGAAACACACACAAGCAATCCAAGCAATCAAGGATATAGCAATACAATACACACAATTAAGCCAAGCAAGTATAGGTGAATTGCAATAGAAATATATGCAAGGCAATATGAAACAATGCTCAAAACACAAACAAGTATATATGATGATATGAATGGATGATGCTTGCACAAATGTAAAAAGAGTAGAGTTGAGAGAAATTGGATCAAACGCAAAGACCAAGATGTGTTTCGAGGTTCGAGCCCCTAGCTCTACATCCCCGCCTACACCACCGTGTAGGATTTCCCAATCCACTATAGGAGTACCAAACTCCTCTCTCAACCTTACAAAGCCACCGAGGCTATACAACCACAATCCACCTCTACCGAAGAGGGATACGGCCCGTAGCCAAATACAACAACCACCTCTACCTAAGAGGCTCACAAACCAATCACAATACCACTCCGATCACCTCTACCGAAGAGGGATTCACAAAAGCAAGGAGGGTTTACAACAAGTGGTTCCACAACCACAAACTTCTCTTTTCTTTCTTTTTCTCTTTTCTTTTTCCACACAAAACAAAGATCCTAATAACTTAGGATAGAAGATATAGCTCAAGTGGAAACTAAGTGTTTTGGAAACAAGCAACAAAGAAAAATACTTGGGAAAATTCTTGCCAAAAGATATAGAATGAAAATCAACACAAATATCCCAAATCCTATTTTCTTTGATTTTCCAAAAACACAAAACAATTAAAGATTAAATCTTTTTAGCACTTAAACTCTTTTAAAAACTCTTTTAAACTCTACTGAAAACCAGAATTTTTCCTCTTGAAAACCTTAGCCAAAATCCCAAAGGAATGGGGTTTATATAGGCCAAAACAGAAAACTAGCCGTTAGGCTGATGTGGCAATTCTGACAGCCACCGGTCGACCGGCCCGGTCGACCGCCAACGGTCAGAAATATGACCGTTGGGCACTATCGGTCGACCAGCCCGGTCGACCGACAACTTCCAGAGAGCAGAACTCTCACATCGGTCGACCGACCCGGTCGACCGGATCTGTGCCTAACAGACGTGCACGTCTGTGCACGTCGGTCGACCGGGTCGGTCGACCGGCCCCTTGGTGCGGTCGACCGACACGGTCGACCGACCAGCCTGTCAGCACAAATCAAGGTCAGAATTTTTGGAAAAAAATATTTTATAAAAATCTTTTATCTTTTCTGAAAATTCCATAAAAATTGTTTTGTCATTTTATATTGAAACATAAATCTGTGATAAAAATTTCAAGACAATATATCAACATATCAATTCATTTTTGTGTCTTGCAAATTTTATCAAAAACAAATCCTGTATTTTTGTCAAACTTGATTTTTCCAAAACATGAATAGGATAGGCAAAATAAGTTTGTTTACCAAGTTAAAGCATGTATGTATAAATAGAAAACATCTACTATACATATAACATATGTAAACTTGTTTTGATCTATTATTCATGAAAACCAAATACCAAATCATAAAACGTGTGTGTTTTGTGCACTTGAGCATATCAACTAAACTAAGCTTTACACATGGATCTAAAACTCATAATCTAAACTAGATACCTAAGTCTTCTTGATGATCTTCATCTTCAAGTAGACTTGCTCCAAAACTCCGTGATTCTCCAAGTGCAAAGGTATGATCTTTAAGCTTTGGCACCGGAATCATCATGATAAGCTTCTAAACATCTTGTTGAAGCTAATCACCAACTAATATCCTGTTAATGATCTGAAACTTAGAAACACAAGAATATTAGTAAACATAACTACATGAGTGTTGATCATCATCAAAACTAGAGTGGAAGGCCATTGGGCCAACACATAACATTTCTAATTTTCTAGGATGCGCCATACATACAAATAAGAAATGCCCACATTTCATTGAAAGAGTCTGCCTTAAAAAATATAAATCTTTATGAGAAGGTACCGTTTACGTTTGTAATTTTGATATTTCGAAAGCTGATCCGGCAGAGGAAGCCTAATACGTTTTAATTACAGTTTAATTAATGTAGAATCTTACTTAATCATAAAATATATAACCATTCTGAATGTTTAAGGTGGGATCATGTGTGAGCGAGACAGACGCAACTCAAATCTAATTACAATCTGAAACATTTTTTACGGACATGAGTTGATGTTAGAAGTAGGGAAGTCTTCTAAATTAGGCTGGAGAGATATGGGCTTCACTGTTCAAATAGATCACTAAAATCTATCAAGAAATTGGCTGGCTCGTTTGAAGTTGATGAGAAGTATACCTATTTGGAAAAGTTATGTTGCAAGTAATTTACCAATGTTATTTTCTAAAGACACAAGTGACCTCTATTTACGCACCCCATCGTTTTACCATTGAGCCAGACATTAATGACATAATTTTAAGAGAGTGTCGTCGTTATGATGCAGGCCAGATTTGAAGCTTGTACTCTTTGCTCGCTACATAAAGATTTTAACGGCTGCCCTTACGTGAAGATAAAATATAATGATATGGATTTTTATTAAATTATTATTTCGTAGATTTTTTGAATGGATAAGCTAGCTGAAAAGGAAGTGGATCTTTTACATTACAATTCGTCATTAAGTTGAATTAAAGGTTGATGAAGATGCTTACCTGATTTGTAAGTCAAGCATGGCTACTAAAAAGAATTTCACGTGCATTAAGCGCCAAACACAAACTCTAACTCCTATTAGAGACCCAACTGAAGGTGGTGGGAGCAAAGTAGGGTCCCTGGTTGGCTGGAGGAGAGAGTCGAAGTGGCTATCAATTTGTGGTCACAGAGGAGGTGTAATTTGAGAAGCAAGTTTAGTCCCACATCGGGTGGCGTGGAGAAGAAAGAGGCTATGCTGGATATAAAAATAATTAGTGGGCTAACAGTGTTTCATACTTACCTGGACGGGGTCCTTTGGGTGATCAAAAAGGCCCAGGCCTAGGTCAGGAGCCTCCATTGCACTTCGGAGGGGTCTTGGCCTATCATCTCCCCAAGTGGGAGAGTGAACGTCATAATTTGTCGCTGTGGGGGTACGCGCACGCGCGGCCCCCGTCCAATTCTTAATTTCTTTAAAATTTATTCTAGTTTTTAGTTTTGGCTACCAAATGTTGTCTAGTTTTTTAGTCTTTTATGCCTAAACCAGACACCACAGCCCTTAATTCACAAAGCCATATTGTTTCAGTTTAGTTGATACAATTGATTAGTTAAAAATATATTATATCTTCATGGGGGATGTGTGAATTTGTTTGATATCTGCAGGGGTTGTTGAAATTTGTTATAGAGGACCCAGAAATCAGTGATTTTGTACTGAGAGATGGGAAAGGGGAAAAATCATGGAAGAAATTAGTCTTTTTGGTGCACGTACATGAGAATTTGACGTATTTTTAGAGCTTGGTGTTACATAAACAAGAAAAGTGTTAGTTGCCTACAATTTAGTTGTTTAGTTGTTGAGAGATGGAGGTGACAAAAGTTATCTCAACTAGAGCCCCACCAGGGGCTGTTTGACAATATGCGAGTGGCCCTGAAAGTGTGAAGAAAATGAAACACTTTTGGTTATTTTTAATATTTGTTTAAATGAAAGTAATTATGAAACTACAAAAGTGTCTTGAATTCATGTAGGATATCTTGTACGTCTCGCTTCGGTTCTAGAAGCTCTGAAGTGGGTATTGAAAGAGAAAAAATGGGTTTGATATACTTATAAATAACCAATATATTGTTGCTATATCTCCTCCTTTTTTGCAGTTTCAAAATTTTACATGCGTGTAAACAAACACTTTTTTATATTATTTTGCTGATGAGGAAGCACTCTCACATTTGCCAAAAAAAAAAAAATCCATTTTCACTCGTCAGCCTCACTCTAGGCTGAGAAAGTGGTTGAAAAGTGAGGATTGAAAAGAGCTCTAAGTTCAAATTCACAGTACAAAAGATAATTTTCTAACATTTTCGTTTCCTGAAAATTAATTTTATATAATTGTAAATGAGAAAAATATAGTTATTTTGCTTGACTCTACGTGACTCACTTACAGTTGCACTCATTCAATGATTTCACTTAAAACTAGAATTTCACACAGTTGTGCAAATTGAAATGAGGGGACAACAATCTTTTACCTGATCGAGCCCAACACAAAGTTGCCAGTTCAATGAGTATGGGTTTTAATGGGTGAATCCAGCTAATCCAAATTATCCAATTATTTTACTTTTTTTCTTTATAATAAACTCATTTTCTTTTGTAGACTTTTAGTTTATTAACATTTTTGGAAAACAGTTGAATCTTTTTTATTGGAAAATTTCCCATTGTTGGCTAAAATTTACTAGGTTGGAATTTTACGGGTCGAACACGGATTGGCACTGGAACCGAGACTGGAGCAGGCCTCAGACCAGGCCCTGAACTTCTTTTTTGGCCTCGGACTAGGCGTTGTATTTTTTAATTGAATATTTTAAGACTTGTACTAGCACATAACCTTTTAGTTGGGTTTACTAGTACTTGAACTAGGAGTTTTAGTTGAACAATTTAGAGGGATAATTAGGGCAATTTTATAGGAGTTTTATGATATGATATTATTCATTATTTGATCGTATTAAAATCTAATCATATTATTGTAAGTAGGCTGAAATTGAGTTAATATTATTGCTAAAATTTTTACTAATTAATTAGATTTATCACAAGATTACTATAAACATTTCATAATGAATAATTAAATAAGTCAATATTAAATGATTATCTAAAAATTAATTTTTATTTAGTTAACATTATTGCTAACTTTTTTACTAATTAATTATATTTATCACAAGATTACTATAAACATTACATAATGAATAATAAAATAAGTCAATATTAAATGATTATGTAAAAATTAATTACTATTTAGTTAATATTTGTTAGTATCAAACATTAACTTAATAATAATTGTTATTAATTAAATATATTTTATGATTAATGGTTAAAATATTATTTGTCAGTAGCTATTATTAATTTCAATAATAATTGGGATGGGATTAACAGGGGGGAGAGAAAGAACATGGAGAAATTCAAGTCCAAATGAAAAGTTTACAAGTTTTCACATAGATTTTTTGATGGTTAAATTGGTTCAAATGTCATACTTAGATTAAAATGTAGAATTTCAAAAATTCAGTCAAAATCCCCATTCTAGTAATCAGTAACACTAGATCTTGAAATCAAAATCCCAATCCCAAAATCAATAACACTAGTTTTCAAAAATTCACATCACAGTCCCATACCAATAAGACTAAATTCAAAATCCAAATTTCAGTGTCAAACAAATAACACTAATTCTTGAAATCTTAGCAATTGACCAGTTCAACTCAAGAATCCCGAACCAACACCGCCTCCTAAAATACCATGTATTTTCAACCATTTTGAGAAAAATACTACAAACTTCTAAAAATGTAAAACATTACTGTAGTGGTTAAAAATTAATCTTCAGCGAGATGCTGACACGTGCTCAAGCAACCAAGTCTCCTTTTGAAGTTCTACAACAATTAACTGACCCTGTTAGATTGGATCCTCCCTAGAACATTCACAGTTCTCAGAGTCACTTTAACCCGAACTCAAATCAACCTCCAAAGCTCCTCCACCCAGACCAGTCCCGGAGTAAACCCCCGTTCAGGAGGCATCACCCTCTGGAGTCACCAGCAGTCCATATCCACTACTTCACCCGAAGGCTCTAAGTAACAACAGCCGAGATCTCTGCCTGTAATTATGCGACTTTTTCTCTACAACGTTGAAGACGTGTAACGACCATGCGCTCAAGGTGGATAGTTACGAAATTCCATGCATGCAATCTCTATTGGTCCAAAAGCCTATCACTCTATTTTTAATGATGATTTACTCATCTAGTTATATTACTAATGATCATGTGTTTATTAAGTTATATTACAAAAGACTCGAAGTCAAGTTTTGAAACTAGCAAGTATTGATTCAAGAGGTCAAGCATAAAAATCATATTAAGAACTCAAGAAGTAGCCTAGCTCGAAGGAATCAAATTTGGATCAAGTCCACTTTGAAAAGAAGATCTACAAGAAGACTTGTAACTAGAGTTTGTAAGTTTAGAAGATTTGTATAGAATAGATTAATTTTGATTACTCAAGCTTAAACACAAAAGTTTGATATTGGTTTTCAAGTACAAAAGATTTGGTCTTCGGTTTAACACGTTTCGAATTTAATTAGAACACATTTTTGATTTCATGAATAGATTTCATTAAAAATAAGTTTACATTGGTTTATATGTAATTAGATTTCATCCATACACATTGGCACTTTTATGGTGTTTAACAAACTTACATTTATGAGTTGAACTCATGAGTATAAGTTGTGTTTGTCAAAAAATATTTTTATGATGTATATAGAAATATATTGTCAAAAACTAGTTTGTATCATTTTATATGTGTATTGGATTCTACACATACACATTAGACTTCAATTAAGTTTCAATAGTTTATTTTTGTTTTTATACAAGCTTTTGAAAAAAAAAAAACTAGATTTTCATTTGAAAGTTTAGTTTTGAATAATACGGTTTTGTTTTAAGATTGAAATTTTTTATCTCAAAAAGAAGTTCATATGTTTGCAATATGTATTAATTTTTGATCACACATATTTGTATGTTTATATATTTAATGAACTTATTTTTGTAGAATTTATTGAGATTTAATTGGATTCAAAAAGATATTTAAAAATACCATAATATAGTTTAGGGGCTGAGCCCAGTTAACCGTCGGTCGACCGGATGTGCACATGCCAAATGGCTGTACATGTCGCTCGACCGCTCGGTAGACTGTTCGAAGACTCAGTGCTCTCTGTTATTTTCGGTTGACCGGAGAGCTTTGCTTTCTTGATGTTTGGTGCGATCGATCGCCCGTCGATTAGTAACCCCCAATGGTTAAAAATCTGAACGTTGGCGGTCAATCACTCGGTCGACCGACAGGGCTCTCTCGCCTGAGATTTGACCCCAGTGGCTACTTTTAGTATGAGTCCATAAATAGGGTTTTATTAGGGTTTTACATAATATTTAAAAGAATTTTTCTATCTTACCTTTCTACTTATTTTCTGAAGAGTTTTCTACAAGTTTTGAGCTTCAAATCCATATCTTTTCAAGTATCTCAAAGTTTTAGAAAATCAAAAGAAAACTAAGTTTTGGGAAATACAAGTTTTGTTCTTCTAGCTTCTATATCATCAAAGAAGTTTTTCCCAGTTGTGTTTTTAAAGAGATTCATTTTCAAATCTTTGTTTTCTCACTAGTTTGCGCTATCATTACAAATCAAGGATCTTATATTGTGTGATTTTTTTGTTTGTGATCTTTTTAGTTACCAAAGATTGTAAACTCTTTTTTCTTTGCTTTGTGCAAGTGACTTTGTGCCCTCCTCTTGTGTAGAAGAGTATTGGCTTTGTATCATCCCTCTTGTGCTTTGTGCATTTGCTTTGTGCTTCCTCTTGTGTAGATGATTGGAGTTTATTTCCTTCATGGAGTTTCTAAGTAGAAATAGTGAAAATCCTTCTAGGTGCAGTCATTCTTCCAATAACCTTCCCTGTGACAAAAATGATATGCCTTTGACGAGCCCGGATCTTTCTTTCCTTCCCGTGACTACCAAACCCAATCCTTTCTGCTACTCTTGATTTGACCTTTTTCTAATCTCATTAGATAAAAGAGTTGACATGACCTCCTCCAAGATGAGAGTTTTCTTGCCGTAGAGTATGATAGTGACGATGTAATCATATAACTCTGGAAGCGAACTGAAAAGTATCAACGCATTGTCCTCCTCATCGATCTTGACATCAAATGTCAGAGCTCACTGATGACCTTATTGAAGAAGTTTAGATGATCCAACATCGCTGTCTCATCGTTCATGCATAGCCTATATAGTTGTTTCTTAAGATATAGATTACTGGAAAGGCTTTTTATCATATACAACATCTCTAACCATAATCATGTAGCTGTTTCTTCATCCATCACGTTGTACATCATCTGGTCTGCGAGACATAGTTGAATCGTGCTTACCGTATTTAGATCCATCTCCTCCCGATCCTTGTTTGACGTACTTGCAGGTTTTACTGACTCACCCTGTAAGGTCTTGTGAAGACCCTATTATACCAGCAACACCTTCACCTTCTTTTTGCCATAAGTTGAAGTTTCCTTTGCCATTGAACTTGTCGACCTCGAACTTTATCATAGAACTTTCTATCTTTGACATATCGCCCTCCTTTAGCTCTGATACCAATTTTTGTAATGAAAATTGATATTCTATGATACCAATTGTTACTCCCAGAATCGACGTTTGCGGAACTTGGCAATATGATCAGTACTCGCAAAAGATTTGTAAAGCATACTAGCAATACCTAGACAAAAGAGTAAAAAGAAAGCACACGAGAATTTAACGTGGTTCGGCCCAAACTTGGCCTACGTCTATGGGGAGGGAACTTGAGAGAATTTTATTAATAACTTGGTACAAAGAGATCTTACCTTCCTCTTGATGCAACACGAGTATTTACCTTCCTTCTTAATCTAGATATAGAGGATCTAACCTTATCTCTATGCACATTCACCTTGCTCCTCTCTTTCTTTGGCTTCCTTCTGATCTCCTTGGTGTTCTCCATCTTTCTTTTCCTTGAGATCAGCTTGGTTGAGGCAATTACAATGCTTGGTTACAACTTTTATTTATAAAATTTTACAATACAACTCCTATTTGGACTATGAGATGATCTTGGCCTTTGGATGGTTGAAAAATCTTGATCAATCCTTTTAGGAATTGATCTTCTTGATCTAGAAGGATTTTAGACTCTTTAATCTTTAAAAATAAACCTTCATTGAATAGGAATTTAATCCAACTCGTATCCTATCAGAATGAGAAAACTCGCAATCGCTTGAAAAGGAAACTACTTCACCTTAATTTGCTTCTTCTGCTTCAAGCCATCTTCTTCTCCAACTCAATTGAATTTTCTTGGACCATCATCTCCTTTTGAAAAAGACAAAATCCTAATTGTGGGCTCTCACAAGATGTGAGAAGATTTGGTGCCTTGATGGTGGATGCAATTGAAATTGTTGGATAAATCAATGGATGCATTACTATCAAAGAGTTTATGTGAAATGACCACCTTGCTTTTAGAGAAGTGGAGATTAGTTTTTGAGTATTAGTAACTATGTCTATCCTTCATATTATATTTTTATATGCTTAAATTGATGATTTTTTAGCATATCATGATTTACATGTTTCATATTTTAATTGTAATTTTTGTTAAACCTTGTGATACACTTATATAGCTTTTAAGATACACTCTTGATTTTGTACTAAAATCAATTCATATCTTTTATGTACTAAATTATTGTTTAGTTATATGTGTATATCCTAGTTTAGATGATTCTTGTATTTTGTAAATGTAATTCTTTAAAATGCATTTTTTTTATATAGTTTTGAATAAATTTCTATAGATACACACTTGATTTTTTTTATTTTTATTGGTTTTGCTTTATGTATTTATAAATCTTGTTAAAACTATGTGATATACATGTTATATCCTTGAGACACTCGATTTTTATGTCATATACTCTATTTTGCACTCAATTTATGTTTGAATGTGTGCGTGTGTTTGTGTGTTTTAGTTTTGATAAAGTTTACATGTATCTTGAAGTTTATCTTACATCTTAATATCTTAAAGTTTATCTTACATCTTCATATACTTATTGAATATTATATTGGTGGGTATGTTTTGATAATTTGAGTTTATTGTATCCACAAATCTTAATATCTTTTGGTGAAACAGAATTTTCTTAATTTGTGATTTCATGTTTTAACAAATCATTTTTTTTTTGTGAAAGTTTGAAAAAAAAAATTTCAATGAGTTTTGTTTTTGTACAAAATTGTTTTACTTTCATAAAAATACTATTTACATGAATCTTGTGCGCTCAACTTATATTTACTCATGTAATTGCTAATGGACTTTGTTCCTTGCATTTCATCAGGAGCTTGTTCATGTTATATATATTTTGACAATAATTCTTATGTATGTATCATGTTTAATGAGTTATATATGATATGACTTATGATTGAAATTTTTTTAACTAATTTTCCAAAACTATTTATTTTAAGTCCTCACATGGTAATGTTTTCAATTTATAATCAACTATTTTCAAAATATTATTTTTGAAAAAATCTACTCTTAGTGGGAGGTTGATTGGGTGATCATATCTTGTATGCTTAAATGACTATTTTTTTGATATGTGCATATAGGTTTGTGATTTCAATGAGTTATATACATGATTCATATGATATTTTATTTTTGTATACTCATTCTTATTTATATTTATATATATATATATATATATATATATATAGAGAGAGAGAGAGAGAGAGAGAGAGAGAGAGATAAACTTGTGTCCTTTCAAAAGGATTTGATCCGGATCCTTCCCACTCAAATTCAACCCTCCAACATTCGAATACAAGATCCACTCCGTTGAAGTTGATCTATACTATTTCAAGTATCTATAAACCAACAAATAAGTGTTTTAAATACTTTTTGCCCATCCATCAAGTAGGGAAAAACGGACGGCCTAAATAGTGAGTTGTTAGTTTAACGGTGTAGAACATTTGAAATCTAACAAAAATTAGTTTATAAGGGTTTTTAAATGTTTAGATCATAATGAAATGGCCGGATCGAGAATTTGTATGTCTAAAGACATAGATCTAACCAACTCACTACTTTCGGCCGTCCATTTTGCGTCGCTTGATGGATGGGCAAAATGTATTTAAAACACTTGATTTTTGGTTTATAGATACTTGAAATAGTATAGATCAACTTCAACGGAGTGGATCTTGTATTCGAATGTTGGAGGGTTGAATTTGAGTGGGAAGGATCCGGGATCAAATCCTTTTGAAAGGATACAAGTCTATCTCTCTCTCTCTCTCTCTCTCTCTCTCTCTCTCTATATATATATATATATATATATATATATATATATATATATATATATATATATATATATGCTCTAAATTGTGAATGATATGTCAATTGGTATACGTACATATATATGATTGATTGTGTATGTTTAACAATGTTTTATATATTTTTATTGTTAGATCTAATTTTATTCCATACAAGATCTACACATATACTGTAAGCCTCTTTATCTTGATCAAAGGGAAGGAGGGTTTTACGCATACCTGATTCCATCACGAAAGGGATGCCGAAAATTACACGATCTCAAGGACGCCGGAGTTGAGGGAGAGGATTCTTCTATCCAACCACGAAGTTTTCTTCTTTATCCTTAGAGGAGATGAGAGGCCTACAAGAGAGAGATGGTTATTGTTCGTGGAGAGGGAACCCTACTCATGATATATATATAATATATATATAACATCAAGGAACCCTAGTTTAACTCATCATAAATCTAGGCCCTTGATTTAGAACACGAGTTTCACACTTGTAGATGAGTCCCACATTTTAATTTAAAAACACTCATGGCTAAATATAATTGAAAATGTGTCTAGACCCAAACCATTTAGGTTTGATCAATTCTTTATTGGGTCAAACAACATAAGTTAAGTTGGCGGGTGCAAATATCTAATTGACTTGATTAGGCCCAAAATAAATTAGACTTTAAAACAAAATAAGTCTAACAATCTCCCACTTGGGCTAAGCAAGTCATACTGAATAAATATTATGCATAACTTTATGACGTCAAAACTTTAACCGCCAACAAATCACGTTTCAAAACAATATGGTCCATTAAGCGCCCTACCACCGAACATGGCAGTCATTACCTTCTGTATAATCGAGGTAGGACCTTCCACA
This sequence comes from Agave tequilana, assembly GCA_038442645.1. NCBI lineage: Eukaryota > Viridiplantae > Streptophyta > Magnoliopsida > Asparagales > Asparagaceae > Agave > Agave tequilana. The sequence goes on from JAVJIF010002873.1 coordinate 216,428, forward strand.
TCACAAGTTTCAGAACCCTTAACGACATAGATCAAATGTGGACGTGTGGTATGAAAATGTCCTCTGATCAAATAAGGTACAATTCTAACTGGTTTTCACTTTATGATTCCAATGAGTCTTACTACTAATTCAACAAACTCAAATGCGTAAAAGTAGACTTTAGGAAAAGAAATTATAACTTTATTATCGGAATTAACAAATATACATAAAGAGCACTTCAAATAATGTCTGTTACATAAAATTATCCACTCCCACTAAATTAGGATATCACATGACTAGCCATTCCCATAAGAGCAATATACTCTAAGAAAACTTTAGGTGGAAGTCCTTTAATGAGTAGATCTGTAATGGTGCTATCACTATCAACAGACAAAATATCCGAACTTTATCATTAATGATAAGAAACTTGATGTCGATATGCTTCGACTTTACTAAACTCTTGTCACTATTGTAGTATAGCTCTATAGTTCTTATTATCACAGTGCAGTTGTATTGGCCTCTCAACTAAATCTACCATCTTCCTACAATAAGAAAAATGTAATATGAAGTGGACTTCCTATTGTCGATACATCCAGCATAATTTGAATCTGTGTATCCGATCAGCTGCAACTGATCAGATTTCATGTAGTCTTCTGTAAATATCACATTACCTTCTTGGTAATCTTCTAGTGATCAATCCCAGAATTGATTAAGGATCTGTCAAGTTTCTCAATGATATATGCTATGTCTGGATGGATACAAACTTGAGCATACATCAGACTTTCAACCGCCGATGCATATGAAATGCCTTTCATTTACTCTTTCTGTAGGTCATTCTTGAGACATTAGAGTAAACTCAACTATCTCCCCTAGAGCAATTCTTCTTGTCATATCTATCTAGCACCTTATCGATATAGACCTTTTGTGATAAATCTAATATTCCATGTGTGTTGTCACGTTGAATCTGAATATCTCTCACAAAAGAAGCGTCTTCAAAATCTTTCATCTCAAAATTCTTTGAGAGAAAATTCTTGGTCTCAAGTAAAAAAATCATATCATTACTTACTAGTAGATTGTCATCCACATATAGCACAAGAAATATAAGTCTACTCTCTTTAAATTTATGGTAAATGCATTGATCATATACAATCTCTTTAAGACCAAAATCGGATATACATGATCAGATTTCAAATACCATTGATAGGATGATTGATTTAGACCATAAATGGATTTCTTTATTTGCAAACCAAATATTATGAAACTTTCACTTTAAAACTTTTTGGTTGCATCATACAGATTTCTTCCTTAATGCTACCATTAAGAAAGGCAATCTTAATATCCATTTGATATAACTCCAGGTCAAAGTGAGCCACTAGCGTCATAATAATCCTAAAAGAATGTTTTATGAAAATCGGAGAGAAAGTCTCCTTATAGTCAGTGCCCTCTCTTTGAGTGAATCCTTTTGTGATAAGATGTGAATTATACATTTCAACATTACCTTTCAAATCCCGCTTGGTTTTGAATACTCATTTTCAACCAATCTGTTTCTTTTTTTTAGGCAACTCTACTAAATTCCAAACATCATTGTCCTTCATGAATTTTAACTCATCTTTCATGGCATTTGACCACTAAGTAGAGTGAATGTTGAGTTTGGCCTCATTCAAGGATGTGGGGTCATCCTCTAGCTTTATGTCAAACTCATGCTCTTGAATATAAACTATATAGTCATTTGCAATGACTGATCTCCTCTCCCTAGTTGATCTCCTAGGCACTTCTGGTTGAGAATTTTCAGGTTCCACCTCATAAGTATGATCTACTTCATGATGAACTGTATATGTACTTTGTAAGGATGCAACTGTAATTTCATCTTGAAGTGGAACAACTACTTTATTATTTGGAACAATTATCATGGGTATAACAATATGTTCTTCCTTAAATATGAAATCCTTATGTAGTTGATTCCCACTGTTCTAAATATCAACAAAAATTTTAGCAATCCGTCTTTATGTTCTTAGTGGAGGGACAATAGAACTTGAAGTCTTTATACCTCTCAGAATACCGTACGAATAAATAGCTAACTGTCCTTGAGTCTAACTCTTCTCATATGGTATATATGGCCGAGTTTCGGCTGGACAACCCAAACATGTAAATGCTTAATACTGAGAGATTTCCCAGTCCATAACTCATATAGGATTTTAGTTACTGTTTTGCTAGGTACTCAATTAAGGAGGTAACAACCGTCTTTAAGACTTCACTCCATAATGACTTTTGTAGAGTATTGTGAGCTATCAAACTTCTAATCATGTCCTTTAATGTGCGATTTCATCTTTCAGCAACACCATTTTGACGAGGTGTCCCGAGCAGGGTGTACTAAGCGAGATTGTCACACTCTTTCAGAAATGGACAAATGATTCTGGACATCTACCTAATCCATCGTATCTGTCGTAGTACTCACCACAACTATCAGATCTAACGACTTTAATCTTTCTATTTAGTTGATTTTCAACTTTAGCTTTATAGATTTTAAACATGTCTAGTGTTTAGGATTTCTTATAGAACAAGTATAGGAAACCATAACAAAGTAATTGTCTGTAAAAGAGATGAAATATTCATGACCATTCCAATAAGCTGTAAGGAATGGACCACAAATGTCTATATACGCCAAATCTAAGACATCCTGAACTCTGTTTAGTACCAAACTTCCAAATATTTCTTTAATAAACGTTCGCTTAGTACCTAGGCAATTCACATATAGAGATTCAGTATATAAAGCATGAAGTTTCAATTTATATAACCATCAATCAGAATTCTATTACCAACAACTTTAGATTTGAAAAGTACAGTAAGCATTTCATTATCAAGAATGACAGTAAAACTACCACTTGTTGTGCGCAGATCAACAAACACTTTGAGAAACCCTTAAGCCACAGATGCAATAGAGAAGAACTACCAATAGTAAGAACAATAAAACAATGGAAGAAAACCAAACACAAGATTTAACGAGGTTCGGCCAATTTTGCCTACGTCCTCGGGGCAAAGAAGAGAGATTGATTCGATAATCAATACAATTGCAAGCATTACAATAGAAGAGGACACTGCCCCTCTATTTATACCCAAGGAACCCTAGAGCAATCGGATTTTAAATTGTACTTGTTTCTAATTCAGAACACTTTTCAAATTCAGCCCAGATCCGTCTGTCGGTCGACCAGCCGGTCGACCGACCCAAGTCCCGGTCGACCGTGCCGGTCGACCGTGCCCAACCGAGAGTTAGGCCATGTTAGTCGGTCGACCGGGAGTCGACCGGCTCCTTCTGCGGTCGACCGGGCACTTAATCGTGTGTATGGGTGATGTTTGACGATGTAGATCCCCCAATGGCGCAAAGGTGCAATGGGTCGCCCACCCCACTGCCGCAAAAAGGCACAATAGGCCCCTGTGAAGCTAATGTTGTGCTCTCGAGAAATTTGACAGTGGTGCTCCTTTGCAATGAGTGTGACCGCTAACACGCGGTGTAGAGGAGTGACCAACTGTAGTGCTTCATATAAGGCATGTCGTAGCCTCACGCAGTGAAGAGTTAGATCTCGATGGAGCATTTGATCTTCCAGTATGAAGATAGTTGAGCTTGCAGGGAGACTCTTCGTTCGAGGGGGGATTGTTGGGATTTGGGTCGAACAAATAGTCCTATATCGGCTAGACATGGGGATGGTCTTAGGTATATAAGGATTTGGGCAACTCCACCTAAAAGGCTAGTCTTTTGGGATGATGCCCCAAGTCCTTCAGATCTGCCTAGCAAATGAAATAGAAATATGATTCCGCCTAAAAGGACAATACATATAAAGTCTCATCTAAATCTAAAACAAAAAACCAGAATCTAATTTAAGCCTACAAACTCTAACAGCTTTAATTGCAACTTTATTTCCATCACCCATGTACACGTATCGCTCAACTAGGCTGGGCCTTATTTGGGTTTGAAAGTTCCGCATTGAATCGCTTATGTGAATTATCTATCCACCATTTATGAAGTGGTACTAAAACTAAATTAATATCAGAACAAACATAAATATGAGATATACCCGCTAAATAGCCATTTTTGATACTTTATGCATCCTACTTGAGGTAGCTTACTTTCTTGCAGAAGAAGCTTGCAATGACCTTAGGCTACTTTTCCTGCACTTTTACCACTTAGGATCAACTACTGTAGTGGTATTTATATTCCTCCATTTAGTTTCACTTTTCTTTTTCTTATTAGAAGTTTACCCTGGATGCTAAGTGAGCACTTTTAGTCTTTTCTTATTTCAATCACTTTTCTTTCCGGACACAGTGATTAATGAGCTCAGTGAGACTCCACTTTTCCTTTTGAGCATTATAAATAATCTTGAAAAAGGGTTATACTTTATAAGAAAAGAGATTAGAATGAAGTGCACTAGAATCTCTTCAGAGAGTTCCAATTTCGATGCCTTTAGTTTAGAAACAAGATTGGACATTTCTATAATGTACTCCCTTATATTTTTTTTGTCGTTGCAGCACATATTTATCAGCTTACTATGATGCGTGCTGGTCAAAACTTTATCCAATTTAATAAACCGATCGGCTACTTTAGCTGAAAAAACTCTTAGCACTGACTTTATCAGGCATAGAACCCCTAATAGTTATAGAAATAGTGTGTTTTATGACCATTAGACACATCATGTAAGACCTCTCCCACTTATCATAATTGACCTTTTCTTTAACTGAACTTTTGTTAGTGATAGTAGGGGTCTATTAGTCCTTAAGGTGTAGTCTAGGTCCATGAATCTAAGAACAATCTTTTACGTGGCCGCGCCACTTCTCAAAGTTTGTACCATTCAACACAGGAATGCCATTGAGACTTGCAGAAATTGAAGATGCATTTACTGATAACAGAAAAAAATAGTTATACATAAGCATACAATTTCTCATCAATTTAACATAAACACTGCATTTAATAGAATTCTACTATAATAGCCATAAAAAAATGAATTTCAGAAAATGCATCCAGTTTAACCGATAGAGCTGCCGGTCAAACTTTCAGAACAAGCGTGTCTCTATATGCGAACACTGTACCGTTCCAATATAGATACCCTAAAGTCTAGATCCTATGTAAGAGAACAACCTTCTTTTGGGCCGACCGTCACTTTATAGGATTGGTCCTAAAATTTAAGTAATCTATATTAACCATATAATATATGTAATGACTCGGCCATAATGACAACCTTCCTTTGGGCCGATTGCCACACGCATGAGCCACACAAATCGACGCATCCAGATTCTTGTTCCGCCATCGGACTAGTTGATGAGGGTAATGCAATATGAGCCTATAGTGTGACAACCTTCCTTTGGGCCGATTACCACACACCAAGATTCTCCCACTTGCATTACCCACATCAAGTATTTGAATCCGTACATAATTCGGCCAAACAATAGTCTTACTTTGGGCCGGCTATTTCCGCATGAACTATATACGTAATGAAATAAGCTCTTTTATAAGTTCTTTAACTTGAACATGTATATATTTTTATCTGTGTGTTATCAACTGTAGTAAACATCATATTCATCATGCTAGACAAAATAAACAATATAATATTGTTGATAAAGCGGAAGCATGTAAGAATACATATTACCATGATATACAAACACTTCAGTGCCTTTTATATATTAACTAACTACTATTTTATCATGTATAATTCCTGTAATACTGTACTTCTCGTCAATAGCTTCGAAATGGCTATTTACATGCCCAAAAAAGAGGTAGGATGAGCCCGTAACAGCTAATTGAAGTTTCTATTGGCAAAATGAGTCTGCAGTGCTTATCGGGTCTGAATCAGACCCGACCCACAATGGTTAAATTATTGGTTTTCTTAATGGGTCGGGTTTAATGAACTGGATAAAACCCAATAATTTTAATGTGAAATTAATTGGGATTAATTTTCTTTATTTGATTAGAATTCTATCCCAAAATTTCCCTAATAGATTAGAATTCTATCTCAACCCTAAAACCCAAAATAATCTCAACAATTTAATTTTAAACTTTATATGAGATTAATTAGAAGTAGTTTCCTTATTAGATTAAAATTATGTCTCTAAATTTCTACTCCTAACTAATCTCATAATCCCTTTAATTAAGAAACTAAAAATCAAATAAACCTTTTTTTTTAAAATACCTGTTGCCTTGCATGCATGCGTCTGCATGCATGCAGACAACGCCATGTGATATTTTTTTTAATAGTCACCATGGCACGCCACGCATGTAGGCGGGTCTACATTCATGCAGGCGCTTGCTATATTGGGTTTTTTTTTAATTTCTGTTTTTTTAAACAAAAAACAAAATTAAAATATAATAACAGAAAATTTTTGAAAAATATATACATAATTCAATTTATCATCTACAATTTAATTCAGTTATTTGAGACACAAAAAATAATCTTTATTGAATTAAATAAAGAGATACATAATTTTCATAGATCGAGATCAAAAGATTTTTGCTTTATATCCCGGTGATCTGATAAAGAGGAGGCTCTGATACCATTTGTTAGATCTAATTTTATTCCATACAAGATCTACACATAAACTATAAGCCTCTTTATCATGATCAAAGGGAAGGAGGATTTTAGGCATACCTAATTCCATCATGAAAGGGATGCCGAAGGTTACACGATCTCGAAGACGCCATAGTTGAAGGAGAGGATTCTTCTCTCCAGCCACCAAGTTTTCTTCTTTATCCTTAGAGAATATGAGAGACCTCCAAGAGAGAAATGATTATTGTTAATGGAGAGGGAACCCTACTCATGATATATATATATATATATATATTATATATATATATGTATATATATATATATATATATATATATATATATATATGGGGTTACTGTACCTCAACCGGCAGGCTGAGAGAGTTTCTCAGCCGGCAGGACGTGGCATCATCATAGCCACACACCTGTCATAAATTTTGGCGGACAAAAAGATGAAAAATCTCGCTCAATTTAATGTCAGTCACCTCAACAATGTATCTTCCGAAAATACCCTCTGTCACACCTTTTTACCTTATGTAAAAAAGTTGCCTTTCAAAAAAAATTTCAGCTCTAAAATTTCAACCGATTATTCTGATCCAACTTGTTCTTTTATTTCACAAATTTGATCCGTTTTTTAAAAATATATCTGCAACACATAGCGCCAAAGAAATCATCCGCCGAAAAAGGTAATAGAAAAACGATATTTTTCAAAAAATTTTAGGGTTTGTGTATTTTAATTGTTTTAAATTTTTTCCAGATTTATTTCCATTTAAGTCTTTTTTATTTTTTTTAAAAATCTTTGGACTATGTTCGCAAATAAGAAAGAGATTTTGAAACTTTAGATGACGAATAAATTTTTAAATTTAAAAATTTGTAACACAACGATAAAGGTCCATTTTTTTCAAGTTTTTTTCATTTCGTTCTATTTTTACTTTGTCGCAGTATTTTCGAAAAAGTGATTTATATGTATGCGACCTTGCTAATATTTTTTTAAAGGAAAATTTTTTCATACACTATATGTCGACCTCGGTGGTAGTTGTTAAAATTTTATTTTCAGATTTGTTCGTCTCAGAATGTTTTTTTTTTTTGGACATTTCCTTTTAGACGAATACGACGATGGTCGCAGTATATGAAACTTCCTTTTTTTTTACATACTGACGACATGGGGTCGCAGTTGTTTCAATATTTATGTAGTATTTTGCGACCATGGTCGCACTGTATTTAACGTCATTTGTTTCATCATTCGTGGGTCGCAGTTGTTTATTTTTGCATTGTAGTCTTATGCGACCTTCGTCGCCGTGTCTACCCTGGTCGCATTTGTTTATGTTTGCACTGTAGATGACTGCGACCTTGGTCGCAGTGTCGACTAGAGTCGCTGTAAAAGTTTATGTTCGCACTGTAGTCTTATGCGACCTTGGTCGCAGTGTCGTCCAGGGTCGCAGTTGTTTGTGTTTGCACTGTAGATGACTGCGACCTTGGTCGCAGTGTCGATCCGGGTCGCAGTAGACTATGTTTGCACTGTAGATGACGGCGACCTTGGTCGCAGTGTCGACCGGGTCGCAGTAGATTGTGTTTGCACTGTAGATGACTGTGACCTTGCTCACAGTTTATTAAAAATAATATGCTTTTACTCCCTTATAATTTTTAAATAATCATTGGTCTAAACTTTTTTATTTTTCTACATCTATAGGTAAATAACAGATGAAGGTTCGTCCTCTGAGATCAAGCCTAAAACCTATGTACGAGTTCATCAAGAAATTTAAAAAGTACATTCAGGCAGATTTCGTAGAGGCGATCAAGAATACCCCATTTGACCCAATCTTCATGGCCTTCTACAATGAGGAATTTGGGGGTGAAAAGGCTCTAAAATCAAACGTTGCGGTACTGAGGATTTTAGACCAGTATGATAGGGATACAAGGACTTTTAGAATTGGGGGCAAACAAATTGAGTTAACAGTGGAGGATGTTGCCCTCACTTTTGGTCTACCTATCATTGGAGCAGATTTTGTTATGAATAAGACATGTACGATGAAAGACAGAGGGGTTATAAAACATTATTTCCCCAATATAAAGAAGATCACAAAAGTATCTATTGAAGAGGTTTTGGATGATCTTCTGGTCAAGAAAAGGAGGAGGGGTGAATTAGATGTGACACAGGATGAACAGCTTGAGCAGCAAGTGACTTTAAATGAAATTATAAGAGACATATAAAGACTTGCAGCTCAAGACTTTACCACAATAATCATCCTATACATGTCGGCCACTCTTTTCTTCTCTGACAGTAAATGCACGGTGCCGTGGTATATTGTGGAACAGATTGCCAATATGCAGATGATGAGGACAATATGCTGGCTAAAGCTGTTTGGCAATTCCTGATTGAGTCAATGGACATCTTCAGGCACACCACGTACGAGCTGCAAGGATGCTCCGTGCAAATTATTGTAAGTATGAATATCAAATTTGGCCAACATTGTATGAAATTTCCCGATATCTTGTGAATATTTGTGTAAACTAATTTAATTTTCCATTTTTGCAGTATTGGCTATGTGAGAGGGCTCCTATTTTTGAGCCGAGGTCTGGTTTGGAGGACAAAACCCCGCGCGCAGTAAGATGGGACCTCCAAAATATTAGCAGATCTCTGCTTGAAGTTGATATAAATGAGATTGACAGGAATATTGTAAGTTAGACTTCTTTTTATGTGCAGTACAAATAAAATGCGACCATAGTCGCAGTATTGAGCTGCACGTTTCGCAGTTCATTTTGTGTCTGAAAAAAATTTGCGACCATGGTCGCATTCTCTGAAAATACCTTTTACATGAAATGCGACCATGGTCGCAGTGTTGAGCTGCATGTCTGGGCATATAAATTTGTGCAGGATAAACATACTGCGACCATGGTCGCATTATTATCATAAATATTTAATAAATTAACTGCGACCATGGTCGCAGTATAATTATTTCATTGTTTTGGTTTTAACTTACCTTTTTATATTTGTTTCCAGATTTTGAGTCGAATGGCCAACGTCTCTAATGATGAAAAAAACATGGTTGGTCTTCCTGTTGAAGGGGAAGAGGAGGAGGAAGAAGAAGCAGAAGATGAAGATGATGAAGAAGAAGAAAACGATGAAGATGAAGAAGAAGAAGAAGAAGAAGAAGGACATACATATAATCAAGCTGACATCCCGACGGAAAATGAGCCAGAAGCGGCTGAAACGAGTGAGCAAGAACCATCTTTTACAGGTTATTTGCCACCACCACGGGATGATCAAGCTGAAGAAATAAAAGAGTTGAGGTCTCAAAATCAGCACTTGAGAGAATATGTTTCTCAGCTTGAAAGAAAAATTGAAAAAATGGAGACTGAGAGCAGACTCAAGGCTGAATTAAAAATTAAAAGAAGAGAAAAAAGAGAGAAGAAAAAACTAAAAAGGCAGCAGAGGAAATTAAAGGAGAAAAACGAAGAAGAAGAAGAGGTACTGAGAGCAGCCGCTGCTGCGGAGAAGGAGAAGGAGAAGAAGAGGGAAAAGGAGGAACATGAGAGGAGAAGATTGGAAGAAGAGAAGGAAAAGGAGGAGAGGAGTGGAGGAGAAGGAGAAGAGAAGAAGGGAAGAGGAGGAAAATGAAAGGAGAATGAGGGAAGAAGAGGAGAAGGAGAAGAAGAGGAGGGAAAAGGAGGAGCAGGAAAAGGAGGAGAGGAGGGGGGAAGAGGAGGAAGAGGGAAGGGGAGGAGAATGAGAAGAGAAGGATAGACGAGGAGAGGAAGAGGGAAGAGGAGAGTCAGAAGAAGAGGAGAATCGAAAAGGAGAAGAAGAAGAAGGAAAAGAGAAGGAAAGAAGAGGGGGAGCAGGAAAAGGAGAAGAGGAGGAAGTTGTTGGAGGAGTTAAAGAAGAGGCGGGAGAAAAAGAGGAATGGGGGGGAAGAGTGGAAGGAGAGGATGACAGAAGAGCAAAGTAGAAGGAAGGGAGAGACGAAAAGGAGCACAAAAGAATGACGGAGCAGATGGAGAAGCAGGCTGAAGAGGAGAAGAAGAAAAAATTGGAAGAGGATGAAATCATGGGTTCTGAATCTATTGTAAATATTTCTGGGGAAGATATCCCAAGTTTTTCTTTGAATATAACTCAAATGATTCAAGAAACCCAAAGAGATAGAGCTTCTGAAGAAAAAAATCAAGAACATACTCCGCCTCAGAAGCAATCCTTAAAAGAAACAGTTTTGGAATACTCTAAAGGAACGATAGAAAGGGGAGTCAAAGAACGCAAACGCGCTGAAAGAGATCGCGATGACTCCGACTTCGTTTATCCAAAACAGAAGAAGAAAATAAATGAATATCCTCTTCCACAGCCTGCGGCTCTGAGTTCTGCCGCTGGTTTCGGCGACAAAGAGATTTCCTCCACTGAGCCAAAATCGAGAGAATTGACTGAAACCACAGCATACAGAATTCTGCAGCCCCATCAACAATCTCTTATAAAAATTTCTTCGACAAGTCCTTCTCTGAGTAAGTTAATTAATTTTATTATAATTCATATCAAAAACTGTTATACCTTTATATAAGAACAATTTAATTACTAACTTTGTTTTGAATATCTTGCAGTTCTACTGCGTATCAGGATACCGACAACGGAATCATGATTACAAGGAATGACATTGAGGACCTGATGTTCAGTAGAGACTTAGATGCAAATATAAATCATTTCTACATGCAGCATCTAGAGAAAGGAGAAGGATTAAAAGCATATTCTTTCGGAGCGAAGCATGGGTAAACATCTATTTTCTCCTTTACGGTTTACTGTAATATCAATTTCCTAATTCATTTGGTGAAATAAATCTTTGAACGTTAAATATTCTACTAATAGTCTTTATTGATGTTTAGGCATAAAGAATATACTGCGTCCAAGGTCGCAGTTAATAATTAAATTATTTCACCCGAATTTAATTTTAAAATGAAGTTTGCGACTTTTGTCGCAGTTGCTGGCCGCAGTCTTAATCAACAACATTGCGACCTTGGTCGCTGTTCCTGGCGGCAGTCTTAATCAACAACAAACACTGCGACCTTGGTCGCTATGCGTGTTAATATAAAGGAAGCACCTACCAAACGTACTGCGACCTAAGTCGCAGTCCATGTACTGCGACCCTGGATTGCTGTTGCTGGCCCTCTTTATCAATAACAACACTGCGATCTTGGTCGCTATATTAATTACTATAAATATGTGTTAATTAAGAAACGCTGCGACATTGATCGCAGTCTGTTGTCTTGACGTAATGACTTCTTATTTTCATTAATTTTTTCTTATATTTTAAATTCATTTTGTATTTTATTTTTTTTCTTGTCCGCAGCACAGTGTTGTATATAAAAGTGAAGATCTGGAAGATCATTTCATCAAGCAGCAGCTGTTGAAAAACTGGACAGCTGATGTGCAGTACATGTTCCTCCCGATCAATCACAAACATAGTGCCAACGATCCCAAATTTCACTGGACCTTTTTGGTATTTGATTGCCATACAGAAGAGTGGATTTTTTACAACTCTTTGGTCCAAGCTAAAAAAACTAGTATATTAAAGCTTTACCAAAAAGATGCAAGAATAATGGTGAGTTGAAATTTAATATTTCGATTACTGGAAACTTGCATTTAATTTGATTAATACTAATTTTTTTCTTATTGACATTGCAGAAAGAAAGATTATTACAGATTTTTGAGATTGATTTCAATAAATTAATGAGAAAAACTAATATAAAATACACAAGATGCCTCCAACAAGCAAACAGGTATATAAATTTTTGACATCTCCTTACCTTTCATATTTTCTACATTTTTTATTACAAAAATCTAATTTCATTTAATGATTACTCTGTGCAAATTGCAGTGTTGATTGTGCTGTATATGTATGCAAGTACATGAAAAGCATAGCGTTTGGTAGTCCAGCAGCTGTTGATACTGTTACGGATGCTGATGTACAAAGACTAAGAAGTGAGCTTGCATACATGATACTTGCAGATAGAGAGAAGAGTTGGGATGAAGAAACAGAAATGATACGAATGACAGTATTTGAAGACTAACAGTTGACAATTTATTGATATAGCACAATTTTTTATTTTATAAACGTAAAAATAATTGCAATTGCAATTCGTTGAATATTTTTTTGTTTTATTGATTTAATTTATAAACATTTATATACATTTATTTATTATAAGTTCCATTGATTATTTCCAATTTACATTTGTTACACCTTGGATTTTACTATTGCGTACTGATGTTAGAAACAAACATGCGTTCAGTAATTGTATTGCGACCAAAGTCGCAGTAATGACCTGTTTGAGTTACAGCCTTTCCTTATACGGCGATACTTTAATCGAGACAGCGATCATGGTCGCAGTTACTTAATCATTTATCAGTTCCCAATGCGACTATGGTCGCAATAATGAACTGTTTTGGAGTTCAAAGTAATTTAATGTGAGAGTGTATTAACTTTTAAACTGTTTTGGATAACTGAACAGTCACCTAGAAAGTATACAATTTTTGAGAAAAGGTAGAAAATAAATTTGGGAGATATTCGCATGGTTCGACAGATTAAACCTTTTGGAATTCCGGGATTAAAAATATATAAAGGGTCATCAAGACAGGATTATAGACATACTAAATTGTCTTTGCTGAAACTCGTTACTCTCACTGTTCGGAAATAGATTCAAAAATGTCTTCTCCACCGTCTTCACCGGAAAGAAGCCAATCATCTAATGATGATTGGATGTATAGTTTTGAAGCGATGCCTCGCTACGGGTCAGAGGATGAGCTTGATACAGACAACCCGTTCTGGGAGTTCATTGATAAACCAAAATACATACATGAAGAGGAAGAAAGCGAAGAGGAGATTGTCGCTAAAGAGGTGGAAGGGACGGAAAGCGATACGGAAGACGAAAGCGGTCATACTCTTGACGACGAATCTGATTATGATGGTGATGACGAGGATTAGAAGTTTAAAATTTGTATTTTGTTTTTTTTAAATATATATAACTCTATTTTTTAAGGTTAATTGTGTGAATTACAGTTTTTACTACTATGTCTTGGTTGAAATGCTGTACAATTGTTACAAACCTTCATTTTAAATATTCTACTAATAGTCTTTATTGATGTTTAGGCATAAAGAATATACTGCGACCAAGGTCGCAGTTAATAATTACATTATTTCACCCGAATAAAATTTTAAATGAAGTTTGCGACTTTGGTCGCAGTTGCTGGCCGCAGTCTTAATCAACAACACTGCGACCTTGGTCGCAGTTGCTGGAGGCAGTCTTAATCAACAACAACACTGCGACCTTGGTCGCTATGCGTGTTAATATAAAGGAAACACCTACCAAACGTACTGCGACCTAAGTCGCAGTCCATGTACTGCGACCCGAGATTGCAGTTGCTGGCCCTCTTTATCAATAACAACACTGCGACCTTGGTCGCAATTAACCATTTACACTGCGACCAAAGTCTCTGTCTACATTATATACACAAAAATTAAACTATATAGGAGAATTTTGTAGCAGTAAAACTTTAAAGTACAACTATTTACAAAAATAATACAGTAGAAATTAAAGAATGATAATAAATCTGATTATAATGACAAGCCAGTGGCAGACTGCGACATGAATCTCTCTACACTGTGCGACCCTTGTCGCACTTCATGAAAAATTGAAGTCTTTGTTCCTTCAAGATGGAGGCAACCCAAACCTACGTCTTCTGCCATTAAAAAGGAAATAGTAAGAATTTTAAAGATACATCATTATAAAAAAATGATTAACAGGTTTAATGTAATACCAGTAACGGACAACCAGTCCTGTAATGGCCCAGCTCTTGGCAGTTACCATATCTTCGATGCTTAACTTCCTTCTGATATATAGAATCTTCAAAATCAGACTTAAGCCTGGATGCAGCTCTAGGCCTCCCCTTGGTTGGTACAGGACCAATTGGATCACGTATATTCAATTCTTCACCATCTCGCAATACGACAACGGATCCACTGGAACCAACTGTAGTTTTAGGCTGTGATGAATGATCATTTCCTAACACGGCTCTGTATTCTCTAGTGGTTTCTTGGGCAAAACTTTCCAAAACTGCCTCCAACTTTGAAAGATGGATATCAGAATCAGCGACCATGTCAAGAATTGCATTAAATTTTGAACGAATTGTCCACAATCTAGCCGTCCGTGGAGTGCCTTGACTGGGAAAAGGCTTCATGCCATTTTCAATTGCAACGTTTTTGTGACGAGCATCCAACCTCCATCTCTGAAGTATATATGATTCCGGTATATGTGTAACGTGATTGCGCCACAAAATACACAGAATATGTCTACATAGGATACCCTCTGTTTCAAATAACGAGCAACTACAAGAAACATGAAGTTCCTCACGCTTATCATAACTGACCTTTTCCCAGCTGTCTTTTGATTCTGAAAAATTACCAACCAAATATGTTGATCCAGGTTTGTCATGTTCCACCTCTTCTGAAAACAGTGTCATTACAACTGCCCATTCCTTTTGGAACAACTGAAAAATCTTCGGTGTATACAACTTCGAAACCTGTATCTCATATGGATTAATGTACAATTGGGCACAGAATTCAAACCCCGAAAATCTTGAAGAGATTCAGATGTACGACGGGCAGCAACAGCTTTATCATATTGGTGAACAAATTCCACTAGTTTCGTGTTTGCATTAACAAAATCATCAAAGAAGGAATTAATACTCTCGGACCTCTGACTGGTTGTCATTCCAGCACAGAAAACATCCTTGAGATATGCATTAACCCAATGTCCACGAAGCCTGTACATCTTCAACAACCAACTGTCTTCTTCTTCTTCTAAATGATATTTTTCATTCATCAGACGCCATCGTTCCTCACAAGTGCTTATATCACGGGAGGTGTACCAAGCATGAAAATCGGAGACCATATCTTCTCCATATTTGTTTGTCATTGGGATTTGTTGCTCGGCAATATGTTTCCACACATGCCAGAAAAAGTAACGGTGCCGAGAAGTTGGGAAAACAATCTTAATGGCGTCAACGATCTGCACATCCTGATCAGTATCAGCTTCGGTTCAACTCCATGCATGCACTTGAGCCATTTTTGGAATAGCCAAACAAACGTATCCCTCTGCTCATCAGCAAGCAATGCACAGCCGAACAAAATTGACTGCCGGTGATGATTTACTCCAGTGAATGGAACAAATGGCAAGCTCAAGTGATTAGTTCTGTATGTTGTGTCAAAAACGATCACTTCACAGAACCTCAGATACGAGGAAATAGCTCTTCCATCCCCCCAAAAATGCTTCTAAGTGTGCCCGCGTTATCGACTTCACTTGAAAAGAAGAATTCTGGATCGGTCTCGGCTTTCTCTTGAAAATATTTGATAATAGCAATAAACTCATGGTCGCAGTTATTTCTACGTTGACGAGTAAAATCAATAACTTGTTGCGGGCTCACTTCTTCTCAGCCTTCTCCCTGGCTCATTGCATTCACAACGCGGGAAATATTTGAAGGCCGCATTCCCACATCAACCAGATTGCTCATAATGCTTCTGCTAATCTTTGAACGATGAGTCTGGTGAGAGTAATGGTGATGTACCTTATTCGGGCTTGACAATTCATGTGAATGAGTATCAACAAATTTTGTGATAACCCAATATCTTCTGTCAAAAAGAAAACGAAGACGGACATGCATCTCAGCAGGACAAGCTACTCTAGTGTCAATTCGACGATGCACTGTAAGCCCCTCTTGTCTTTTGTCACACAACTTCTTCACACCTTCCTTGTTGCAGCAAAATTTTCTGCAAATAATCTCATAAGGAGGCTTCCGTGACTTATCTGTACCTTTTCTTCTCACGCTAAAACCTCTATTCCTTGCAAAAGAATTGTAGAAATTGTATGCTTCCATATCCGACAGGAACTGTTTCCCTATAAACTTATCTGAGCTTCCAGACATTTCTCCATGTGCATTCATATCCTACAAAAAAACAATTACACGAATTATATGAATATAAATATTTTTTATATATCACACGTCTAAAATATAAGTTATATAACTGCAACCAACGTCGCATAAGAGATGAAATCTATATTACTCCTTATTAAAGACTACGACCTAAGTCGCAGTTATCCGTATGAAGAAATCTATATTACTCCTTACTAAAGACTGCGACTTAAGTCGCAGTCTTTAGTAAGGAGTAATATAGATTTCTTCACATACGGATAACTGCGACTTAGGTCGCAGTCTTTAATAAGGAGTAATATAGATTTCATCTCGTATGTGAAATCTTTTTTTTTGTGACTGCGACTTAGGTCGCAGTCTTTAGTAACAAGTAATATAGATTTCTTCTCATATGGATAACTGCGACTTAAGTCGCAGTCTTTAGTAAGGAGTAATATAGATTTCTTCACATACGGATAACTGCGACTTAGGTCGCAGTCTTTAATAAGGAGTAATATAGATTTCATCTCGTATGTGAAATCTTTTTTTTTGTGACTGCGACTTAGGTCGCAGTCTTTAGTAACAAGTAATATAGATTTCTTCTCATACGGATAACTGCGACTTATTAGGTCGTAGTTATCCGTATGAGAAGAAATCTATATTACTTCTTACTAAAGACTGCAACCTAAGACGCATACCCAAAAAAAAAATTCACAGCCGGAGATTATTTTCAAATAAGATTGCGACAGAATATTAAAACGGTCGCATTTCTGAAACTTTAAAAAATGTGTTATAGGTCGCAGTCCCACATAGACTAAAGAGAAAAATTCAATATTTAAGAAATTGTTTTTAAAAATTGAAACAATTAAAACCTATTGATCGGAATGCAAAGATGTGAACCCTTCAAGATTTTCAATATTCTGAGAGAAAGTAGAACCAGATGCAATATCTTCCATATTTAGATCGCCAGTAGACTGCTCAGACGTCGACATTAAATATTTTGGAGAAAAAATTGATCTGAAAAGATTTTATATTTTCAGAAAAAAGTTTATCGCAGGCTGAAAAGG
The DNA here is from genome assembly GCA_038442645.1 of Agave tequilana. Classification (NCBI taxonomy): domain Eukaryota; kingdom Viridiplantae; phylum Streptophyta; class Magnoliopsida; order Asparagales; family Asparagaceae; genus Agave; species Agave tequilana. The sequence goes on from JAVJIF010002873.1 coordinate 233,944, forward strand.
AGAATCTAGATCTGACAAAGAGAGGTAAGGAAATAGGGGGGAAAATAATTTATAAACAATAACCTAAATCCTATACAGAGTGGCAAAAAAAAGGGGGAAAAATAATAATAAATAATAACCTAAGTCTGACAACGTAGCTTTTCATAAGGGGTATTTGGTAATTTAACTTCTTCCTATAAGCGGGCCGCAAGTTAGTGGGGTGACAAAATTGAGCCACGTCACCGTAGGCTGATAGAGTTCTCTCAGCTGCAGGCTGATATACATTTCTCTCTCTCTCTCTCTCTCTCTCTCTCTCTCTCTCTATATATATATATATATATATATATATATATATATATATATATATATATATATATATATATATATATATATATATATATATATATATATATATATATATATATAGCATCAAGGAATCCTAGTTCAACTCATCATAGATTTAGGCCCTTGATTTATAACACGAGTTTCACACGTGTAGATGAGTCACACGTTTTAATTTAAATACACTCATGGCTAAGTGTAATTGAAAACATGTCTAGACTCAAACCATTTAGGTTTGATCAATTCTTTATTGGGTCAAACAACATACGTTAAGTTGGCAGGTGCAAATATCCAATTGACTTAATTAGAAAATTAGACTTTAAAACAAAATAAGTCTAACATTTATAACACCATGTGTTTCATGCTAAGCTCGTGTTCATTTCAAATTGGTATCATAAATCGAGATTAATTTCAATTGATATCATAATTTCTAAAACTTATGCATTAATTTTTGTAGTTGTTCCAAAAGGGCGAGACATTTCTTGATTTTAGTTTTAATTGGAATCTTCATTCCCTACTTTTGAGAAAAATTATTTTCTTTTAGTTAATGTTCATATTTTCAACTGGTATTAATTATTACATTGGTATCCACATTCCAAGTTGATTTGCTAATTGATATTTATGTTTATCCATTTGATTTCAATTGATATTTTTTTGATATCATGCTACATTTTCAATTAATATCCTTTGCATGATTTTCAATTGATTCTCTTTGGTATTCGTACACTCAATTGATGTATCTATGTTATTTTAATTTGATTTATCAAAAATTTTAATGGATTTGTATTGCTTATAAGCAAGGAGAGTTAACTTAATGTCTCCTCTATATGTAAATTTATGATGAGTGTCTTGTTTAAAAAAGAGATTGACCTCTCTTCTCTATATCGTACATGTGTACAGGAGAGCTTAACATCTCTATCTATATATTATATATTATGCTTATGGGGGTTAGGATTTAGTCATCACTTCTATATGTAATGCATGTATGCATGAGAGTTAACATCTTTTCTCTTCATAGATTTATATCACGTATACATTTATCATATTTTCTTTACCCTTTATTGATGAACTGACAAAAGAGGGGAGAGAAATTTAGAGTTTATATATGCATGTTATTTATGTTTATGTTGTTTATGTTTTTGTATATATATGTTTTATATGTGTTTTATATTCAAGATTTGTTTGATATCTATGAGCTTACATTGAATATTTATATATTTTATGCTATGCATGAGTTAAGGGAAAGCTTTTACAAAGCTTGTCTTTAATTCATGCATATATAACTCCATAAGTTTTGTCATTATCAAAAAGGAGAAGATAGTTGGCCAAGGGCCTATCACTTTAGTTTTGAAGATGATTAACTCACGTGTTATAGTACTAATGATCTTGTACTTATTAGGTTATAGATATTCAATCAAGATCTTAGTTGGTGTTTAGTTTAAAAAAAAAAAAACTCAAAGTCGAGTTTTGAAGCTAGCACATGTTGATTAAAGAGCTCAAGCATAAAAATCATATCAAGCATTCAAGGAATCTAACTCGAAGGAATCATGTTTGAATCAAGTCTACTTGGAGAAGAAAATCTAAAAGAAGACTTATGTCTAGACTTTGTAAGTTTAGAAGATTTATATAGAATAGATTAGTTGCTCGTGCTTAACACCCACAAAAGTTTGATGTTGATTTTTCAAGTATAAAAGATTTGATTTTTGGTTTAACCCGTTTCGAATTTAACTAGAACACGTTTTTGCTTTCATGAATATATTAAATTAAAAAAAGTTTACATTGATTTATATATGTATTTGATTTCATCCATACACATTGGTGCTTCTATTGTGTTTAAGAAACTTACTTTGATGAGTTGCATGAATTTAAGTTGTATATTTATCAAAAATTATTTTCATGATGTAGATTAAAATATATTTTCAAATACAAAGTTTATATCATTTTATATATGTGTTGGATTTTACCCATACACATTAGACTTCAATTAAGTTTCAATAGTTTGTTATTGTATTTATATATCTTTTTGAAATAAATTAGATTTTTATTTAAAAGTTTAGTTTTTGAAAAATATGATTTTATTTAAGATTGGAATTTTTTATCTCAAAAATATGTTCACATGTTAGCAATATGTGTTGATATTTAATCACACATATTTGTACTTCTATATATTTATATGAACTTATTTTTGCAGAATTTATTGAGATTTATTGTGATTTAAAATTGGGTTCAAGAAGATTTTTAAAATTACCATAACATAGTTTTGGCGCTGAGCTTGGTCAATCGCCCGGTCGATTGTTTGACTCAGTGCTCTCTGTTGTTTTCGGTCAACTGTCAGAGAGCTTTGCTCTCTGAATGTTTGGTGTAGTCGACAGCCCCGACAACCCCCAGCGGTCAAAAAACTGATCGTTGGCAGTCGACCAACAGGCCTCTCTGGCCTGAAATTTTGACCATCGACTATTTTTAGTATTAGTCTATAAATAGGGTTTTTGATTAGGGTTTTAAATAAAATTTTACAAGAGCTTTTCTTCTAGTTTTCTAGTGCCTTCTTCCCTATTTTCTAAAGAGTTTTCTACAATTTTTGAGCTTCAAAACCATATCTTTTCAAGTGTTTAAAAGTCTTGAAAAATTAAAGAAAAAAAGTTTGAGAATTACATGTTTTGTTCTTCTAGTTTCTATATCATCAAAGAAGTTTTTCCCAATTATTTTCTAAAGAGATTCATTTTCAAAATCTTTGTTTTCTCACAAATTTGAACTATCATTGCAAAATCTGTCTGTCCTTTAGGATATTATATTGTGAGATATTTTATTTGTGATCTTTGTAATCACTAAGGATTGTCAACTCTTTTTTCTTTGCTTTGTGCAAGTGACTTTGTGCCCTCCTCTTATGTAGAGGAGTATTGGCTTTGTGCCCTCCCTCTTGTGTAGAGGCGATTGCTTTGTGCATTGGCTTTCTGCCTCCTTTTGTGTAGAGGATTGGAGTTTGTTTCCTTTATGGAGTTCCTAAGTGGAGATAGTGAAAATCCTTCTAGGTGAAGGTGGGGACGTAGAGCTTGGTGCTCAAACCTCAAAACATATCCTTATATTTACGTTTGGCTATCTCTCTCAACTCTACTCTTGTTATATCTTGCATTGCTCTTATTACTTATACATATATGCTTGATATTGTGTTTACACTTGTTTCAACCCAAGAGAGCTACTGAAGCACCAACTCTTATAATAGAGGAATCTTGATGAGAAATTCTAGAGCCCTTCACCGGGATTCGACTTCACTCTTTAGTTATCATTTGTGTATTTATTTTTAATAGAAAGTTTTAAATTCCACACTAGATTAGCACTTCACTTATTCACCCCCCTCTAGGTGAATTTTCAATCTCAACCATCACGCCAGCAATCACGACCGTTACAACAAATTCGCACATGAGGGGGCACGACCGAGGGGGGACACGGCCGTGGCCTGGATGTGCGTGGCCAAAAGGGAAGGAGGGGGAGGTGGGGTGCACCGGGCGGAGGTGGTATGCTGGGGAGGAGATGGTGGTCGATGGTGGTGGTGGAGTGGTGAAGGTGACGGTGGTGGTGGTGATGGGGTTGGTGGGGTGGTGAAGGTGATGATGGTGGAAATGGTGGCGCTGGTGGTGGTTTAGTGGTTGTGGAAGTGGTCGTTTGTTGGTGGAAATGGTGGTGGTGGAGGAGGAGAGGGAAAAAGGAAAAAAAGAAAAAGAAAAAGGAAAAAGAAATAAGGAAAGAAAAATGGAAAAAAGGATAAAGAGATTGAAATAAAATAAAATGAAATGGCAAGCAATAAGTTGGGCTCTTGGGCTTGAGTTGGGCTCAAGTCTGGGTCTGAACTTAGGTTCCAGGCCTAGTTCAGGGTCCATAGAATATGGCCGAACATTAAATAATAAACAGACAAATAGAACTAATACGGCGAAAAATCGAGACACATAACTGGGTATGTATTCCGAGGTCGGGTGTTACAATAGCCATATTTGTGACTTGTATGTGCATTGCACGTGAGCATGAACTTGAGACTCCACGTAACATTTCTAATTTTCTAGGAAGTGCTATACATACAAATAAGGAATGCCCACGTGTCTGCCTTAAAAAATATAAATCTTTATGAGAAGGTACCGTTTACGTTTGTAATTTTGATATTTCAAAAGCTGATCCGGCAGAGGAAGCCTAATAAGTTTTAATTACACTTTAATTAATGTAGAATCTTACTTAATCATAAAATATATAACCATTCTGAAAGTTTAAGGTGGGATCATGTGTGAGCGAGACAGACGCAACTCAAATCTAAGTGCAATCTGAAACATTTTTTACGAACATGAGTTGATGTTAGAAGTAGGGAAGTCTTCTAAATTAGGTTGGAGAGGTATGGGCATCACTATGCAAATGGATCACTAAATCTATCAAGAAATTGGCTGGCTCGTTTGAAATTGATGCGAAGTATACCTATTTGGAGAAGTTATGTTGTAAGTAATTTACCAATGTTATTTTCTAAAGACAAAAGTGACCTCTCTTTACGCACCCCATCATTTTCCCATTGAGCCGGACATTAATGACATAATTTTAAGAGAGTGTCGTCGTTATGATGCATGCCAGATTTGAAGCTTGAACTCTTTGCTCGTTACAAAAAGATTTTAATGGCTGCCCTTACGTGAAGAAAAAAATATAATGATATGGATTTTTATTAAATTATTATTGAGTAGATTTATTTTGAATGGATAAGCTAGCTGGAAAAGGAAGTGGATCTTTTACATTAGGCATTCGTCATTAGGTTGAATTAAAGGTTGATGAAGATGCTTACCTGATTTGTAAGTCAAGCATGGCTACTAAAAAAATTTCACGTGCATTAAGCGCCAAACACAAACTCAAACTCCCATTAGAGACCCAACTGAAGGTGGTGGGAGCAAAGTAGGGTCCCTGGTCGGCTGGAGGAGAGAGTTGAAGTGGCTATCAATTTGTGGTCACAGAGGAGGTGTAATTTGAGAAGCAAGTTTAGTCCCACATCGGGTGGCGTGGAGAAGAAAGACGCTATGCTGGATATAAAAATAAGTAGTGCTCTATCAGGGTTTCATACTTACCTGGACGGGGTCTTTTGGGTGATCAAAAAGGCCCAGGCCTAGGTCAGGAGCCTCCATTGCACTTCGGAGGGGTCTTGGCCTATCATCTCCCCAAGTGGGAGAGTGAACGTCATAATTTGTTGCTGTGGGGGTACGCGCACGCGCGGCCCCCGTCCAATTCTTAATTTCTTTAAAATTTTATTTTAGTTTTTAGTTTTGGCTACCAAATGTTGTCTAGGTTTTTAGTCTATTATGCCTAAACCAGACACCATTTGATTAGTTTTTTTATCTGAGCTTTATTTCAAAGCTTTTAATCTTAGACCCCACAATACTAGAGCTGACCCCAGCCCTTAATTCACACAGCCATATTGTTGTTTCAGTTTAGTTCATACAATCGATTGGTTAAAAATATATTATATCTTCATGGGGGATGTCTGAATTTGTTTGATATCTGCAGGAGTTGTTGAAATTTGTTATAGATGACCCAGAAATCAGTGATTTCGTACTGGGAGATGGGAAAGGGGAAAAATCATGGAAGAAATTAGTCTTTTTGGTTGCACGTACATGAGAATTTGACGTATTTTTAGAGCTTGGTGTTACATAAACAAGAAAAGTGTTAGTTGCCGATAATTTAGTTGTTGAGAGATGGAGGTGATAAAATTTATCTCAACTAGAGCCCGATCAGGGGCTGTTTGACAATATGCGAGTGGCCCTGAAAGTGTGAAGAAAATGGAACACTTTTGGTTATTTTTAATATTTGTTTAAATGAAAGTAATTATGTAACTACAAAAGAGTGTTGAATTCATGGAGGATATCTTGCACGTCTCACTTCGGTTCTCGAAGCTCTGAAATGGGTATTGAAACAGAAAAAATGGGTTTGATATACTTATAAATAACCAATATATTGTTGCTATATCACCTTCTTTTTTTGCAGTTTCAAAATTTTACATGCGTGTAAACAAACACTTTTTTATATTATTTTGCTTATGAGGAAGTACTCTCACATTTGCCCAAAAAAAAAAAAAAGTCCATTTTCACTCGTCAGCCTCACTCTAGGCTGAGAAAGTGGTTGAAAAGTGAGGATTGAAAAGAGCCCTAAGTTCAAATTTACAGTACAAAAGATAATTTTCTAACATTTTCGTTTCCTAAAAATTAATTTTATATAATTGTAAATGAGAAAAATATAGTTATTTGGCTTGACTCTACGTGACTCACTTACAGTTGCACTCATTCAATGATTTCACTTAAAACTAGAATTTCACACAGTTGTGCAAATTGAAATGAGGGGACAACAATCTTTGACCTGATCGAGCCCAACACAAAATTGCCAGTCCAATGAGTATGGGTTTTAATGGGTGAATCCAGCTAATCCAAATTATCCAATTGGTGACGGCTCAATTACGATTAAATATAAGCAAAATATTTTACTTTTTTTTTTTATAATAAACTCATTTTCTTTTGTAGAATTTTAGTTTATTAACATTTTTAGAAAACAGTTGAATCTTTTTTATTGGAAAATTTCCCTTTCTTGGCTAAAATTTACTAGGTTGGAATTTTTCGGGTCAAACACGGATTGGCACTGGAACCGAGACTGGAGCAGGCCTCAGACCAGGCCCTGAACTTCTTTTTTGGCCTTGGACTAGGCGTTGTATTTTTTAATTGAATTTATTAAGACTTGTACTAGCACATAACTTTTTAGTTGGGTTTACTAGAACTTGAACTAGGAGTTTTAGTTGAACAATTTAGAGGAATAGTTAGGGCAATTTTATAGGAGTTTTCATAATATGATATTATTCATTATTTGATCGTATTAAAATCTAATCATATTAGTGTAAGTAGGCTAAAATTGAGTTAATATTATTGCTAAAATTTTTACTAATTAATTAGATTTATCACAAGATTACTATAAACATTTCATAAGGAATAATAAAATAAGTCAATATTAAATAATTATGTAAAAATATATTACTATTTAGTTAATATTTGTTAGTAACAAATATTAACTTAATAATAATTGTTATTAATTGAATATATTTTATGATTAATAGTTAAAATATTATTTATCAGTAGCCATTATTAATTGCAGTAATAATTGGGATGGGATTAACAGGAGGGGAGAGATAGAACATGAGAAATTCTTGTCCAAATGAAAAGTTTACAAGTTTTCACATGGATTTTTGTGATAGTTAAATTGGTTCAAATGTCATACTTAGACTAAAATGTAGAATTTCTAAAATTCAGTCCAAATCTCAATTCTACTAAAAAATAACACTAGATTTTGAAATCAAAATCCCAATCCCAAAATCAATAAAACTAGATTTCAAAAATTCACATCACAGTCCCATACCAATAAGACTAAATTCAAAATCCAAATTTCTGTGCCAAATAAAAAACACTAATTTTTGAAATCTTAGAAATTGACTAGTTCAACTCAAGAATCCTGAACCAACACCACCTCCTAAAATACCATGAATTTTCAACCATTTTGAGAAAAATATTATGAACTTCTAAGAATGTAAAACATTACTATAGTGGTCAAAAATTGATCCTTAGCAAGATGCTGACACGTGCCAAGCAACCAGGCCTCCTTTTTGAAGTTTCTGCAACAAACAACTAACCTCGTTAGATCGGATCCTCTCGAGAGCATTCACAGTTCTCAGAGTCACTTCAACCCGAACTCAAGTCAACCTCCAAAGCTCCTCCACCCAGACCAGTCCCGGAGTGAACCCCCGTTCCGGAGGCATCACCCTCTGGAGTCACCAGCAGTCCATATCCCTGACTTCATCCGGAGGCTCTAAGTAACAACCGCCGAGATCTCCGCCTGCAATCATGCGGCCTTTTCTCTCCCACGTTGAAGACGTGTAACGATCATGCGCTCAAGGTGGAAGCATGCTAAATGAGGATGCTAATATATTAAATGAAGAGCTTATCATATTTTGTGAGGATTTATTGAAAAAATAAAAATTGTCGAAAAATAAGAGTTTAAAATTGAAGGAAAAATAATTTTTTTATCTTCTAAACTTTATTATGTTTTAGAAGAAAAGAAGAAATTTCAAAGAAAAATTATTTTCTCTCTTCAAAACTTGATCTTGTTTTAAAAGATAAAGATTTGATTTAAAATGAAATTGACTTTGTGAAAATCCAACTTTATTTTGTTTCAAATAAAAACGAGTCTTTGAAAAAAAAAATTGTCTTAATTTCAAAAGAAAAGGACTCTTTGAAAATGATTTGTTTCAAAAAGAAAAGGTTTCTCTTTCCAAAGAAAAGGTTTTTATTTCTCATACTCATGTTATTTCTTCAATTGTTGAAAATGAGATTTATATTTTGAAGAAGAACATTGATTGTTGAAAAACTGACCGTTGACGGTCGATCAACAGGCCTCTCTGGCCTGAGATTTGACTCCATCAACTATTTTTAGTATTAGTCTATAAATAGGCTTTTTAATTAGGGTTTTAAACAAAATTTTACAAGAGTTTTTCTTCCAGTTTTCTAATGCCTTCTTGCCTATTTTCTAAAGAGTTTTCAACAATTTTTGAGCTTCAAATCCATATCTTTTCAAGTATTTAAAAGCTTTGAAAAATTAAAGAAAACAAGTTTTGAGAAATACATGTTTTGTTCTTCTAGTTTTTTTATCATCAAAGAAGTTTTTCCCAATTGTTTTCTAAAAAGATTCATTTTCAAAATCTTTGTTTACTCACAAGTTTAAGCTATTATTGGAAAATCTATCTATCCTTTAGGATCATATATCGTGAGATATTTTATTTGTGATCTTTATAATCACTAAGGATTCTTAACTCTTTTTCTTTGCTTTGTGCAAGTGGCTTTGTGCCCACCTCTTGTGGAGAGGAGTATTGGTTTTGTATCCTCCCGCTTGTGTAGAAGAGAATTGGCTTTATGCCCTCCCCCTTGTGTAGAGGTGAGTGCTTTGTGTATTGGCTTTGTGCCTCCTTTTGTGTAGAGGATAGGAGTTTGTTTCCTTTGCGGAGTTCCTTAGTAAAGATAATGGAAATCCTTCTTGGTAAAGGTAGGGACGTAGAGCTTGGTGCTCAAACCTCGAAATATATTCTTGTATTTGCGTTTGGCTATCTCTCTCAACTCTATTCTTGTTATATCTTGCATTGCTGGATTACTTATATATATATATACATATATATATATATATATATATATATATATATATATATATATATATATATAGAGAGAGAGAGAGAGATAGACTTGTATCCTTTCAAAAGGATTTGATCCCGGATCCCTCCCACTCAAATTCAACCCTCCAACATTCGAATACAAGATCCACTCCGTTGAAGTTGATCTATACTATTTCAAGTATCTATAAACCAAAAATCAAGTGTTTTAAATACTTTTTGCCCATCCATCAAGTAGGGGAAAAACGGACGGCCTAAATAGTGAGTTGGTTAGTTTAACGGTGTAGAACATTTGAAATCTAACAAAAATTAGTTTATAGGGGTTTTTAAATGTTTAGATCATAATGAAATGGTCGGATCGAGAATTTGTATGTCTAAAGACATAGATCTAACCAACTCACTACTTCCGGCCGTCCATTTTGCGTCGCTTGATGGATGGGCAAAAAGTATTTAAAACACTTGATTTTGGTTTATAGATACTTGAAATAGTATAGATCAACTTCAACGGAGTGGATCTTGTATTCAAATGTTGGAGGGTTGAATTTGAGTGGGAAGGATCCGGGATCAAATCCTTTTGAAAGGATACAAGTCTATATATATATATATATATATATATATATATATATATATATATATATATATATATATATATATATATATATATAGACACACACACACACACACACACACATATAAATACACTTATATATATACACACACACACACACACATATATATATATATATATAAAGATATAGGGGGTTACTGTACCTCAGCCGACAGCAGAGAGAGTTTCTCAGCAGGCATTATGTGGCTTCATATTAGCCGCAGAGAAGTCAAAAATTTAGGCGGTAAAAGAAGACCCTCAACCACTTTTCGTTGCCCAATGACCAAAATACCCTCAGTTTCACTTTTAACCTGGCTACAACTGTTCCTTCACTAAAAAAAATACAGATCTAAAAATTTTGAGTTTTTTCAAACAAAAAAATTACATATCTTGATTACTAAATTTTAGAAAAATAAATTATTTTAAAAGAATGCACCCATGGTCGCATTAATGTTCAAGTTTTTTTTGAAAGATGTTTTAATCACAATAAAAATCCATTACTGTGACTTGAAACAGTTTATTTTAAATTGGATTTAAATTTTTTAATAACATTTTCACTTTTTATATTTATTTTTATTTTACATTGCGACCTTTGGTCGCAGTGTTGCAGCCTTTTTTTATTTTTTCGATTAGGGTCGCAATATTTTTTCGATCTTGCTAAGCTAAATAGGATACTGCGACCGTAGTCGAGTCTTATGAAATAAGAGTCGCAATCAATTGAAGTAGTGGCAATAATCTCGTAAGTTTCGCATTCTTATGAAACAAGAGACATAATCAATTGAAGTAGTGAAAATGTCTCAAAAGTTAAGTAATTAAGATGGTTATAAGACTGCGACCGAAAACTACGATATTGATCACAGTCTTATGTAATAGCAGTCTTTTTGAAAAGTTTTGTTTGATAACACTGCGACCTTGATCGCAGTATTTTATAACTTATTTTTCATTTTTGTGACCAAGGTCGCAGTCTTTTTATTAATAAATTTTAATTGGACTGCGACTTTGGTCACTGTGTTGTAAAATAAATGGTTTGAAGATGAAATTTCATACTGCGACTATGATCACATAATTCAATTTTATATGACAATTTATTATTATGAATGCGACCAAAGTCGCAGTCCTGATGAAAAGGACAGCTTTTAAAATAATTTTTTTCCTGCGACTTCAGTAGCATCTCTGATAGATTGGTTATATATTTATGTGTATTTTATTTCGTCTTTCAGATTTTAAATCGAATAGCCAATATTTCCGATAATGAAAATTTTCAGATAGGCTTTCCTTTGGAAGAAGAAGAGAAGAATCACGATGAAAATATTGAAGCTGACATCCTGAGGGAAAATGAACATTTCAAAATAGCTGCTGGAGATCTAGATCTGCAACTAAAAATTAATATCTGATCCCGCTCTTCTTTTTTAGAACGACATTCTTTACAAGTCAAAAATCTAGATCTGACAGCGTGAGGAGACACAGATAGATAGACATATAAAAGGGGAGAAAAAATAATAATAAAGAATATAAAACTAATACATCATTCCAAAAAAAAGACAAACGATAGGGGCTTTTAGTAATTTCAATTATTTTCAAAAGCGAGACGTCATTTTAGATTGTCGAATTATGTGGCTTATAATGTGCCACGTCACCGCAGGCTGAGAGGGACTCTCAACTGTCAGCTGATATATATATATATATATATATATATATATATATATATATATATATAGACTTGTATCCTTTCAAAAGGATTTGATCCCGGATCCTTCCCACTCAAAATCAACCCTCCAACATTCGAATACAAGATCCACTCCGTTGAAGTTGATCTATACTATTTCAAGTATCTATAAACCAAAAATCAAGTGTTTTAAATACTTATTGCCCATCCATCAAGCGACGCAAAATGGACGGCCGAAAGTAGTGAGTTGGTTAGATCTATGTCTTTAGACATACAAATTCTCGATCCGGCCATTTCATTATGATCTAAACATTTAAAAACCCCTATAAACTAATTTTTGTTAGATTTCAATTGTTCTACACCGTTAAACTAACCAACTCACTATTTAGGCCGTCCGTTTTTCCCCTACTTGATGGATGGGCAAAAAGTATTTAAAACACTTGATTTTTAGTTTATAGATACTTGAAATAGTATAGATCAACTTCAACGGAGTGGATCTTGTATTCGAATGTTGGAGGGTTGAATTTGAGTGGGAAGGATCCGGGATCAAATCCTTTTGAAAGGATACAAGTCTATCTCTCTCTCTCTCTCTCTCTATGTATATATATATATATATATATATATATATATATATATATATATATATTGTGCTTACACTTGTTTCAGTCCAAGAGAGCTATTGAAGCACCTCAACTCTTATAATAGAGGAATCTTGATGAGAAGTTCTAGAGTCCTTCACCGAAAATTCGACTTCTCTCTTTAGTTATTATTTGTGTATTTATTTTTTAATAGAAACTTTCAAATTTCACATTAGATTAGCACTTCACCTATTCACCCCCTTTTGGTGAACTTTCAATCTCAACCATCAAGCCAGCAGTCACGACCGTTATAACAAATTCGCGCATGAGGGGGCACGACCGAGGGATTATACTATCGCTCTCGTTAAGTACTGCGACCATAGTCGCAGTAGCGCGACCATAGTCGCAGTCTATGACCGCATACTATATGTAAAAACTAATTTAATAGTTCATAGGAGGATCAGACAACAGTCAGAAATGAAGAACAAAAAATATAGAATAATACGTAAACTGCGATTATACTATCGCTCTCGTTAAGTACTGCGACCATAGTCGGGTCCTTGATCGCATTATACATTACATGCGAAAAAAGTAAACTGCGACTATATTAAAAATCATTAAATATCAAATCAGATTAAAAAAATTAAAGAAGCATTCAAATTAGTTTCGTAATTTAATAAAAAAATGTTGGCAGTTTGGCCGCAGTTATAAAAGATAATTGTCACAAAAATTGAATAACGTCATAAAATATAAAAATATAATAAACTATACATATCCACTGTCTTTTACCGACAGAGTAGCTTTTCATAAGGGGTATCTAGTAATTTAACTTCTTCCTATAAGCGGGCCGCAAGTTAGTGGGGTGACAAATCTTGAGCCACGTCACCGCAGGCTGACAGAGTTCTCTCAGCTGCAGGCTGATATACATTTTTCTATATATATATATATATATATATATATATATATATATATATATATATATATATATATATATATATATATATATGAGAAAAATGTATATCAGCCCGCGGGCTGAGAGTACTCTCTCAGCCTGCGGTGACGTGGCTCGATTTGTCACCTCACTGACTTGCGGCCCGCTTTTAGGGAGAAGTTAAATTACCAAATACCCCTTATGATAACTTTTCCTTATTGTTTATTATTATTTTCCCCCCTTTTATTTTTGCCGCTCTTTATAGGATATAAATTACTTTTCGCCTTATTTCTTTACCTCTTTTTTGTAAGATCTAGTTTTTCCTTTTCAGCGTGGGATAAAATTTTTTTTGAAAATATAAAATCTTTTCAGATCAATCTTTTCAGCCTGCGATAAAATTCTACTTTATAGTTTATTTTTTTTATATATAATGTAGTCAGAGTCTTTGGTCGCATTGTAGATTTAAACTGCGACCTTAGTCAAAGACTTTGATCGCAGTGTACATGGTTAAATGCGACCAATGTCGCAGTGTTGTTATTGATAAAGATAGCCAGCAACTGCAATTTAAGGTTGCATTACATGGACTGCGACTTTGGTCGCAGTACGTTAAGTAAGTGTTTTCCTTTAGATTAACATGCATAGCGACCAAGGTCGACAGTGCTGTTTTGGTTTAAGACTGCCGCCAGCAACTGCGACCAAGGTCGCCGTGTTGTTGTTTTATTAAGTGTTGTTTTGATGCGACTTGGAGTCACTCCGTGAGACGCGACCTGTCATAAAGATTTTATGAGATCTTTTTAACGTCAAGTCTACGTTGACGAACCCGCACCATTCGTTGTTTCCCGAAGCTGTTGTCCATTAAGGCCGACGGTTCTGATTAATGAACCATTAATTATGGTTATTATGGGCTGGCTATAAATAGGGCTCACACTCTCCCTTTAACAGCCCATAATTAGACTGTTTTCATTTGAGAGCAATTGCTCTGAGAATTTTCGCCTTCTTCAGAGTCTCTAACAGGGGCCTGCCTCCATGGATGAAGATGACCCTATGCACGAAGATGACCCAGAGCTTGATTGTCCTTTTTCAGGTTCGCTGGGCCTCTGGGAGTATATTTTGGCCGATGAACTTGATCGATGTTCGTCCACAAGGGAAGAAGTCATGGTCCGCGACGTCCACAGTTTTTTAATACACGGGGACCTCAATAACACCACTGCTCTTATTCAATAAGGGCTCTTTTGATGTTTAATCTTCTTTGTACTGCTATATTGTAACAGTCAATCTTATTGTACAAGAGATCGTTTTTTGTATCATTTTCACATGCCTGGAGATAAATGCCTGGACATAAATAAAAAGACCTCAATAACACCACTGCTCTTAGTTAACAATGGCTCTTTTTTGATGTTTAGTTTTCTTTGTACTGCTATATTGTAACACTCAATCTTATTGTATAAGAGATCGTTTTGTATCATTTTCACATGCCTGGAGATAAATGCGTGGACATAAATAAAAAGCATATTTGTTTTTTAATAAACTACGACCTTTTTGGTCGCAGTCATGCATTGCAAACAAAACAACTTGGACCAGAGACGCAAATGCGACCAAGGTCGCATAAGACTACAGTGCAAACAGAAACAACTGCGACCAGGGTCGACATTGCGAGCAAAAACTGCGACTAAGCAACTGCTGCGGTGACATGTCACCTCGTCGCAGTGTTGTTGTTGATTAAGACTAAAGACCAGCAACTGCGACCAAGATTGCAGATTAATTTTTTAAGACTGCGGCCATCAACTGCGACCAAGGTCGCAGTGTTGTTGTTGATTATTTATAAAGACCACCAACTGCGACCAAGGTCGTAGTGATGTTGTTAATTAAGAGTAAAGACCAGAAACTGCGACCAAGGTCGCTGTGTATTTTATTAAGACTAAACACCAACAACTGCGATCAAGGTCGCAGTTTATTTTATTAAGACTACGGTCAGAAACTGCGACCAAGGCAGCAGTGTTGTTGTTGATTAAGACTAAAGTGCAGCAACTGCGACCAAGGTCGCAGTGTATTTATTAAGTTTGCGTCCATGGTCGCAGTATTTCAACCAA
This sequence comes from Agave tequilana, assembly GCA_038442645.1. Classification (NCBI taxonomy): domain Eukaryota; kingdom Viridiplantae; phylum Streptophyta; class Magnoliopsida; order Asparagales; family Asparagaceae; genus Agave; species Agave tequilana. The sequence goes on from JAVJIF010002873.1 coordinate 249,348, forward strand.
TACATAGTAGTAAAAATGTAATTCACACAATTAGCTTTAGAAAACAGATTTATATATATTTAAAAAGAAAAACAAAATACAATTTTTTTAACTTCTAATCGTCGTCATCACCATCGTAATCAGATTCGTCGTCAAGAGTCATGCTTTCGTCTTCTGTCTCTTCCTCCTCTTCAGGTACTGTCTCATCGTCGCTTTCTTCCTCTTCATGTTTGTGTTTTGGTTCATCAATGAACTCCCAGAAAGGGTCGTCTGTATCAAGCTCAGATTCTGACCCATAGCGAGACATTGTTTCAGAACTAAACATAAAATCATCATTTGATGATTGGCTTCTTTCCGGTGAAGACGGTGGTGATGGTGAAGACATTTTTTGAATGTATTTTCGGAACAGTGAGAGTAACGAGTTTGAGCAAAAAATAACTTAGTATGTTTTTAATCCTTTGCTCATGACCCTTTATATGTATTTAATCCCGGAATTCCAAAAGGTTTAAGCTCTCGGACCACGTGAATATCTCTCAAATATATTTTCTATCTTTTCCCAAAAATTGTATACTTCCTAGGTGACTGTTCAGTTATCCAAAACACTATAACTTTAAATTACTTTGAACTCCAAAACAGTACATTATTGCGACCAAAGTCGCATTGGGAACTGATAAATGATTAACTGCGACCATAAATTGCATCCGTAGTAGGATTGCGACTATGGTCGCAGTGTTTAAGAGCAGCAGTCGCAGTTTGGATATGTAATTAAAAGAGCTTATAAGTTAATATAGTGAGAAAGAGACCTTACAAAAAAAATAGAATTAAAAGCTTTTAAAAGAAGACAAAATATAATTGAATATCAGAAGATCAGGAAATCCTAATCCTCGTCATTATCACCATCATAAGCAGATTCATCGTCTTCATTCTTCTGCTCTTCCTTTTCATCACTTATTTCCTCATCATCTTGCTGTTTTTGAGGTTTTTTTTGTTTCACCGATGAACTCCCAGAATGGATCGTCTCTATCAAGCTCTTCGTCTGACCCGTTGCTAGGAAGCGAGCCTACAGCATCAGAGGACATGCTTTCATCAAGCATGTCTCCGTCAAGTGGCAGAGGAATAATGTCTTCTTCACTAACCCACATGAAAAATTCATTATCATCATGAATAGGAGGATCAGTTAATACATTATTTGATGTAGTGAGATAGTCAAAAGGAGTGAAGTCCAGACTGGTATCAGATTCACTAGAATATCCTAAAGACAAAGGACCGGTGGGGGATTGATTGAAGTTGAATTCTGAGTGTTCAGAGGAAGAAGATGGGGAAGACATGATTCAAGAATGAATTTTTTTTTGGAAGTTTTTGAAATCAAATTGAAAAGGAAGAGCAAAAATATAGTTTTTTTAGGTATGAGATAATATACTAGTAACAAGCATTATATAAAGGTGAATATTGTGGGAGAACATGAATAGTAATAATAATTGTTAGAGGTGATGATTGAGTATGTTAAGAAGTGGTAAAAAAAAATTATATTTAATTGAAGATTTATTGCGGGAGAATCCAAAGTACAAATTAACTTTTTATAGAATTGTTTGGCTATATCTTTAGATTACGTATGGTGCACATCTTTCCTTTCTCGAGATTAACATTAGTGCATCTCTTTTTTTCTAGACTGGTGTTGTATCACGGTAGATATAATATTAATTACTTCTTTTACATAAGGCATGAGAAAGAAGATTGCGAATTTGGTCGCAGTACCGAAGGAGGTCGCATTGCTATGCGATAGCATTTTTTGTCTTGTATTCTTTATTCTGTATTAAGTCTGCGACCATGGAATATTTTTTTACTTTTGAATGCTAGAAGTCGCAGTCGTCATTTAAAAGGGGTATTTTTGTCATTTTGATTCACGATTGTTTAGGCGGGATTTTTTGATTTTTTTTGGCGCCCACACTCTGCGACCGATGTGTGGCCTATATTCAGCCACGTCCCGCAGGCTGAGAAACTCTCTCAGCCCGCAGGCTGAGGTACAGTAAGCCCTATATATATATATATATATTGTGCTTACACTTGTTTCAATCCAAGAGAGCTATTGAAGCACCTCAACTCTTATAATAGAGGAATCTTGATGAGAAGTTCTAGAGTCCTTCACCGAAAATTCGACTTCACTCTTTAGTTATTATTTGTGTATTTATTTTTTAATAGAAACTTTCAAATTTCACATTAGATTAGCACTTCACCTATTCACCCCCCTTTAGGTGAACTTTCAATCTCAACCATCAAGCCAGCAGTCACGACCGTTATAACAAATTCGCCCATGAGGGGGCACGACCGAGGGGGTTCGCTGCCAGAAGGTAAGGAGGGGGAGGTGGGTGCACCGAGTGGAGGTGGTACGCTAGGGAGGAGATGGTGGTCGATGGTGGTGGTGGAGTGGTGAAGGTGATGGTGGTGGGGGTGAAGGTGATGGTGGTGGCGCTGGTGGCGCTGGTGGTGATTTAGTGGCTGTGGAAGTGGTCGTTTGGTGGTGGAAATGGTGGTGGTGGAGGAGGAGGAGAGGGAAAAGGGGAAGTCGGCAAGGGGGGCGACTCGACCTTGGGCTGGTGTTGGCTGGCCGCTGCAAGGGGGCAGAGCTGGTCGAGGGAGATGGTGGAGAGAGCGAGAGAGTGGGAGAGGAGAGTGAGGGAGAGGGTGAAAGAGTGTGTGAAGGAAATGGAGAGGGAGAGAACTAGGGAGAGTGGGGGTTTTGAGAGAGAGGGGTAGGGGTGGGTGGGAGTGGGGTGAGTGGGGATTGGAGGCGATGGTGGGTGAATGGGGGAGGGTGAAGTGGGGGGGGGGGGGGGGTGGGCTTGCTTGGGGAGAGAAGGGAGAGAAAAGGAAAAAAGAAAAGGAAAAAGAAATAAGGAAAAAGAGATTGAAATAAAATAAAATGAAATAGCAAGGCAATAAGCTGGGCTCTTGGGCTCGGGTTGGGCTCAAGTCCGGGTCTGAACTCAGGTCCCAAGCCTGGTTCAGGGTCCATAGAATACAACCGAATACTAAATAATAAATACAGAAAAATAGAGCTAATACGGCGAAAAAATCGAAACACGTAACTGGGTATGTATTCCGAGGTCGGGGTGTTACAATAGCCATACTTGTGACTTGTATGTGCATTGCACGTGAGTATGAACTTGAGACTCAACGTAACATTCTAATTTTCTAGGATGCCCCATACATACAAATAAGGAATGCCCACATTTCATTGAAAGAGTCTGCCTTAAAAAATATAAATCTTTATGAGAAGGTACCGTTTACGTTTGTAATTTTGATATTTCAAAAGCTGATCCGGCAGAGGAAGCCTAATAAGTTTTAATTACACTTTAATTAATGTAGAATCTTACTTAATCATAAAATATATAACCATTCTAAATGTTTAAGGTGGGATCATGTGTGAGCGAGACAGACGCAACTCAAATCTAAGTGCAATCTGAAACATTTTTTACGAACATGAGTTGATGTTAGAAGTAGGGAAGCCTTCTAAATTAGGCTGGAGAGGTATGGGCATCACTATGCAAATGGATCACTAAATCTATCAAGAAATTGGCTGGCTCGTTTGAAGTTGATGCGAAGTATACCTATTTGGAGAAGTTATGTTGTAAATAATTTACCAATGTTATTTTCTAAAGACACAAGTGACCTCTCTTTACGCACCCCATCCTTTTACCATTGAGCCGGACATTAATGACATAATTAGAGACCCAGCTGTAATTTGAGAAGCGAGTTTAGTCCCACATCGGGTGGCGCGGAGAAGAAAGAGGCAATGCTGGATATAAATAATTAGTGGGCTGACAGTGTTTCATACTTACCTGGACGGGGTCTTTTGGGTGATCAAAAAGGCCCAGGCCTAGGTCAGGAGCCTCCATCGCACTTCGGAGGGGTCTTGGCCTATCATCTCCCCAAGTGGGAGAGTGAACGTCATAATTTGTTGCTGTGGGGGTACGCGCACGCGCGGCCCCCGTCCAATTCTTATTTTCTTTAAAATTTTATTTTAGTTTTTAGTTTTGGCTACCAAATGTTGTCTAGTTTTTTAGTCTTTTATGCCTAAACCAGACACCATTTGATTAGTTTTTTTATCTGAGCTTTATTTCAAAGCTTTTAATCTTAGACCCCTAATCTTCTTGCCCACAATACTAGAGCTGACCCCAGCCCTTAATTCACACAGCCACATTGTTTCAGTTTAGTTCATACCTCAATTTGTTTGATATCTGCAGGAGTTGTTGAAATTTGTTATAGAGGCCCCAGAAATCAGTGATTTTGTACTGGGAGATGGGAAAGGGGAAAAATCATGGAAGAAATTAGTCTTTCTGGCGCGCGTGTTTTTGGAGTTTGGTGTTACAGAAACAAGAAAAGTGTTGGTTGTTTCAATTTAATTGTTGAGAGATGGAGGTGATAAAAGCTATCTCAACCCACCAGGGTTGTTTGCCAATATACGAGGAATATTGAAAGGGTGAAAATGAACACTTTTGGTTATTTTTTATATTTGTTTAAATGAAAGTGATTATTAATCTACAAAAGTCTCTTGTATTAAGACTTGGACTAGCACATAACTTTTTAGTTGGATTTACTAGAACTTGAACTAAGACTTTTAGTTGAACAATTTAGAGTAATAATTAGGGCAATTTTATTGGAGTTTTCATAATATGATATTATTCATTATTTGATTGTATAAAAATCTAATCATATTGTTGTAAGTAGGTTGAAATTGAGTTAATATAATTGCTATCTTTTTTGCTAATTAATTAGATTTATCACAAGATTACTATAAACATTTCATAATGAATAATAAAATAAGTCAATATTAAATGATTATGTAAAAATTAATTACTATTTAGTTAATATTTGTTAGTAACAAATATTCACTTAATAATAATTGTTATTAATTGAATATATTTTATGATTAGTAGTTAAAATATTATTAATTAGTTGCTATTATTAATTTCAATAATAATTGGGATGGGATTAACAGGAGGGGAGAGAAAGAACATGGAGAAATTCAAGTCCAAATGAAAAGTCCACAAGTTTTCACATGGATATTTTTTGATAGTTAGATTGGTTCAAATGTAATTTCAAAAATTCAATCCAAATCCCAATTCTTGTAAGCAGTAACACTAGATTTTGAAATCAAAATCCCAATCCCAAAATCAATAACACTAAGATTTCAAAATCCACATCCCACTCCCATACCAATAAGACTAAATTCCAAATCCAAATTTTAGTGTCAACCATAACACTAATTTTTGAAATCTTAGAAATTGACCGGTTCAACTCCAGAATCCCAAACCAACACCACCTCCTAAAATACCATGAATTTTCAGCCATTTTGAGAAAAATACTACGAACTTCCAAAAATGTAAAACATTATTGTAGTGGTCAAAGTTTGATCCTCAATTAAATGCTGACACATGTTCAAGCAACCACTCTCCTTTTAGAAGTTTCCGCAAAAATTAACTATCTCCGTCACATCGAATCCTTTCAAGAGCATCCACACTTTTTAGAATCACTCCAGCCCGAGCTCAAGTCAACCTCCAAAGCCCCGCCACCCAGAGCTGTCTCGGAGCGAGCCCCCGTCCCGGAGGCATCCCTCAAGAATCACTAGCAATACAACATCCCTTTGTTTTCGAATCCTGAAAGATTGAAATCTTCATGTTTATCCTGTAGACCGTAGACAAACGCAAATGCTAAAAGTTTTAACTTACTATCTGAGTGACTTGTTTTATGGTCTGTCACGAATACAGATTAACTTTCAAAGTCCATTTTAAAGGTTTATAACACCATAACGTGCAAACGATGACAGCCACGACAACAGTATTGAATTTATTATTATCTTCATCTCAATTAAGACGGGAATAAAACCCCAAATGCACCAGAGAAGAGAGATTAATATCATGAGTTAACAAACACACACCCCAGCACAACTTAAAAATAACATGACAAAGTAATGGAGAAAAAAAGAGGGAAAGGAAAGGAATGAGCGCATACGATTATGATATTCTTCTCTAAGAGATGATGAAGCTGTAAATACGTTATCTGTCAGGACACGTGCAAAAAAGAAGGCCAAGAGGAAAATAAGAGTGCACTTCATAGTTTTGTAACATCATAAAGTTCAAAAAACAACGATAACAGCAACAAAACAAAATTGAATCTCTCTCTATGATGCATTGACGTGGCACCAACAAACTTCCTGGGAATTTGAAATCAAACCCAATAAAAAAACAATGGTCAGTTTCTCCTTCTCACTTCCTAATGAAAAAAAAGGGAAAGAAACAACAATTGAAGCATGCAAAATTCATAGGAAAACAATGCTAGAGACCCTAACATAATCCAATGAACCACACTTATAAATTTATAAGTAAAAACAGCAGAGGGAAATAAAGTGACCAAAACAAATAGAAATGAAAAAAATATACTGAATATACCAGTTCACAACAAACTTGACTCAGGCCACCGAATCGTTCAAGCCAATATAGTTCTACAAATTGTTAGCAATAATGAAAGAAAATAACCGATGATACTAAATAAAAGGAAAGGAGCACCGTGATCCTAAAATGACAATCTAATAACACGCAGTTAAGGACATTCTCTTTTTTCTCTCATCTGAATTTGGGTTCACAGCTATCATTTATGTCCAACCAGTTAAATCTGCTCAATTATAATTTTAAAAAAAATAAATTTAACACTTGAAAATTAATAAAGTATTTCCCAAAAACAGACGGTAAAAGGTATAAAAAAAAAAAAGGAAGTCCCAACTCAAGCTAATGAATCAGTCATGCAAATACAACACTACAAAATTGCATAGCCAGGTGTTCAACATCACAACATATACAAACATAATATGGTGCTCGCAGAATTTAAACTAATAAGTAATGGAGAAAATAAATGAATAAATCCAACGGATAAAAAGTGGATGTGTACGAGCCTGTGCTTTTGACGCAACTTGTACTACTTGAAGGGTAGTACAGTTACGTGAAATTTGACAGCTTTAGAGCATTTTGAAGGCGATTCTATCAGGTTATGGCATATGAGGCTCAGACATACTGGTTTGGATTTTTTGCAAGCTTAGGTGAAGGAAGGAGTATTGAAAGATGTGTTGACCTGTAATTTGAAATTTGGTGAACGTTGTGTTCTGGACAAGAAGAAGGTGAAATTTAGCACCGCAATTCACCGCATGGGAGGTCTTCTTGATTGTGTTCATGTTACTGTTAGGGGTCCTATCAAGACCTCATCGCTTGGAGGTCATCGACACTTTGTCTCTTTTGTTGATGATTCATCTAGTAGGCGTTGTTAGGTATACCCTATGAGACAGAAATTTGAAGCCCTAGATTTGCTCGTGAAGTGAAAAAATTAATGAAGAAACAGACATACAAGAAGATCAAGGTGGTCCAATTTGATCATATTAGGGAGTGCAAAAATCGATTTCTGGGATTTGACCAGAACAATAGTATTGGTATTCACTTCACAGTTCGAAAACATGGGTGGCTAAAGAGATGAACCATTCCTTAATTGTTGTCTAATCACAATTAGACAAGTTGTTTTCGACTGAAGCTTTGAAATAAGCTAGCCATGTCATGAATGATTATCGTCGACTGCGATAGGAGGTAAAACTCCGTTGGATATTTGATCGAGTAGAGCTGCTCAAAACTATGGTTTGTTGTGGGTATTTGAATGTCCGGCCTACTTCAGTGTCAAAGATGATATAAGTTGAATCCAGGTGCAAAAAAGTATGTGATTTTTGGGAGTCAAGAGAACTTGAAAGGTTACAAGTTATGAGACTCTAAAAATAAGATCATGTTGAGCAGTATGTCACATTTGATGAGGCTTCATTGTTGAAGTCTACCGTCTCTCAGCAGGTGGAGAGGATGAAGACCAAAAATGTATCGCAGCGGGTGAACGTTGATGCTACTCCACCATCTCCAGTTGATTCAGTATCAGTAAAGATCTCATCGGATGTAATACCGAGTGAAGATCGTGTAGCCGTGTTGGATACTGAACAGGTTGATTTGACTGCAGCGAAAAAAGCCAAGTTGAATCCACAAAAGTAGGTGAAGCATGAATCTCAAGTTGGCGAGCTAAATCAGCTAAAGTTTGAAGACCAGTGTTCTCCATGGTGATCGAGATGAAGAGGTTCATATGACTCAGCCGGTTGGGTTCGTTGCTGCAAAATTGATTTCTGTTGGTTAAGCTCGGTGGAGCTCGTTTGGATGAACTGTGTGTGCTTGATCCCTTGGGCAAGGAGTACGTAAGCATTGTTGAGTTTAAGTTGGCAATCGTTGGTGCGGCTCCGAAATCTTCACCGAGGTGGAGAATTGTGGGGGGGGAAGATCAGAGGATAAAGGCTTGAAAGAGTTTTTAAACTCAATTGGATAGAGCAGAGAAATATGGCATTCGACGTGCAGCAAAAGAAAGGAGCAACAAGAGCAGTCAATAGACCCTAGTCCTGTCGACAGCAGATACGTAGATACACGAGACAAAGACTTTTGTGTTTGACAATCTGTCGACAGCCATTAGAGGCCTGTCGACAGCTGTGGCTCAGTTTGTCGACAGGCGCAGCTCAAGTTGTCGACGACGGTTCAACCTGAGAGTTGGGTCTGTTCAGTCTATTAATATGCCCTTGGAGCTGTCGACAGTTGCAGCTTCTAGGCAGTGTCCAAATATGATTATGACTTCGTTTCTGATCCGATTTCAGAGTTTTTGGTTTTCTTTTCTTTGTGGGTTCTTTGTCTATATATTAAAGGGTGTTGTACCCTACTTTGTAACCTTAAGAGGTGAATTATAATGGGAGTTATAAGGTTAGTTTGTGTGTGAGATTTTTACGACCTAGTACATAGTTTCTCTAGTTGGATCTTCGAATCATCTTTGTCACCCTGTTGGTTGAAAAAGATCTGTTCCTTTATACCTCGAGGACGTAGGCAAGTTGCCGAATCTCGTTAAAATTGGTTGTTATCGCTTTCTCTTTTGTATTTGTGTTCGTGCTAATTGGTTCGTGATTGACTCGGCATTGGAATGCTAATCTTGGTGATTGGTGTGCCGTTAGAATTCCTCCGAAAGGCACAACACCATGGACAACATCAACAAATTCAAAGAACAGATTAATGCAAGATTGAGAAAGGACTGCCCAACAAAATACAAATAAAAGACAACAAAAGTGAAATTCAATCTTTTGGGTAACTCCTTTGGAAAAATAAAATAAAATGAAGAAGGTGGAAAATGAATGAGAAGATTCTTTTTTAAGCACATGAAAACGAATTATAGTGCCAACCACTTACTGCAATGAAGAAAACAAAACAAAATCTAGAAGAAAAACCATGTTTCTTGTTCCTTATGGAAATTGTTAAGGATCAAGAGTTGATGTTACTGCCGCCACCCATTCATTGATGACATCTTTGTCAGAATTCAATTGTCGAGGTAAGTGCTTTTACAAAGCTATGTTTTCAAATTTTGCTAAATCTTGGTCTGGAGAAGGACACCGAGTTTTGAGAGAAATTCACAAGTGTGCAGAATGACGAAGGATGCATAAATGAGACACCTCTCGAAATGCCGGGTGTGCTAAGCATCGGTCAGTGATTGCCAGATTAGTCCAACTCAACTTATATTTCCAAAGAATAAATTGTTCGGAATACAGAATACTATAGGCAAGTAATGGGAAATATGGGATGATCTGTTGGGAACCAGTAATTTCAGGTTTTTATAATAGAAAAATCATTAGAGGTAGCATGTGACATAGTCAATAATAAAGTATGGTATAACAAATGTTTTCAAATTTCAAAAATAAATTTCTCACAAGTGATTCCATTTTGCCTTTCTTTTTAGTAGTTAGAATATTTATTATCAGCAATGAAGTTAATTAGAGCAAGTTATAAAACAATTTATAACAAAGAACCATAAAAGATGCATCAAGTGTCATGCTGTTTATATATACTTCAATCGTACCAAATCTACCCTTGGTCTGTAAATAGTTTAAAGTCAATCCCTAGGCATAATAACAACCACATCCCATTATTAAGGCTAAGTTGTGTGAACCACGTTTATCCATTGCCCTCTATAAACGACCATTGCCCAGTACTCTTTCTTTAGATTGAATTCCGTCCCTACACACAGTAACAATTACATAACATTATTCGAGCTATGTTGTGTGAATCACTTTATCCATTGAGCCCTATGGAAGATCATTATTTAGCAAATTAGCAGCTTCATGTCTTTCCTCAATGTCTCAATATAAGTAGCTCTTTTTCCTACAGCATGTCTTCCATTCCACCTTATTCACCGGTACCATTGTATGTTTTAGAGTTTAGACACGCACAAAGTATCTCAAATAATTTCTAGAAGTGTAGAGCTCTAAGCCCAATCTTTCACATATGCAAGAAAAATAAAAAGGAAATAAAAAATATGCACAAAAGGATCATACTTAAAAAAGATGAGGTCAGTAAAAAAGAATCTATGAAAAAATACACAGCCCTAAGATGGTGTGGGAATCTACTACCAATGTTCGATTAGCATTTAATCCAACGGCTCACAATTTAGTTCATCCAGAAAACTGCTACACACACACACACACACAAAAGATGGCATGGGAGTTTCACATTTTTTTTTTTTGTTGTTGTTTTGGGGTGGGGGGGTGTTCTATATTTGCTTCTATTAAGAATGAATCTCCTGCAGACCATCGTTAACATGATGACCATCTTATACTCATCAAAGGACTCTACTTTTATGCCTTATCTTTCTACTTTCATTTTGCCTTTCTGATACACTGAGAAACCTAATTGTCTCAAATAGATTTAAGCACCTAAAACAAGATGGTTTCCACTGATTGTGGAAACAACAGACCCTTGATCAACATCAATCTTTTGCAATAAAAGTTTTGAACTAATAATCAATTATATGCATTACGCTTCCCCAACCAAAATTTGGCGTGTCCAATTCCCCTGGACATGGCATCGGTGTCCATCCATGCCCAACACTTTCAAACGTGTAAATAATTAATTTCTTAAAAATTATGTTTAAGATGGAGTATGTTACTCCCATTTTGACAAAGACTAATTATTTATAAGATCACTTTAATATTATATTCTTTCATATATAATTCAACCCCATTTATATATTTACATGAGTCAAACATACACATAATCAATAGAAATATATAAATATATAGCCAGGTCCTTCTGGCTGGCTGGATTTTGGATTATTGTTGTGACGGATTCCCCGTGTCTATAACACATAGCAAATGATCAGAGCTCAAAAAGTTTATAGTGCTTCACAGATTAGAAAACATATATAATTGGAAGTTAACATAAGTCAACTGGAGATGGAGTTCCACACTCCAATTTGGTCTTAGTATCATGGGGAAAGCGTGAAATAAAACCAAGAGCTTAATAAGAATAGAAGTCTCCCTTGTTCGTGATGTATTTGACCTGAGCAAGTAGAGATAGGAATAAACAAACATAAACACAGAGAGATATGATAGATATAATTCTTGTAATTTTGTGATACTAATAAAAGTTAAAGAAAAGATACCTAATGAAAAGCAAATTCCGAACCAAGCAAAATATGATTTGAGAGAAGAGAGAAGAAAAGAGAGAGAGAGAGAGAGAGAGAGGCAGGAGAGGTTGGTGACGGTCTGGCCTGGCCGACGGCGAGGGTCGCGTCACAGCCGGTGTTAAGGCCTCCGATGAGAGAGAAGAGAGCGAGTGAGAGCGAAAGAACAGTGAGAGGAGAAAGAGCAAAAGAGAGAAGGGGAGACGCGGACAGAGCAGGGCGGCAGCTAAGGGTCGTAGCGGCGATGGGTCAAGGCCGGCGGCGGTCCTCTGCTGGGGGGGGAGAGAGTGTGTGTGTATGTGTGTGTGTGTGTGAGAGAGAGAGAGTGAGTGAGGTAGAGGGAGGGTCGGCGGCTTGGCCGACGGCCTTCTGGCGGTGGTCGGCAGCTGCCTGGGCTGCTCGGGGAAGAGGGGAGTGGTGGTGTGGCCTCCGGGAAAGAGAGAGGGAGAGAAAAAGTGGGTGAGCGGAGAGAATGAAAGTGTGGGAGTGAAAGAAAGAGAGAGGAAGAACCAGAAAAGGAGGGAAGGAGTCTGAAAGAGATAAATCTCTCTCATAGTGGTGGGATATGGGACAAGTGTCCTTCACTCTCTCTCCAACCCTCACACTCCTCTCACCTACCCATTTTCACCTAATCACTATCCAAAATAACAAAAAATAATACCCATATATAATAAATAAATACTTATAAATATAAATACACATAAACATTTATTATTTTTAAATCATCCTTTTTAAATAAAATACTTTCTCAAAATATTAATTTTTTTATCAATATTAAGAATAATTTATCAATATACAATAAATTAAATTATTGGTTAAATCAGGTATTAATGGATAGAGATGTTACAGCAAAGCTTCAAAAATGACCTGATAAATATGAGTAGTTTCTCTCTCTACCATCATGACATGTCAAAAGTAAGGGAGAGCTCATGAGTCCACCCATACTTTCCATATGAAGACCTGATTACATCAAAATTTGGCTGTCTTAACCCAAGTACACTCAAAAGAGATTTGAACCCTAAGCTACTTTCATGTCTTTCTTTTGTTTTATTAATTATTGTAAAAATAACATCATTTACAGACATCTCTTAGACCTTACATTGGAAAAGCTTCATTGGAAAAGCTTGGGTAGGAGCAACTCGGAGCGCCATGCTGTCATTTTCTTCTCGGTTGATGGCAAAAAGTCAAAAACGACAAAATTCTGATTTTTCCTAGGTAGCTCATTGTCCAAGAATCGGTTAATCCTTCTCATTAAGTAAAATTTCTTACATCTTTTAGTACTTTTACCACAAAAGCCCATTTAGATATCAACATAACTTAGAAAATCATTATATGGCTACAAAGAAAATGAATAGACAAATAAAGAGAAACCAATTAAGAAAAACAAATTTTATAAAGAATGCGCACTACACAATAAAAACTACATACATACACGTGAAATTGATCAATTAAAAAGGGCAACTCCAGCAAAAAAGTATATTGATCATATATATATGTACAGTTTATATTGAAGGAAAAATTACCCGTCTAAATTCCCCTACACCAAAATAATTGAAGGTAAAAGCACAATAAAGGAGCAGTAAAAGGCAAAATTCTTGATAAAAGCACAATAAAGCAAAAGTAAAAGGAATGATATTAGTTGATGATACCTTAAGAGTGTGGATCTAATGAAAAATGAGAAATTTAATTTCTTGGTTTCCAAAAGGGAAGCTCCCCGACCACCCTCCAAGTCTCCCCAAAGCTTGGGCAGGCTAGGGCAAGATTAGGGCAGCAATTAGCAAGAGAATGAAGATTCAAGTTTCGGGTTAATACAACTCCAAACCGTTTAGCTTATATTCAATGCAGATGCGGTTAACTAAAATATTGGATTGCGAGATTCAAAACTGACCTAGTAAACATACGAGTAGTTTCTCTTTCTTCCATCATTCCGTGTCAAAAGTAAGAGTTTCATGTGTTCACTCATAATTTCCATATGAAGACATGCTTACATCAAAATTTGGGTGCCTTAACCCAAGTACACTCAAATGAGATTTAAGCTCTAAGTTAGTTTTATGCCCATCTTTTCTTTTATTAATTATTTTAACAATGATATCATTTACGAATATTGTTTGGTCGGAAAAATATGAAGTAAAATTCTTATTAATTACAAAGAAAATTACAATGGATACGATCCGATTACAAAAGAGGAAAGGATATTTGACTCTCCCCTTTGTTTAAGGCTGGGTTTTTCGTGTAGTGAATCTCATTCTCCGTTGACCGGCTGAACAACAATCTTCTCTTAGATCGTTTTAAGGATGCAAGGTAACTGCACTTGAACACGGCAAGTGTTGGAGTTCTCCTTGAGAAGAAGAAATTTCTCTCTCTCTCTCTCTCCCCTTTCGAATGCCCAAAGTTTCTGAACTTTGTAACTGTTTTCTCCTAAAAAAAGAAAGAAGAATCCCTTTGTTCAATAGCTTTCATGGCTATTTATAGGGGTATTCAGGGGTGAAATTGTCCCCTAGAATCCATCCATAATAGCGATTAACTTTCCAAATTACGTGGGTGTTAAATGACTCAGTAATAAGGCAGTTACAACAGAAACACGACCCTCGTGAATTCTGTTCTATTGTTTAAACGCGACGCTCGCAGGCTCGCGTTTGAGTTGAGACGCAGAGTAGTCTGAGGTCCGCGTTTGAATTGGAACGCGACTTTGGCTGAGCTCTGCATTTGAGTTGGAACGCGACTCTTGCTTGAGATCCGCGTTTGAACTGGAACACGATTTTGGCTAAGCTCTGCGTTTGAGTTGGAACGCGACTCTAGTTAAGATCCGCGTTTGAACTGGAATGCGAGCTTGGTTGAGCTCCGCGTTTTAAAGGGGAACACTGGACAAACTAAGGTCTACGTTTACCATTAAACGCAAGGTTCGTGGAGTGAAATGCGACCTTCGCGTTGTTTAATCCTTCTTAATAAGTAAAATATCTTACATTTTTTGTACTTCTAACACAAGCTCGTTTAGCTACCAACATAATTTAGAAAATCATTAAATGGCTACAAAACAAATGAATGGTGCATAACCACGAATAGAGAGAAACTAATCAATAAAAAAATTTATAAAGAATGCATACAATACAATAAAAAGTACAAACATACACGTGAAATTGATCAATTAACAAGCAACACCAACAAAAAAGTATATTGACCATATATGTGTATATATATACACAGAGAGAGAATTTATGTTGAAGAAAAATTACCCAAGTTTAAATTCTTGTACACCAAAATAATTGAAGGTAAAATTATTGATTAAAGAACAATAAGGAGAAATAAAAGGCAAAATTATTGATAAAAGCACAATAAAGGAGAAGTAAAAGGAAAGATATTAGAGTTGATGATACCTTAGGAGTAGTGTGGATCTGGTGAAAGATGAGAATTTAATTTTTGGTTTCAAGAAGGGAAGCTTCCCAACCACCCTCCTAGTCTCCCCAATGCCTAGGCATGCCAGGGCAAGATTAGGGCAGCAACTAGCAAGAGAATGGAGATCCAAGATTCGGATTTCAAGTTAATAAAACACCAACCTGTTTAGCTTATATTCAATGGGTATGCGGTTAACTAAATTATTGGGTTGCGAGCTTCAAAACTGACACAATAAACATGAGTAGTTTCTCTATCTTTCTACCATCATGTCATGTCAAAGGGGGGGCTTTATGTGTCCACTCATCTTGTAATATAAAAACATGCCTACATCAAAATTTGGCTGCCTTAACCCAAGTACACTCAAATGAGATTTGAACCCTAAGCTAGTTTCGTGCCTAACTTTTCTTTTATTAATTATGGTAACAATAACATCAATTACGAGCATCTTTATTTTTTTCAAATATTTAAATGTATTTTAAATTTTGAGTACAACTCTTATCACATGAAGGTATAGATTAGATTTTGGGTATGCTAGAAGATAAATTCTTCTGAGTTCTTCAATTTTAAACAATCTAATAATAGATAAAAGTCAAATTTTAATGGATAGCTATTACATTCATTCTTAAATTTATTTGTACCTAATTAAGGTACAGAAACTGCATGGTTCTTAGTAGCTAAGATTTGTGACTATTATGTATTCTATCTTTTAAGAAAAGCCTACAACATTACCACACAAGATAGGGAAAAGGGTGTACAAATAGAGAGGGAGAGCCCCCATAAAAAGGATAATTAATTATAATCTTATGAAAATCATAAACAGGGACTGAAATGTTGTTCTTATAAAAAGAAAATGGAGTTTGAAGTAATAAAAACCCATTTGCAAAGGCCGGCCAGAAAAAAAAAGATTGAGAAAAGAGATTAGTTTTTTTACATTTTAAAAATTTCCGAAAATAAGTGGTTAATATATCAATAGCAAGCGCTTAATATCCATCTGTCAGTCTAAAATGAGTAAAATAAGTCTAAAATTAATGAAACTGAAACCGAAAGTGTCTAGTATCATCCCTTTATTAAATATCGGCCGAGTCGACCGAGATATCCGCCGATATCTCATTTTTTGCCTGTTGCCGATACCATATGGGGAAATTGTTCGCCCATATCGTTTGCCAAAAAAACGGCCAATATTTGAAATATCGGTCAAAAAATTGCCTGATATCGGGCAATAAATCGCCCGAGATATCACCCGATATGAAATAACTTATTTATTGCACAACTGCGTAAAACGTACATTGTTTTTTACCGTCTTCGCATGTATATTACATCATTTTTATTTGGTAGTTGATATCTATGACACTAAATCAACTTTAGTTATCAATATTTAATTATATATGCGCGAGTACCCCCGATATCCGATATTTGATATGAAAAACCCTCATCCAATACGATCCCGATATCCGATATTTAGAACCTTGAGTATCATTATAGAATACTTCTATTGAAATATGTATAATAACAAATACATGAAATTTAATAACTTTTTAGCCCAAACTTACTAAAGGACCTCACTGGCCTCGGACAACTTTATTAATCATTTTAACAATAGTTACAATAACTAAAGTGGCGAAAAGCGCTAGAAGAAAGGGGGGCTAAAATTAGTGAAGTGAAACCAGACGTGTTAAGTATCATTATAGAATACTTTTATTGAAATAGGCATAATAATAAATACATGACATTTGATAACATTTTAGCCCAAGCTTACTAAGGACCTGACTGGCCTTGGAGAACTTCATTAATCATTTGAACAATAGTTACAATAATTAAAGTGGGGGAAAGCTTTAGAAGAAGGGGTTGCAACATAAAGAAATTATGTACATACTTTCTTTCAAATCTGTTTTCTTAGAATTGAATCATTTTATCTGATTCACTAATTGTCTATTTTTCTTATATTAAATTATTTTTACCACTTCCTTATATATGCATTGTCCGGGCTTAAATACTAAACTATCCTCTTTCTTTTCTCTTCCGCTCCCCATTTTGCTAATAATGGTCCTAAGTGGTTCTTGTTTTTCATTGATTTGCAAAGGGAAAACTTACAAAAATGTTGTACAATATTACAAGTAATTAAACAAAAAAATTACAAGAATCATCTACTGAGATTTCTAGAGAAGTGTGCTGGCGAAAGTCTGGTCAACGCGTGACCACTTTGTTCCGCTGACGATGCGAGCGATCGATCTTCGAATGCTACTGCTTAAGAATTCCTTCTAGCCTGGTTTCAGAGATTCCTTGAGAGAGGAAGATCTTAGGGTATTAGCACCCTGAGTTTATCCTTTAAGAGAAGTAACAGTCGGACGAGTCCAACTTGATGATCAGAGGTGTAAGTTAACATGATCATGTATAGTACTTCTTTGATCAGAGATATAGTGTTAACGTGATCATAGATAGCACTTGTCATTGATTGGCATCAGGAATGTGTCACCATTTGGATTCGCTAGGCGATAAGCTCCACTCGAGTAGACTGTCTCTACTACAAAAGATTATCCCCATTGATTAGTGGGATGACATATTCCAACCCATGCGCATTTCCCGACGTTGTTGGTTGTTGTCTTGTCGGAGGTCTAGTTGTACTGTAGCAAGTATTATTTGCCAGACCGAGTGCCTGTCGGCTATCAAATAGCGGGTGAGACGGTTGTCTCCTCTAGAGCTGCTGAGAAGAGTTGTTGGCGCGGTGTCATCTACTGCGAGAGACATTGCAAGACTTGCTTTAGCGGTCGATGGGATAAGACCCATGACTTTTGGAAGTAGAGTTGACTACCTCCATACTCTCTCATTAGCTTAAACTTTGAAGCCACCAAAGAAACTTTATGCTTTTCAAAAAGCCCTCTTGGACTTGAATTTCTTCAAAACCCCTGAGCCTAGCCAACTAGTGGGTTATTTATAGGCTCAATAGGGAGTTATGATCCCCTTGATTGTCTCCTCTTCATGAGGGATCATGAGTGTAACTACCCATTAATCCCCCCCACTAACTTAGTGAGGCGATTACCTTAAATTCAGTTGAGACGAGGCTAGTCTATTGAGGCGAGGTTAGCCAGTGGACCTAAAGCTTCAGGCGAAGATAGATAAAGCTTCAGGCGAAGCTATAAGTTAGCCTTCAACGGAGCTAAGCCAAGCTTCAAACTAAGCTATACTAGAGCTTCATGCGAAGCTATCAGTTAGCTCTTTAAAAAGAGTTGAGCTACGCTTTGAGGCGAAACTAGCAAGATTAGCTTCAGGCGAAGCTAGGAGTCAGCTCAATGCGGAGCTGTGTAAAGATTCATGCGAAGCTAAAAACTTAGCCTTCTTTGCGAGGCTATAAAGCTTCGAGAGAAGCTAGCCCCTTGGGCTCATGCAAGGCCATGTGTTGAAATGACTTGGCCTCTTAGACCTGCTTAGGCCTCTTCAAAGGCAACACTTGGCCTACTGTCTGCTTCACAGGATCGGTAGGGTTCAAGTCACTACTTTGTCCCCGGGAATGGGCAAAAACTAGTCGTCAGGTTATTTGTGACTAGTCTTAATAGCATCATTACTTGCTACATTACCGGTTTGCAATCAGTAGTAAATGCGCTAATTTGGCAAGCTCTTGCCATCATACGAGTGCAGTGTTGGTGGCTTGAACTTTAGTGGATATGGAACTGAATCCCCTTCCAAGGGATAAGGACGGATTATCCCTACTTTCTTCAGTTCATCCCTTTGGATCAGGGATGCAACCTGAGCTTGGATGCCTTTGATAATCTCAGCATCAATTGAGGAGCTTTCCTTCGACTTCTCAGTATTAGGAGGTTCATTGTTGTTCTCTTCATCATGATTGCAACCGTTTGTCGTCATTATTCCAGTTGGTTGGAGCTGAGTCAACATGCGTTGTATGTTATCCAAGGCTTCTTGTTGGCCCTTGGAAGTCTGCTCATATGCCTCTATGCGACGACGGAGATCGTCATCATTGTTGTTGTCAGCCGTGTTGACTGGTACGAACCCTGCCTGCACAGAGCTCATGGCGGCGGAGGAAGCGTAGCTACTGGCTTCTTCATCATTGGACCATTGGAAGTGGTGTCTCAATGGTTCTGGCAACATAACTTCTGAGGAAGAAGGTTGTCCATAATTACAAGGTATTGCGATCCTGGAATGAGTACCTTAGAAGGCACCCTTTTGTTCAACCAGAACCTGACC
Source organism: Agave tequilana (assembly GCA_038442645.1). NCBI lineage: Eukaryota > Viridiplantae > Streptophyta > Magnoliopsida > Asparagales > Asparagaceae > Agave > Agave tequilana. The sequence goes on from JAVJIF010002873.1 coordinate 268,479, forward strand.
TAAGTCGGAGCTATAGTCAGGCTTTGGAGAACTGAACGAGGGACTGTGAACCCCCGTTTCCTTCTTCGAGATCATAACAGATCCCTTCCTCTGCTTATCATGTTGGCAGAGACAGCTGTAGGGTGAGAACCCTTTATCGCTTTCTTCTATTGAGAGTTGGGTCTCTTAGAAGATTGGACTGATGATCGGTTAAAAGCCGAATGCTGGTTTGAAGGAGATGCAGTTGGGAATGACCCCAAGCAACAGTGGATAGAATGTGTCGTCACTAGTTGACATCTCACTTGTCCGCACTAGGACGACGAGACGTGAACAGGTTCCTTAGAGCGGAGTTTCCGCTTATTGCTCAGATAGTCTCTCAAGTATGTGTTAACGAGACTCAACCGATCCAACACGGAGACTCGAGGAGACTGAAACCTACCCCCTTGGGCTAAGAAGCCCTAGGCTTAGCCTTGAAGGCTTTCTTTTTGACTGAAGGTGAAGCTAGAATAACTTCGTCATAAGGCTTAGCTTCGCATGGTGAAGCTGTTTGAGCACTTAGTGCTTTGGCTCTACCGCTAGAGGCGAGCCTAGCACTGCCCATCAGTGCTCTTGACTTGAGCGAAGTTGTGGTAGCTTCGCTTCTAGCACCAAGTGGTGTTTTAGCTTTACCCTCGCTGCTAAGAGCTACTTTAGCACTGCTCACTAGTGTTGATGATGTAAACGGGGTTGCAGTAATCTCGCTGTTAGCACCAAGTGGTGCTTTAGCTTTAGCCTCGCTGGACAGGCGAGGCTTAGCTTTGTGAAGAGCTAAAATAGTCTCGCAGTCAAAGACTATTTTAGCTTCGCATGAAGCTGAATCAAAGAGATTTATCTTTAGCCTCGTATGAGGCTGAGTTGGATTTTTTTAATCCAAATAGCCTTAGCAGAGGCAATTTTAGGTTCGCAGGGAACCTTTATAGCTTCGCACACAGCATTAACACGCTGACGCGAGGCTATGTTTTTCTCTGTTAAGACTGTGCTAGACTCGCATAGAATCTGTTTAGCTTCGTATGAGGCTGTGATAGGCTTGCAGAGAGCCTTACTTGTCTCAACAGAGACTTGCTTTCAAGAAGTAGCCAGAGGGGCTCTGATATACTGACCTTCCTGTGCTTACACATATGCAGAGGACTTATGCTACCCCCAGAGAGAAGTTGTTCGAGCCTCTCTTGGTCAAAATAAATGACCAATGTCTCTGGAATAGACCTGAGTCTGATTGTCACATTGTGACACTTGATTCTCAGCAGTGGAGAATGCATTTCCCAGCGTGAGTCGCCATCTTGTTTTTCAAGGATTTACAAAGGGGGAAAACTTACAAATTTGTTGTAAAAAAATTACAAGTAATTAAACAAGAAAATTACAAAAAAAAATTCTACTAAGATTTCTAAGAAAGTGTGCTGGTGAAAGTCTGGGGTAACGCCCCAAACCCGCAGATACAAGGACGCTATGGTGACGTATATACGCAAAGCGAAAGTACCTCCACGTATATACGCTAAGCCTCAGTACAGAGAATATACGCAATATACCTAATAATTTCAGCATTAAATAAGTACAAGAATACCTACAAAAGGGGTCAATGACCATAAAAAAATATGAAAACATGGATAAATGAGGAAATGGAAACAAATAATAAAAATACCTATGAATAGGAAAGAGTGACGGTCTCAAGATAATATCTTGAAAAATATCAGGTGCTATGGAATCCTGAATCTCAAACCTGGGCACGCAAACCCCGGGTGGTCAGAAAGCGACCTAGTGAGTGATAAAATGAAGGGAGCAGTAATATATACTATAGTAATACAATCACAATCATAATATATAATACATGTTTAAATATCAGTGATACAATATAATGATAATAACACTCAGAAGAAATATACAAGTGTCATATTTTAATATCATCAATAACTAGTATCCAATTTTATATCATTACTATCAATTTATATGTTTGGGTTGTGCTATCAAAAAAAATAGGTAAGTCCTTTGGGGATTATGTTACTACAGTCAATAGAGTTATACCATTTATATATTATTCTCAATATGTGTAAATATGATACAGTATTAAATGTTTCTAACTACATCAGTGTGATAAGTAACATGTAATAAGTTTTAATTACTTTGTTTAATCTAATAATAACAGTAGCATAACGGTATCGTGATGAATATAAACATGTAGATATAAAATATGCAGTACATTAAGTGTCTACATTGTATACATGAAACAAAATACATGGAATACAGAGTATACGTGTACATGAATAGTGTCCCCATATGAAGTGTAACAAGTATCAGGAAGTGTACTAAAGTACACAAGTGGCATGATAGTGAATACAATATCATGAATAGTAACAAGTACAACTGAACAGTAATGTGCATGTATCGGAGAAGTCATGTTATTTATACAATAATAACAATCAGTACCGCTTGGTATTTTAATCAATCTCTTTCAGTGTCCTATACCACTGGTAGCTCATACCGGAGCCCGCACTCCAGGCGAACCCATCCGAACATGGCATGCGGGTACCACAATCCAACGAGTGACCAAATAACAAGTGTTCCTGATGTTACTATTGTTTATATTGTTTTATTATGTTAATTGGAAACTCAATGGTCGAAAAACTCTAATCAGGCGGGTGTATGCATACCCGAGATCACGACCTTACCAGACTCCCTGGCTGCTGAGACCAGGGCCAACCTGCTAGGGTGAAAAAAGTTAACAGGAAACGGGAGCTCATCGAGCTATTACAGACGATAGCAAGCACTATCACGTCCCCTGCAGTGGGACAATAATAGATTCAGACATCCGCCCGATAAGATCTAGTCAACCGTCTAGCCTCCCCATCCCATGTTATATTTATTATATTTAAACTACACAATATATCAGGAATAATAACAGTGCAGGATACATGTAACACGATAACTGAACATAAGTTATATTGATATCATTAAACAGGATAACGGGAAACGAGAAACATGAGATGTGAGATTTAAGAGGTAGCCCCCACCACACATCGGATATCAATAGCTAACATGTCCAGTAACAGTATGTATCCATATCAGTAACGGGAAACAGGCATGTGACGGGAACACGTGAATATTCAAGTAATAATATTCCATGCCACAGGTGTAGTGATCCATTCAAGGAGAATACATAAACAATACACATATATACAGGTGAATCAATGTAACAGTGATATGAAATAACTGTGTAGAGTATTCGTATAACGATATCTAGCGTATTAGCGTGTATATGTAATAGTGGTACATGAACATGAAATAGTAATGTCTAGTGTAACAGTATCGATGTAACAGTGATAGAGGGACATGAAATGATAGTATTCGATATAACAGTTATTTACAATTTTTACATGAAATACAGTCCAGTATACTAGAATGTTCGTGTAACAATAATACAGGTACATGTAATAATGGTGTTCACAATCATGACAACATGCGCGTACATAGTGCAGTATATCAGTGTCAGGGGGATATATGTAACATGAACAGGTGTCTAAATATTTAAATATCATTAGTTATAACGATTTCATTAATAAAAAAATTATCTACAAGTTTATCTTTTCAAACTCTTCACAACCTTTTAATAATTATTAATTTATGATAATCCAATAATCACTAAACTAATGGCTTTATCTATTATCCAATAATCATTTATTAAAAATATACAATTAATTCATCTATATTTTATATTAAATCAATCACAATTAAATATATCATATTAAATATGTTAAAAAGTAATCACATATATTTTACTTATCATTATTTCCTATTTATATGACTTATAAATCTATAAGTCCAATTTTTACCGATAATCACGATTTACAACCAATTCATTTAATTAAGCATGAACAATTACAATTATAAAAGAAAAAAACACTCATAACTGTTACTGGAGTGTTTCTACGATCGCAACGGCTCTAAAATCGCCCAAATCGAACTCTGGATGGCCAAGATATTGCCTGGATACTAAAAACATATAAAATAGGTTAAAATGTAATAATAATATCCGAATTGTAATTATTCTAAATGGCCAGGGGTTTTATGCAAAATTACCTTTCATAATGGATCGGGTTTGGCAGGCTAACGGGTCGAGGTTACATTCATACCCAAGCCCAAAACTTAACTTACAGTGTAAGGGTTTAGGATCCAAATATGGGGGGGGAGAGAGAGAACGAAAGAGAACAGGAAAGGGGGCAGCGCCACGCCTGGCTTGGCCGACCTGCCGACGGCACTGCCAGGCCGCCGCCGGCAGCTTGGCAGGCCGAGCTACCGGGGGGAGAGAGGTAGACTGAGAAAAGGGAAAAGAGAGAGAAGGGAAAAGTAGGAGGGGAGAAGAAAGCGGCGACGCTTCGCCTCGCCGGCTCGACGCGCAGAGAGGGGAGAGGAATAAATAAAGAGAGGTGGAGAAAGAAGAAAGAAAAGAAGAGAGAAGAGAGAGATCTAGAAAGGGAGGTAGGAGGGAAGGGGTTGCCAAGGACAAGCGATCGCCGACGACCTGGGCCTGGCCTGTGGCCTGGGCGTGCCCGGTGATCTGGGCGTGGTCGGTGGCCGGCTAGGCCTCTGCATGGGGCACAGAGAGGGAGGATGTGGAGAGAGGATTGAGAGAAAAGTGATGGGGAGAGAGAGAGGGAGAGAGATAAGAGAGAGAGAGATGAGAGAGGCAGAGAAATGAGAGGAAGAGGCGGTGAGTATGTCAGTGAAGAAGCTTGGAGAAAAAGAAAGAAATAAAGAAAAGGAAAAGATATATTATAATATAATTTAATTAATATTTTAATTGGGTCAAAATTGGACTAGTTCCGAATGGTTCCCAAAAATTCTATAAAATAGAGAATATTACACGGAAGAGGTATGTGAAATCGGATTCTAAAAATTCTGTGTGGTTTGCAAGTTAAAAATCCTAAAATGTATCGCAGATATTGGGCGACACCGATTTGGCCAAATTTTTGATAAATTCAGAAAAATCTCCAAAAAATACCAAAAAAGTAAAAAAATATGATTTTGAAGAATAATATGGAAGCGAATTCCATAAACTCAACTCCATTTGCAAATTAAAAATCGTAGAGCCGATTATCGGTATCGGTCGACACCGACTTCATAGATTTTTCAAAATAATCCAGAAAAATCCCAAAAATTCTAAAAAATCTAAAATATTGAAAAATAATATCAAAAACTGAAACTAGTTCAATCTGACTACCAGGAAGATCAAATCAACTTTGTACGCCATATCGAATACTCATGTAGTGAAACGTACATCTAGGATCTGGGGGTTACATCCGATCAACGCGTGACCACTTGTCCCGTTGACGATGCAAGCGATCAAACTTCGAATGCTATTGCTTTGGAATTCCTTCTCTCCTGGTTCTGGAGATTCCTTGAGAGAAAAATCTTAAGAGTATTAACACCCTGAATTTATTCTTGTAAAATTAGAGAGAAGTGATTCTCTATATTCTTGAAAGCGAGAGAGTAGATCTCTTATGAGCTTAAACTTTGCAGCCACCAAAGAAGTTTTATGCTATTCAAAAAGCCCACTTGGACTTGAATTTCTTCAAGACCCCTGAGCCTAGCCTACTAGTGGGCTATTTATAGGCTCAATAGGGAGTTATAATCCACTTGATTGTCTCCTCTTGATGAGAGATCATGGGTGTAACTACCCATTAATCCCCCCCCACTAACTTAATGGGGTTACCTTAAATCCAGTGGAGGCAGGCTAGCCAGTTGAGGCAAGGCTAGCTAGTGGAGATAAAGCTTCAGGCAAAACTAGATACAGCTTCCGGCGAAGCTATAAGTTAGCTTTCAGCGGAGCTAAGCGAAACTTCAGGCGAAGCTATCAGTTAGTTCTTTAAATAGAGTTGTGCTATACTTGGAGGCGAAGTTAGCAAGATTAACCTCAGGCGAAGCTAGAAGTCTAGCTCACTACAGAGTTGTGTAAAGCTTCATGTGAAGCTGGAAACTTAGCCTTTAGCGAGGCTATAAAGCTTTGAGAGAAGCTAGCCCCTTTAGGCTCATGCGAGGCCAAGTGTTGAGCTGACTTAGCCTCATAGGCCTGCTTAGGCCCCTTCAAAAACAATACTTGACCTACTGTCTGCTTCACTAGATCGGTAGGGTCCAAGTCACTCTTTATACCTCGGGGATGACCAGGTCTGTGACTCGTCTTTCGTAAATATCGACAAGTCAGACATTGTTCAGACCGGTTGAAGTGTTGTCTGGTAGATTGTCTTTTCGGAGTGTCAACAGTCCTCATTGATGGTTTACGGATCACAAGTAATCACGAGCCTCTATTTTCCTAAGTGCATCATGAACTCAGCTCCTCGAATCTACAATAGGTCTCATTGACAATGGCGGTGTTTAGGATATTTTGGTTTGGGAAAGGTGAGGAATGTCCGCTCCCTTTGAAATCGTGTCGCATTCAGTTATGCAGATTACATGGCCCGTTATGCCTCTTTATATCTATGTAGTTTTTGTGGATGTATGCTTGCACATGCTATTAGCATATTCAACAATGGTTGTATTTATGCCCTTTTATTTTGTATGAGTGTTTCATTACAAGCTTTTTAATAAAACATGGGGCATGTCCAACCATTTTCATAAAAAAGAAAAAAGAAACAATTTGTAAAATGTGATACATGTTTTTCATCTCTCGCATATGAAGCCAATATCTTCAAGGGACATATGTCATGAATATTTATCCTAAAAGTCCATGATAGAGATCAAACAAATTCAAGATGCAAAAACTGTAAAAAGTAGCATCTAAACAAGGAAAAACAAACAATTAAATTACTTATCACTACACTATATTTAAAGAATATAGCCAAACAAACAGTAGGAAAATAAGAATGAAGGTAATTATACAAATATCAAACTACTAGAAGCAGAAGCAAGATAAGCATCAATTCTAATTAGATGTATCTAAAAACCAAATATGTAATAAGAAACACCAAAAATGAATGAACTAGCCAAATTAGTCATACTAATTACTTCATTATTAGAAAAAATGGGTAATAGACATTTATTCACCTATTAACGAATAACCAACCAGATATTACCAGAAACATTATATTCCAAAGAAACAAAATAAATCAATACCCATTACCCAATTTCTATTATAAAGAGGAACCAGAAAATTACGAAACAAAAAGTCATGTACAAGCACCTAAATTCAGAAGATAATTATAAGCCAACTAACAAATCTGTATAGCACCCAGATATAAACGAAAAAGAATTGAACTATGATTTTTTTTGAGAAACAAGATGGAGGTCACCGTCTAGCCTATACACACATATGCATCAGTAATTACTCAAATTAAATCACTCAATTCGACAATTGTGTGAGGTTGAACTTGGAACCTCCCCCTTGGGAGAGAGGGTTACTACCAACAGGTCAACCCGATGGTTCTAACAATTGAACTGTGATATTGACACTATGTATGATAATAGGATTCGATCGGAGCGGTTTCCACTAGGAACTATTAAGAAATTGCATGCTTATGGCGTTGGTCCTAAAAAGCTCAAGAAAATTAATTCAAATGCCTATGTAATTGAATTACGTTCGAAATTCGGAATTATTTTGACATTAAATATCTCGAACTTAGTAGCTTATAAAGGTCCTCCATTTAACCCCGATAATCCACTTGTGGATCTTGATGAGTCTAACACTGAGCCTTTATTTGAGGAACCTCATTTACCACCACTACTATCACATCTGTCGTCCTGAATCTGATGATACATGGATTACTCAAGAGGACCTACAACGATTAGTCTCGGATCTATTGGAGTACTACGAGAGCTATCGAGAGCGTTACTCGACAGAGTCGAGTTTTTTCACCCCGTGAGAGTTGATGGGGACATCACACAGACTTCTCTTCGTGCTTATCAGTGTAGTCATCGTGTTGCATCGACCCAATTTTGGTTTTAGTTTGAGATGTGTCATAGTGGTGATGGGTTTTCATTTAAGTCCATTTGGACTTCATTTGAGTTCGTATCAAGAGTCGAGGTTGAGTCTGGTTGGTCACATTGTGTTCCAACCTTGCATTTGTTTGCTATTGTTTAGTCCTGCATCGGTTGTGATGGGGAATTTCTCTGTGTGAGCTTATTTAAAGAGGCTCAACTCAATGAATAAAACAATAAATGATTGATAAAAAAATCCTTTGCCACTTTGGTATTTGATTTGATCTCCTTAATTGAGTCAACTGGTGGTGAAACTCAGAACCGGGTGATCCGAGTTCATATCCTCCATTTAAATTACAGCTTTTAATCCCACATCGATTTTTGTGTTAAAAGTACGAAAAGATATAAGATATTTTACTTAATGAGATGAATTAACCAGTTCTTAGACAATGAGCTAACTAGACAAAAATCAAAATTTTCCCGCATTTTGAATTTTTGATATCAACCGAGAAGGAAATGACATTCATGGACCTCCGAGTTACTCCTACCCAAGTTTTTCCAATGCAAGGTCTCAGGTCTAAGAGTTGTTCGTAAATGATGTTATTATCAAAATAATTAATAAAAGAAAAGATATGCATGAAACTAGCCTAGGGTTCAAATCTCTCATTTAAGTGTACTTGGATTAAGCAACCAAATTTTGATATAAACATGTCTTCATATGCATATAGTGGACACATGAAGCCCTCCCTTTTGGTATGGCATAATGGTAGAAAGAGAAACTACTCATATATTTACCGAGTCAGTTTTGAATCCCGCAACTCATTATTTTAGTTAGTGCATCCGCATTAAATATAAGCTAAATGGGTTGGAGTTGTATTAACATGAAACCTGAAACTTGAATCTACATTCTCTTAATAGTAGTTGCTCTAATCTTACCCTAGATTGCCTGAGCTTTGGGAGACTTGGAGGGGGTGGTCAGGGAGCTTCCCTTTTGAAGCCAAAAAATTAAATTTCTCATCTTTCACCAGATCCACACTCCTTAGGTATTATCAACTCTAATATCATTCCTTTTACTTCTCTTTTATTGTGCTTTTATTAATAATTTTGCCTTCAATTATTTTGGTGTACGAAAATTTAGACTTCGGTAATATTTCCTTCAACATAAACTATATATATATGATTAGTATACTTTTTTGCTGGTGTTGCTCTGATAATTGATTGGTTTCGCGTGTATGTATGTATTTTTTTATCGTGTTATATGCATTTTTTATAAAATTTATTTTTTATTAATTGCTTTCTTCCTGTTCGTGGTTATGCACCATTCATTTTGTTTTGTAACCATTTAATGATTTTCAAATTTATGTTAATAGCTAAATGGGTTTTTGTGTTAAAAGTATAAAAATATGTAAAATATTTTACTTGATAAGGATTAATCAGTTCTTAGATAATGAGCTATCTTGAAAAAATCAGAATGTTGTCGTATTTTGATTCTTTGCTATCAACTGAGAAGGAAATGTCATCCATACCCTTTGAGTTGCTCCTACCCAAGTTTTTCCAATGCAAGTTCTTAAGCTAAGAAAGGTCGTAGTTTTATCGGAGCTTATAACATTGTGCTGGTTGGGTACTCTTCAAAACTTTTTTTTATCAGATTCTTATGTATTAATTAGAACTTATCATTTCTAATATGAAAAAACAAACTCAACATACAAAACCAGCATATGAAGAACTTTGTATTTGATTCGCTCCTAAACTTTTTATATCAGGTTCTTTTGTATTAACTATTCTCAATTGTAATATGAAAACACAAATTCAACATAAATAAACTAGCATGTGAACTTTCTGTCTAATAATCTAGATTTTCTTTTTAGAAATACTTTTGTGTAATATATCTTACATAACCTAAAGTTACGCAAGGATCAACATATTCTTTCGCACATAAAAAAATAGAAGTTACATGTTTGTTGTGCCTAAAACACCCCCACACCAAAAAATCCACCCACAAAACACACACAGTCCCCACCTCTTTTTTTTCATTTTGCATTTGCTAACAACTATCTGCTTTATCTTGGTTAGTGACCAATTAATATAAACTTGTCTGTTTATTTCTATAGACTTCTGACAAAATATTCGAGAAAAAAAGTAAGCATAGAGGCTTTTAGCTCTAATCCCACACAATTGTTTCATTGCAATTTTTTTATCACATTTCAAATCCTTAAAGTTTTATCATTAATAATATCCCCTTTAACTGGAATTTTCATAATTTTATTAAATTCCAGATACAAACTCAAGTTTAATTCCTGTTACTTAACAATAGCCTATGTGGGTATTTTTTTCATGTAAGATTAATGTAAAACATTCTTCCCAGCTTAAGATAGTGGAGAATAAATTTATTAATGAAATTTATCATATAAACAAACATGAAATACTGTTCTAATATATTCACACTAGGAATAGGCCTCAGTTTTTTAGACCATGTTCTTTCCTTTAAAAAAATTGAAATATTGTTCTAAGTCAAACTGCACAAACTTGTACATTCAACGTATCTTTTTTCCTTTTTTTGTAATACATAATTATGCTTTTAAAACAAGAGTTTCATAATTTTTATAATTTTTAATAGGTTTAAATCTGTTTGCAAATATGAATACACACATCAATATCACTTTTAAAAAAGAGCTTATATAGTTTATTATTGGTTTACCTTGTAAGACAGTTTTTCTAATAAAAGGAATTACTGCAAATAAATAGACTACTAATGTTAAAGGTTGCACTACAACCATTTAATAATAATTTCTCCTCTTAAACAAATATTTCCTTTAGTTCTCTATTGTTGTAGCATAGTCTTAATATCATAGTTGTGATATCATAGTTGAGTTTTTTCACATTTAATTAGGTAGTTTAACATATTTGGTAGTTGCTTATAATTATTTCTATATATTTGTATTTAGGTGCTTATCCATAATATTTTGTTGCCTAATTTTATGTTTCCTCAGTTATAATAAAATTGGACAATGGGTACTAAATTGACTGGTTCTTTGTAAAATGATGCTTCTTTGTAATGCATTCTCTTTTATTGCTAATTTGTTTTAGAAGAATTGACAACAATGTAGTTGGTAATGATAGCACATATATGACATAAAAATGATACGGAAAGAAGTCAGATCTTACTGTTATGCTTGAGCACCGCTCATCTGAAAGAAAAAAATCCCAAAGAGTATAACTTGATCCAATTTTGGATGTTAATAACATTTAACTTCATAAAAAAAACTTAATTCCTCGGGAGTACAAGGAGACTTTATGGTTCTATTTTACAATATCCTAGCAAACAAGCATATATCTTAATTAATAGCGTTAGAAGGGTTTTATCATTTTTTTTCCTTAGTAAATAAATATTAATTTTTTATTTTTATTTTCTAAATATATAACAAAAAATAAATATAACAAGTGTCCTCCTTCGACACTTAAATGAGATAGATTACATAGTAAGATTACCATAGAGATAATTGAAAGATGAAAACCAGATTTAATTTTTCTACAAGAGATGAGTTCACTTTTGTAAAGTTTCAATTTGGTTTTACATCTTTCAATTATCTCCATTAGTAATCTTACTTTATAATCCCATTGAAGTGCCCAAGGAGACTTCTTATATTTATATTTTGCTAAATATCTAGAAAATAAAAATGAATAATTAACATCTATCTACTTATCAACAAAAATGAGAAAACACTTCAACGCTATTATTAAGATACATATTTATTTGTTAGGATATTGTAAGAGAACCACAAAGCCTCATCGTACTCTCGAAATAACAAGTTTTTTTTTATGAAACTGCATGTTATTAATATCCAGAATTGAATCGAGTTTTAAACTCTTTGGAACTGTTCTTCTTCTAGATAAGTGGTGCTTAAGCACAACAGTAAGATCTGGCTTCTTTACATGTCATTTTTGTATTGTGTATGTGCTACCATTAACAATTACATAGTTAATTCTCCTGAAAACAAATAAGCAACAAGAGAGATAATGCATTTAAAAAACATTATATTAAAAAGAATCAACCAAATTAGTACCAATTTTCCAGATTTCATTAAAACTAAGAAACCAGAAATTTAGATAACAAAATGTCATGGATGAGCACCGAAATACAAAGACAAATTAAAATAATTATAAGTTAACTACCAAATATGTTAAAGTACCTACTCAAGTGTGAACGAAAAAAACCAAACTATGATATCCTAATATGATATTAAGACTATGCTACAATAAATGAGAATTAAACGAAACTATCTATATGAAAGAAAATTATCATTGAATAGTTGCAGTATAACCTTTAATATCAGTAGTCCATTCTTTTACACTAATTCTTTTTACTAGGAAAACTGTCTCAGAAGATAAACCAATAACAGCCTGTATAAGCTCTTTTTTAAAAGTGATACTGATATGCGTACCCATACCTGCAAACAGATTTAAACCTATTAAAACTTATAAAAAATTTAAAACTTTTTTCAAGGCATGATTATGTATTACAAAGAAAGGGAAAAAGGTACGTGACTATACAAGCTTCTGCAATTTAACTTTAAACATTATTTCAATTTTTAAAAAAAATGTCTCAAAGATTGAGAGACTCATTCCTAGTATAAATATATTGAAACAGTATTTCATGTTTGTTTTTATGAGAAATTTTTAATAAATGAATTTATTCTCCTCTATCTTAAGCTGATAAAATGTTGTACATTAATCTTAAATGGAAATGGAACCGACAAAGGCTATTTTTTGAAGTAATAAGATTTAAACTTAAGTTTGCGGTTAGAATTCGATTAAATTATGAAAATTTCAGCTAAAAAGAACATTATTAATAATAAAATTTTAAGAATTTGAAAAATGGAAAAAAAAAAGTTGCAATGAAAAAAATGTGTGAGATTAAAGCTAAAAGACTCTATGCTTTTTTTTTAATATTTTAGAAGAAGTCCATAGCAATGAACATGTGAGATTATATCAATTAGTCACCAGCCAAGATAGACCAGATAGATGTCGGCAAGTGCAAACTAAAAAGAAAGAGTGGTAGGAATTACATGAGTGTTTTGTGGGTGAGTTTTTTGGTAGGGATACTCTAGACACAATAAACATGTAACTTCTTTTTTTTTAAGTGAAAGAACATGTTGATGATCAGCATGCATAACTGTAAGGTTAGGTAAGATATATTACATCATTCTTAAATAGAAAAATCTAAATTATTAAACACATAAAGTTCACAAACTGGCTTATTTATGTTGAAATTGTGTTTTCATATTGCAAATGAGAAGTAGTTAATGCAGAAGAACCTAATACAAAATTTTAAAAAAGAACCGGATACAAAATTCACATGCTGGCATATGTATGTTGAGTTTGTATTTTCATATTACAAATGTGAGATTCAAATCAATACAAAGAACCTTATAAAAAAAGTTTTAAAGAGAACACAACAACCAGCACAATGTCATCAAGCTCTGATTACAACTCTGACCTATTTTCTTTTAGACCCTAAGACCTTGCAATGAAAAAACTTGGTAAGAGCAACTCGAAGGGCATGGATGACATTTCCTTCTCTTTTGATGGCAAAGAATTAAATATGGCAACATTCTAAATTTTTTCAAAGTAGTTCATTATTTAAGTACTGGTCAATCCTTCTCATTAAGTAAAATATCTTACATCTTTTTATACTTTTAACACAAAAACTCATTTAGCTATCAACATACCTTAGAAAATCATTAAATGGTAACAACACAAAGTAAATGGTACATAACCACGAATAGAGAAAAACCAATCAAGAAAGAAACAAATTTTATAAAGAATGCATATAACACAATAAGCACATATAAACACATGAAATTGATGAATTATCAGAGCAACACCATAAAAAAGTATACTAATCATACATACGTATATATCCAATTTAAGTTAAAGAAAATATTACCGAAGTCTAAATTCCCGTACACCAAAATAATTGAAGGCAAAATTATTGATAAAAACACAATAAAGGAGAAGTAAAAGGAATGATATTAGAGTTGATAATACCTTATGAGTGTGGATCTGATAAAAGATGAGAAATTTAATTTTTGGGTTCTGTTGTAGGTAATTCCTAAGGAATTACTCTACGCACCAAAATAATAAAGTGGCTATAAACAAATCACAGAAAAAGCCAACGCAAATACAATGAATTACGGGGAAACCCGAATGAGAGAGAACCACGAAGAGAGATGAGAATTCCATATAATAATAGTGATTACAATGGGGTTCTCTCGTGTGCTAGGTTTCTATATTCGAATGGTCCTCCCCCTCCACGTTGAAGGGATTCTCTATTTATACAAGTTGTGTCTGTTTTGATAAGGTTGCAGAGTTCAGCTCTGTTTAATTAACCGCTTATTTAAGAGGCGGCTAGAGTTGAACATCCAAGTTTGAACTGATTGAGAGAGTGTCCATCTTTATCTGATAGTCTGCGTCTAATTATAGATGTGGTTGATCCGTCCCTGAAATTTAACTGTCGAATTCAAAGAGATTTGGCTTAGAGATAAGGATTCGCTCAACTGATTCTATCTCAACCTTCTAACCACACGAACCGCTCGGAGTTTGAATCGGTCGAGGACCCCCGCTTGGAGGTTGTGGAAGCAGGGACGTATCGCTCCCCTATTTAATGCTAAGACACGTGTCGTGATCTCGAGAAGGTCGGAAACTAACCACTACAGATGCCCACTCTGCTCCTTTCTCTTCAAAGGAGGTCGAGAACTTTCCCTCAGGGGCTACAGGTCCCAGGAACTCTGATAGAGAGAGAAGCAAATAAAGAAGGGTATTCTGGACCTGGACTCAACTTGTTGTCGCTTCGGGTTGTCTTGTAGTTGCGTGTGGCTCTATAGGCTAGCAGAGCCTTAAATGTGCATCACATCCGCCACAGTGTTGGTCAATTAACTGCCACTTTTTGAGGAGTCGTGACGTTCGAGGAAGGCGTGACATATCCAACACGGCAATTTTGATTAGAACCATCGCGACACGTGTACGCCGCTGATCGAATGGCTTGTTTCTTTGGAGATTAGAATCCTTAGTGGTTGACGTTTGGGCTTCTTTTCTCTCTATAAATAAGGCACAACTCTTCAGGAGAGATCTGAGTTGCTTCTTGAGAGTTCCTTACTGCTAAAATCTTGCACTGTTCTGCGGGTGTCGATGTCTCCTTCGTTCTTCGTTCAGTGAAGGGGGAAGAGAGATGATGGTGATGGTTGTTGCACTCCTGATGTTCATGGGTCCATTTGTCAAGGAGTTTCGGTTCTTGTGATGGGCTTGTCAAGCAGTTTCGGCTCTTGTGATGAGGCCCAGCTGTCAGAGTAGACAGAGAATGTCCTAACTTCTGCTTGGTCTGCACGTCTAGACTCCAGCCAGAACAGACGGGCAGGGGTTAGCGTTTGTCCCCATTTTCTTACCTTGCAGCGAATATGGAGCATTGAGCATAAGGGCCTTTAACAGCGGTTCTGATCCCTGGGGGCTGGTCATCAATGCTCTTGTGGGATGCCGGTGCTTCGGCTACCCCCGCTCCTGAGTTCTTCAGAGTGACGGTCTTGGCATCGGTATTCTCCTCGCCTTGCAAGCCTGTCTGTAGTTCGGGACGTGGTTTCCCTTCCTGGTCACTTCTTGAGAGTTCTCAGCGTCCTTGCCCTTTTGGCCTAGTAGATTGCTTGTTCGAGAGCAGTCTCCCAGACATTGTTGGGGGTATCTGATTTTTTCGCTCAAAAAGGACACACATGTAACAGAGTTGTATTACTTTGTTAGATGTAACCATACTTGTAAGTGGAAGAATGCAATCTAAAAACTATATAATAAAGCAGAGAATTTTTAATGAACGCAATGTTTAGATCTTGCCTTGTTTGTTATTGTGATTTGACTTGTCGTTGTGTCTGCTCGGAGAGCTATTTTGGTTCTGAGGCATTTGGTATGATTTGGAATATAGTTCCAAAGGGATTCGTTCACTAATGGTACCTGTGAATGTTTACCTGAGTGGTAAAGCTCTCAGCTTCGAAGTTGTGCTGTCATGTTGGTCCAGAGTAGCCTGTTAACTCGCTCAGATCCAGGACGACTTTTCCAGCGCACTAGATATCGTCTACAATGACCATCTCCGGTGAAAATGACCCGGTCATCCTGAATGTTATCAATATGTTCTGATGCGAATGGGACAGATGTAGTAGGCAGTGGTGGTAAATGGGGTTCCTCAAATAAAGGCTCGAGGGTAGGGTCATCAAGATCCATGAGTGGATTACCAGGGTTAAAAGGAGGGGCATTGTAAGCTACTAAGTCTGAGATATTAATGTCGAACTAATTCTGAAATCCAAAGGTAATTCAATTACATAGGCATTTGGATTAATTTTCTTGAGAATTTGAGGACAGCGCCACGAGCATGCAATTTCTTAATAATTCCTGGTGGAAATCGCTCCGGTCGAATCCGGATCATTACGTAATCACCCTTATTAAACTCAAGATGCCTTTGGCGCAAATCAGCATGGGATTTATAATGTGCATTACTTTCTTGAATTTTCTTGCTGATCTCCTTGTGTAAATCGTGAATGTGCGATGTGAATTTAGATGCAGACTCGGATACCCTAAGATGATGAGCAATAAGGATAAGATCTAGAGGCTTCTTAGGTTTGTATCCATGCATAACTTCAAATGGACTAATGCTTATTGACCAATTCACCAAACTATTATATACAAACTCTGCGGTGGGTAAAATAAGATCTCAATCCCTCAAATTCTCAACAAAAAAGTATCATAAAAGGTTTCCTAAGCTCCTATTAACCACCTCGGTTTAACCGTTAGTTTGGGATGAAAAGCGGTATAAAATTTTAGATTAGTCCCATATTTTGTGCCACAAGGTCCTTCCAAAATTAGCCCATGAACTTCACATCCCTATCTGACAGACTAACACAATAGTCTTGAATAAGTCATGCAACTTAACAACTCCGTCAAAATAAATATGCGCAATCTCGGAGGCATTAGACGTTTTGGAGCATAGTAACAAATGAGACACCTTCAAAAAGCAGTCCACAACAACAAATACGGAATCGCGCCTTATGATAGCCTTAGGAAGTCCGAGCACAAAATCCATACCTATATCCTGCCAGGGACGATCTGGCACATGTAGAGACATGTACAGACCAGTATTCTTCGATGCTTGGCTAATTGGCAAGTGTCACATTGCTTTATTAGTTTTACGTCTTTCTTAAGACTTGACCAGTAAAACAAATTCTCCACAAACTCTATGGTCTTTTCTCAGCCAAAATGACCAGCAAGACCTCCAGCATGCAATTCCTAAACAAAATAATCTCTCAAGAAAGTGCGAGGAATGTACAACCTACGAAATCGAAATAAATAGCCATCCTCAAGCAGGGAGCCATCTATCTTAGGAGTCCCTTTTTAACGCAACAACAATCTCTCTAAAGTCAGAGCATAACTTGTAATCTCCTTTGACTTTATTGAAACCCACTGCTTCAGCGTTCATTTGGTTAAGACAGTTCGACGATTGAGCACATCAGCCACTGTTCTCAACTCCAAACATGTACTTAAGAGTATAAGTGTAATTTTGCAAAAAAATCAACCCATAGACCATGCCTAGACTAAGCTTCCTCTAAGAATTAAAGTACTGGAGGGCTTCGTGGTCCGAATAAATGGCATTCTTGCGACAAAAGGTAATGGCGCAATAATTGTACAACCGCATAAAACTCCTTGTCATAGGTAGAGTAATTCAGTTTAGCACCACTAAGCTTCTATCTGAATTAGGCAATGGAGTGCTTTTCCTGACTTAATACTTCGCCTATGCCAATGCCCGAGGAATCACACACGACCTCCTTTCATGTTGCCGCATTGAGCTTTTTATAGTCAATGCAGACTCGCCATCCTGTTTGAATTCGTGTTGGCACAAACTTGTTGGCGTCATTTTTTATTATTGTGATCCCTGATTTCTTCAACACGGCTTGAAAAGGGCATCCAATGAACTATCAGAAACTAATTTCCACAGATGATGATAACATGACCTCAGTAAGAAACATGGTTCAAAGTCGCGGTCTCGATCGCTGAATTGGCGGGCAATAAAACGCACGGCGTCGCGGAAGGGACTTGGCGATACGCGCAAAACGCTACATAGAAAGCTCAAAAAATTCTGAAATATCATGATAAATCTTAAAAAAATATAGACATCAATATTTATATATCACATGTCCAAAACATATCACCTTGCACACTAAATATAAAGAGAATACATAAATACACGCGTCGTCTATAAAAACATACCAAAATACATGTATATATGTCAATTTCACCAAATACATGCATATATACCGGCATACTGTTAAATGAGAGAGACAAAGAGAGGGAGTGAGGGTGAGAAAGAGAGGGGGAGACACATCACCTATATTATTAAATTAAAATTAAAATTAAATTAAATTATAATAAATTACAATTAAGGCCTCACTAATGGCTTGTCGAAAAATATTCATATGTAGAAAAGACAAGAACAAGAAACTCAAAACAACAGACGAAAGTGTCGTACAAACAGAAAAAAGAAAGGGTATCAATGGCTGATTTTGTTTAAGCAAGAAAAACTAGAGTTTCGACAAGCCATTGTGTGAAACCCTGGTGGTCCGCTGGGAGCACGGTGAGGGGCAACATGCACACACCATTCCTAGCTCAGAAGGGTTTCAGGCCAAGTAGCCGGACACTCCTATCATGAAGTTGTATCGTGTTTGAAACGTGTCTGACACACGAGTCGTGTATTTTTAAGAATTCGTCAAGTGTCCGTGTGTCGCGTCCATTTCAATGTTCCCATATCCATTCAACATAAATTTCAGAAGCCCTTAATATATTGAATCAGCTGCAAAGTGAAACTCTTCTTGCAGAAACCACGTAAGCCTATACCATGTCACTGCTTCCATTTGTATTTGAAAATGCTTCTTAAGTTGCACCTAAGGCATGCTTAGCAAGCGAGATTAAGATGATCATGTTTATTGTGGAACGTGGATTGTCGACGTACTTCTGCTACATAGCCATACTTGAAGATAAGTACCATTAGTTTGCAGTGTTCTAAATATCCCCGATATAACCCCCGATATTGTGCCGATATTTTGTTTACGGCACCTGGCCGCAATGATTTGGCACATCCAAATCGATATAGCGTTTTTCACCCAAAATCGCCGACAAATAGGCATGGATCTGATATATCGGCCGCAATTTCGGCGATTTTGGACCCGATATAGCGTTTTATACCCAATTTCTAGGTTAGGTATTTCGGTAATTCGAGCGATGTGGCAATGTGACATTTGTGAAGATTCTACACTTGGATAGTGATTATGGATTCATAAGCTTAATGCAAGCTATCGAGTTAAGTATATCTTAAACATATAAGTATGATGTTTTATATAACTTTATATAATTTATACATATTTGTCTTATTGAGATGCGATTTAAGATAAGAATATATGTATATTTACAGTCTGATTTTAACATCCGATTTTAGAAAATATCCCTGATATATCCTTGATTATCCCCATCCCCGATAAATTTTCCCGGCTGATGTGGCCGCTGTAGCAGCCATTTAGAACACTGTTAGTTTGATATGAATTAAAACACTAAATCTAACTGCTCAAATGACCTCATCGCCCCTTAATCTCCCTGTGGCACCAATTCATCGTGTTTTGCCTGAAATGCCACCGTTGCCATATCATCATCTCCGGATCTTGCCAAGTGCCAAATCTCAAGGTCACTTCTAGAGTATGGATCTCAGACAATATTAGGTCTTTGAATGATGGAGTCCATGACTATAAATTCTTAGAAGGTTCGATTCATGTGTTTATTCTTGTTGATCTCTTTTACCAAGCAGTAAATCTTTTTAGCAAATCTCATGGGTCATGGTGTTTAATGCTATGAGTATCTCTATGCACGCAGTAAATCTTTCAAAAATAATTCATGATTCATGAGTGTTTCTTTGATTACAGTCAGTATCGATTTGTGATTCATGGTTTTTTGAATTTGTTTCTTTGATCTTGTTCAGTTGAATTAGCTTTGCAGAGATCTGGAAATCTTTCAATTTGGAAGCAAGCAGACCCATTTAGTGAACGGGTCAAATGTGTTTGGGCCAGGTAAGGAAGGTGGAGTCGTTTATTAAATGGCTTTAATTTGAATCACATATATCCAGTACTGACCCAATTTGAACAATCTGTCACTCCTACAACTATCTCCAACTGCCCCTAAACTTGTGGCCTCTTTTCCTTATCTGAAACAGCACCCCAATAGATGCCACTTAGTTTTCTTACTAATTTCGGCCTATCATTAACCACACCTCATAATCCCATATCCTGCAAACCTTTTTACGTCACATCATTTATTTCCATAATGATTTTTTATTTTAAAAAATGCATCTTCTCTACAGCAAGAACTTCTAAATCAAACATATTTTTCTCATTTGAATCAAAAACCTCCGTGATCAATGAATTCTCACAGTTAAGCATTTGTTACTTTGGAGCCACCTCAAAAAACAAACTGAAACTGAATGGTTTCAAGTGCACTGGACAGTTGTAATCAGTTACAATCATTTAGTTTAATCTTGAATGTTATTTGTGCCAACCACACTAGGCAAGCCCAAAAGCAAGTCAAGGTAAAATTTACTTCTGCCCGTTAGATCATAATATAAAGTGCATGTTAGTAACACCAATATGACTAAAGATAATGGCTAGCCTATCGTTAGTTCAGCAATAAACTTTAAAACTCTTCTTACTAATACTTACCCACAACTTTTAATTATATCCTGTACCTAGAAGAGGAGGTTTATATCATAACTTATCATTTACTAAATTTCTTTTGTTGTTATTGTTGTTGTTGTAATAGTAGAAATAACAACAACAACAACAATTATTATTATTGTTATTACTATTATAACAACACTGACAATTATTATTATTATATATGGTATTCTAATATTTGTTGCCTATTAGACATCAACAACATGTCCATAATGCTTCATATATTCTGGACAACATGCTTCCTACTATTTATCAATGGTTAGGAAGAAGGATCTGTTTTGGATGTTTTATTATTATCTCTTCACTGAAACAGGTGACTTTAAGTCCTAGAAAAGGAAAATACATGTTCCTGATGATTTATGGGTTAGAATGTTGAGCAATTAAGAAGTTGCATGCCCAAAACATGCATCCAAAAAATGAGTGTAATCAAAATGAGAATGTTAAGTTGGATGATTGGCAATATGCATAGAGTTAGGATAAAAAATGAGTGAACCCCTAAGGAGTTAGAAGAAGCTGCAATTGAGGATCAACTGAGGACTGGTTGTGATGATGTGGGCACATGCAATGGAGGCCAAATATGTGTTAGTTAGGAGTCTGAGATAGTAGTTAACAAGGCATTGGGGACTACAAGTAGGTGTAACAAACATCGAGGCAAATAAAAAAGATATAGTAGTTGTTAATTAACTGAGGAAATGACTCTTGATGGAGCTGAATGAAAGAAAAGAATTCATGCAACAAAATTTATTTACTTAACTTATTAAAATATGAAATAACTAATGACCAATGCATATCATTACATTCATTGGTTACTGAATTCTTTGACGTACCCAACTTAACTATTTGAGAGGAAGAATGCTACCATTGAATAAAAGACATGGGCTCCTCTATAGTATTGCAAAGCATTTCAAGATGATTCCACAAATCTGGCATTAAATTACCTTGATCTAGAAGAGTTCCTTTCATGTTATTTATTTTTATTATGTGTGTGCGTGCGCTTATGTATGTATATGTGCGCGCGCGCGTGCGCAGGGAAAATGGAGTCTACAATGGGATTGCACATTGATCTGCAATCGACACCATGTGGGGCACCGAGTGGCCATCCTATGGATGATCGGCACCCGACATCTTGATCTACATTGATAATTAGTGTGAGGGTGAAAAATCAAGTGCAATGTTCTAAAAAAAGGTTTAAGCCACCAATTAATCGTCCACTTAAATGTTTTCGGCCTAAAACCGAGCAGAACTTGAAGAAAGGGTCGGATTACTCAGCCAGGCGATTAATTCACTTAAGTGATGATTAAACATCTAATCGGTGATTAATTAGCGTCCGTTTAAACGTTATTCAATCATTTTCTAAATGGATTCGAATTTCGAACTCATTAAGCTAACTAAACTCAAACCCGATCCAACAATTGAGAATATAAATTATAGCGTGTTGGAGAATTAAGGCTCGCGAGCCTTATAATTTTTCCGCATCATTGATCCCCTGCGGCGACGATGAAGCTCCCGAATCTCGCGAAGAAGCTCTTGATGCTCACAGTGACGAGACGACGAAGCTCCCAAAGCCCTAATTTTATTTGAAGCTCCCAAAGCTCACAGCGGCAACAATCCTCCTGGAGAATTGGGGCTCCCGAAGCTCAACGACGAAGTTCACAAAGCGCTGATTTTATTGTGGCGAACTCCCCCTTCGACGACGACCTCCCCTTGCAGTTGATCCTCCCACCTCGACATCCCTCTTTCTCGACAAAGATCTCCCCCTACGATCAGCTCTCTAGTCAACAGCAAAGCATCGATGTCGACATCCTCCTACGTCGACGGCGACCTCCCTCTGGTCAGCTCTCTCCCCCTCGCGTGCACGTATTTTGCTCATGTTCTTTCCAATAGTTTTTGTTTCTTTTAATTGAGAAGGATAGAGTTGCACATTACTTGCAGTTGCATCTAGCAGTGAACTAAAGTTGTTAAAAGTATTACTTTTTGAAAAGAAATACATATATTTGTTCATTTAAAAAGCATTTTTGAACTATAGTTGCTGGAGGTGAAGGCACATTGATGTAATTTGAACCGACTAACATTATTACTTTTTAAATTCCTCTTAGTGCAAGCAATTTAATTTTTCAATTTATTTTTGCTATATCTTTTATGCTTTTTTGGGAGTTTATAGAATTCATATTTGCATGTTTCAAGTACTATAATATTATTATATATTAAAATTATTATAAAACGTGCAATCTGTTTAATCACCGTTTAAATCGTTTAAGCATTATGCGCTCCCGGACCGCTCGTACTGAAACCGCTTTTTAGAACATTGATCAAGTGGTTTGGAGATCATTTATCCATACATCAAATTTTTCTCATTTTGTATGGCTGAAATAAAGTTTATTTTGAAGAAATTTGGTCCCCATGATGCATGGGTAAGATTTTTCATCCTCCCACTAATTAGTATGTGCAGGTCATGATGTACGGAGCAGATCGTCCATAGATCGCCTCTCCATGTGTGTGGTGGGGTGTAGTGCTTATATGAAAGGGAAAAACTGTAGAGCACTCATAAGTCAGTACTATAGAGAGAGTATATAATTTCCGTAAGTTAATAATTTCTATAAAGAGAAAATCATGTATAAAAAAAATTATTGATTAAATGGACTTCAACAAGTTTTTTCAAGAAAATTTAGCAAGCATCAAATTGTAAATAAATTGTGATATGAGACTACAAGCATGACATACAAGAATTGAAGAGGCTATAAAAACACATAATTAATAGGTGGGAGGAGTGAAAGATGCATTGCAAGAAAATAAACCCAGACAGCAAATAATCATAAAAACAAAATTTTCCAACTCATATTCCTAGGAGAAAAAAGCACAATGACATCCAAGACAAACCTGATCAGCAAGATCATATATCAACTTTGAATCTTCCCCATATTTTCCCATAAGAGTTTCCCTAAGTTCAAAGATAGGACTGTCAAGACCCACTGCACCATGCATCTTGGAAACATTAACAATGATTGAAAATGTGTGTTCCCTTGTGGCCATTTGATCTTTTGCAAAGTCACGGGTTCCCTGTAAAAAGAGTGGTATGAGGTCTGTGCATAAAAAAAGGCTTCACTAGCTCTTTATTTGTTAATCTGGAGTTGTCTAAAAAAGCTTAGAAACATTAATCTTGAGAAGCCCTTCCCGAGATAAGAAAGTCAAAGGATGGGCTGTTTTCTCCAATTGTGCTTCAACAATGGGCCTGTTTGGTTAAGTGTGGAAGTGAGGAAGTAAGAAAGTGAGGAAGTGGTAATAGTTCCCTTTGGAACTTGGGAAATGATTAGTAAGTTTTCCAGTGTTTGGATGTTATTGGGAAGTCTGATTTGAAAAATGTTATGTCTTTTCTAGTGTTTGGATGGTAAAGTGAAAGTGGAAATGGAAGTAGAAAAGTTGACCACAAAGTTGACCGCAAAATAATATTAAAATAACAATTAATTAAGAAAAATAAAATATGAACTGTAATTAGAATGTAAGTGAGATATACATGATCAAAAAGTTAACTGTTTTGCGCTACAACTTATTACAAACGAGATTTACATGGCCACAAAATTAACTGTAGCGCTCTGAAAGTGAGGAAATGTTTGTGTAAAAGAGAAAAGAGAAAGGGAAAAGGGGTTTTCTTATTTTCCTTTTTTCGGTGTTTGCATAGATAGGGAAGTGAGCAATTATAGTTCCCCGTTTCCTTACTTGCGCCCACTTCTTTGCAACCAAACACGCCCAATATACACAGTAGTTGCATTTCTCCTAAAAGTACGCTATGATCAGGTAACTGCAATATCCCAGCTATAAAACACTTGAGAAAAACACAACGCTCAAAAGAGGGGGGAAAGAATTGAAACAATGTAACACATTATATACAATACTACTTCCAAGTCACTTCTGAAAAGTAGCATGTTGGAGCAACAATGCAACTCTATATCAGGAGAGAGAAAAATAGATGTTACACGTGAAACTCCAAATATAAGGATGTCAGGACACAACCATTCAAGCAAAGCTGCACACACTGACAACAGATGGAGTATAGAATGCAATCACAATGGGCGTGATGTTGATTTCTAAGGGCATACTGAGCCCGTAAAGCTTAATTATGTAATTTTAAAATTTTCTGCTAAGAGGCTCGGGTACTGACACATAATGGCACAACAACACATCACCAGTAGCAAATTCAAAAAGTTAACACAAATAGCAACGACACGGGCAAAGAAGTTCATGATACAACTTTACTACGGAAGTGCCAGTGCTATGTAGATTTTCTAACATCTAACATGAATCAAAGACAGTGAATTTTTCTTCTTTGAATAAGCTCTAGAAGTATGATGCTCATGTTTTCTGCATATATCAAAATATACATTGAAAATTTTCTTTTTCAAATAGATATTTTGAGTCACGACTATGGGCAACAATATGATATAATAGATCTATGACTTTAACTGCAATAAACTTACAACATGTGAAATTTGTAATAACGTTTTCCTAATATTAATATTTATGGAAATTGACCACCCTAGTTCAGTTCAAGCAAGATGCATATCACTGTAGGCACTAATATGATTTTTAAATTCAATAGAAAAGAAGTAAATCACAGTGTGGACCTGTCTTTAGATACTTAGGGTTTCTACAGAGAGGAAAAATTGTTCTAACACACACCATGTAAGACTTGCAATAACTAAAACAATATAATTTTGTGGACAACATAATCATAAGTAACTTCTCAAATAAAAAAAAATGGCCCATAAGCAACTAGGCAAACACAGTCTCTTATATTAATGACAAACTTAAATAAGTTAAATTTCCTGATATTAGCAGTACTCACTTTCAGGATTTTTGGAAGCCTCCTGTTGTCATTGCTCTCAACTATCTCATTCAGTTTATTCAACCGGGAACCAAGTCCACTGTCCTTGGGATCGAAATACAACGAAAAAAAACCCAGCGCAATCAACCAAACCAGCAACATTTTGAACAGATGCTTCATTCTTGCCCATAAATTGGTCTTTAAGAAGCTGCCTTACAATGGAAGTTCCCTTCCTAAAGTCTTCTTCTCATTCTTCACATTCTTTTTGTCACCCTTCACATTTTCTCCATTCTCTTTAATGCTTGTTGTACCACCAACTTGAGGTTCTTCGATCGCCTCATCAATATCAAGGGCGAAAAAAGCCACTGCTGCCTCCCAAGCAAGAATCTCCCTAAACTTTATCAAAAGTTCAGACACAATGCAAAACTTCAGCATAAGCCTTTTCAGTAATCAAGTGGAAACTATCCCCCAAACTTGTCAAACTTCGGACAGCCCTTCTCAAAAGTCTCCACTACCTTTGCTTGTAGTTCCTGATCACTAATTGACGCAATAGCCATTCTCTCTAGGCCTAAGCTACTTTAGCCTACAGACTGAATAGACATTGCAAGACGCCACACAGAGTCAACAAAAGACTTCTCTTTTCGTTGAATCCCAACTCCAGCCATCTCCCTAACCTTGACAACCGAGTTCAATTCCACCCTAACTCTTGAATGCAGAGACTAACAGCATCCCTGAAGCTACCATGAACAGTAGAAATCTCGGCAAACAATCCTTACTTAACTTCGTCCGCAAGGTTGACAACAAAACCTTCATATCTGCAACCACATCAGTTTCGTCCTTATTCGGAACCCATTTCCTGAAACCATTAAATCAAATAACTTCTTGTCAACCTTAGCTGCCTCACAAGACAGAGCTGCAACAGCGTCACACAACCTCACAAAAGCTGAAGAACAGCAATCCAGCACCGCACAAATCCCAATAAACGCCGCGAAAGAACTCTCCACCAGTCCAATCTCCTCACCAGTAACCCCAATCTCATCGAGATTCTTGTTGTTCAACCGGCAGAGAGAGTTCAGGAACCCTAAAACGATCCTACGTCCAGGGTTTCGTACTTGCGCTCGAGGTTTAGGTTTTCTTCAATTAGGATGGGGAGAACAGGGCGGATGTTGGAATCGGACTGAACAAATTTGTTCATAAGGACGACGAGAGCCGCCCGAGATTCCTCTACGTTTAGAAATTTAGGGTTTGATGATGGGGTTTTGGTGAAAGAGATTAAAGAGGGTTTCTTGAATTGAGAGAGCTTCTCCAAAATTGAAGAATCGATCTTGACCTTCGATAAGCCATTGGAGACCAAGTAGACTGAGAGAGGAGAGAGAGATGAGCCCTTACCGCCGACAGTGACGACGGAGGACGCCATGGATGGAGATCGAAGAGCTCCGAGAGGCGCAAGATTGTGCAAAGCTTCGAAACCCTAGAAAACCCTACTAAACAACTGAGTGGAGACTGTGTAGACTGTAGCGAGTAATGGGCCAGAACCCTGGACCGGGCTTGAGTTCGTTCAGGCTCTGGGCGCAACCCGAAATGGGGCCTATTAAGAATTTAAGTGGTTTTGTCGAGGACTTGCGTTTTATTTATTAGTCCCACATCGGGAGGGATGGTGCTTATGGTCTCTGAAGTGCTATATAGCCGAAGGGACAACCGGGGAGGAATAAGCACGCAGCTGCGTGATGAGTACATAGCGAACTATTCTTTCGCCTTTTACTAAAGAATACCGTGTGCCCGTCACACAAAGCAGCATACGCCACTTTTTTGAAGGGTTGCCCTCTTCTTTTGAAGAGGACCCCAACAATTCAAAATTCAACCTTGGAAAAAAAATTTTGGACTCCAAATTTTTTCAGTCTCATTAAGATAGAAACTGGCAGTATTTTTACATGTTTTGTCTTTATTTTCTTAAAGCTTAATATTTTTATTTAACAAGACACCAAGTTTATTTTAGGATCATATCCTATCTAGTAAACTATTGGGTGAGACTAAGGGCGTGTTTGTTTTGCCGCAAAATGCAAGTCGTAAAACTTCTTTTCCATTTTCGTTGTTTGTTTCGCTGAAAAATAAGTTGTAAAATGCAACTCTTCTTTTCCCACTTACAGTTCCTACAGTTAAATTTGTGGTCATGTAAATCTCACTTTTACACTGATATTTTCCCACTTGCAGTTGCTACAGTTAATTTTGTGGTCATGTAACTCTCACTTGTAATACACTTACAGTTCAAAACAGTTACTTGATAATCAATATATAATTTAATATTATTAAATATTTAATATTATAAATAGTGTTTAATTTCTAATTTAATTATTTAATATTTTTAATCTTTAATTTTTTATTGTTTTTAATATTGTTTTAATATTTAAATATTTTACTATTTTAATTTAATATTTTTATTTAATATTTTATTTAATACTTTATTATTTTATTAATACTTATTCAATTTTTTATTATCTTATTTAGAGTTAATATTTTATTAATATAACAATATTATACTTTAATATAAAATTACTATATATTTAATTATTTATTTTTTAATATAAAAAATTAATTTATTAATATCATAATATATTTTATTATTATATTAATATTTTATTATGCTAATATTGTAATAATAATTCAGTATAATAATACTATAATGATAATTTATTATTAAATTATAATTATATTTTACTTTGTTAATTTTAAATTTCTATAATATTACAACAATATTATAATAAAATTTATATTATAATAATTTTCAAGTATTTTTAATATTATAATATTATAACTATATTTTATTATTTTTGTAAGATTTTTTAATATTTATATTTTATTAGTATTCTTAAAATTTTATTAACGTTCTTTAGATTTTCTTAAAATTTTATATTATTTATTTAGTTAATATTTCAGTAATATTTTACTATTTATACTAATATTTTATTAATATTATTGTTATAAATAAAATATTAAGATTATTAATTTTTTATCTCAAATTTATTAATACAATTTAATTTGCAATAGTAGATTTAATTTAATAGTATTTATAATATTTAAATCACTGCTACAGTTAATTTTGTGGTCAACTTTTCCACTTACATTTTTACATTGCCAACCAAACACCGTAAAACACAATATACTTTACCATTTACATTTTCATTTTATCAACCAAACACCGTAAAACACAATATACTTTTCCATTTACACTTCACTTTATCAACCAAACACCGTAAAACACAATATATTTTCTCTGCTACAGTTCACTTTTTTCCATTCTCATTTTACGACTTATGACTTGCGACGTTTTGCAACGAAACAAACAGGCCCTAAAGGTGTTCAGCTTAGATTTTAGATAAAAATATTAATTATCAAGCTCCCACAAAACTCTTGATCCAGGGCCACTGTCAGTGGGATAGATATCCAGTTTGATTCTTAAACCCCCCGACCTAAATTGGCAGGCTCTGGTGCTTGTAGATACGCTACCTATAAACTCTTGGATTAGGTTATAAACTTTTGGACTCTCTCGTTTGCGTTTTTTTTTCGGTGGACAATTCAAGATTATAACCATTTATATTTTATGGACAGTTGTAGTGTCTTTCAGATGTAAAACAGATGTCTATGCAATGCATCAAGTTATGGTCCTTGATCACATTTGAATTGATTATAACCTTCCTTTCCTCATGTTCTCTCAAGTTTAAATTCTTTTTTACTAGTTTGGATCTTGGATCTCTTTGTAGCTTAAGAATTTTGAATTATAGCTTATTAGTAATTTATATAATGCACATAAGTTTCGCTAACGAAAGACTTTACAATGTTTGCTTTTCCCATATTTTTTCCATTTGTATTATGCACAACTTGTTTTGGTTGGTCCTTGGTAAACAAGCTATGTCCCTATAAAACCACCTCCTGAAATCAGTGGAGTTAGTTAGATTCCATTCAGATAAATGGAATCCAACTCTATATAATTATTTTACTATTAAAAAAGAAATTCTTGTTGTATATATAAATTTCAAGATGTTCTGTTTATTTAAAATCTTATTAAGAATTGATTGCAGTTCTGCCAAATCAATTATAGAAAAAAAATATTAAAAACTTAATTTCAAAGCAAATTTTTGCCATATGGCAAGCTGAATTGTCCATTTTCAATTTTGATATTGAATATATTAAAGGTCGAGAACATTCTTTAACTGATTATTTAACCCGTGAATTTTTACAATCAAATGAAGGGTACTAGTGCAGGTAATGGCAGAGAACGAGGAAGGGGCAAAACTCCCTGGCTTGTCATATTCAACCTAATACGGGGAGGTCCTTAACACCTAATTATCCCAATTATTCATCATCTTCATCAGGAAATATTCCTGAAAGGAAAGAATCTTCCCACCAATCTTTCAAGTTTAAATTCTTTTTTATTAGTTTGGATCTTGGATCTCTTTGTAGTTTATGAATTCTGACTTATAGCTTATTAGTAATTTCTATAATGCACATAAGTTTCGCTAACAAAAGTCTTACCATGTTTGCTTTTGCTATACTTTTTCCATTTGTATTATGCACAACTTGTTTTGGTTAGTTCTTGGTAGTGTGTTACAAGACACTTTTTCAGTCTTTAGAGTGGGTCACTTTTTCCCTTTTTTAACCTTTAACGGGGTGTGTTACTGGTTGAGCCCAGAAGCTCTCATTCTGAAAAATATTTGAAAGAAAAAGTTGCAAACTATATAAAAAGAAAATCAGGAGCTCGAGAGTCAATAAATAAAGGGTCGGTTAGGGCGGGTCGAGTCTTAATGATAATAGTATTGACCGAGAGAACTATTCATTCAAAGAAATCAAGGGTCAGGGTGTGCCCCCCAGACACCACTCGTAGTGCGCAGCGGTTCGCGGAAGAAGAGGAGACACAACAACCACCACTTGATCTTGAGGAATCCGCCCTCCTGGCGGAGACTCGATTCAGCCGGAGAAACAACCAACGCAGCAAGAACAACCACCAATAGAAGAAAAAAACAATCAACGCACAAATTTAATGAGGTTCGGCCAACGTGCCTACGTCCTCGGGGCAAGGGAGAGAGAGATCTTATTGATTCAACAATCAATACAACTAATACAAGAGAGAATTCTTGAGGGATTTTTCAGGGATACAATACATGAGGCCTCTAGCCTCTATTTATAGCCACAGAGTCCCTGAGTTTATGGAAACCCAGGTTGGATTCAATCCCAATCAGAAAAGGAATTCGAATCCTAAAAGGAAACTCCAGCCGCGTCTGTCAGTCGACCGGCCCGGTCGACCGCGCCAACCCGAGAGCGAGGCCACTTCAGTCGGTCGACTGGGCCCGGTCGACCGCTCCATCCTGTGCACGCCCGTGCACGCCGGTCGACCGGGAGGTCGACCGGGAGCATCTCTGGCCTGCTTCGCGCGCCGTTTCTCGCTCCTTTGTCGTCCAATCTCTGTGCTACCTCCTTCCATCTCTTCTATCTCCTCTCTCCCAACAATTCTCCACCTCGGTGAAGATTTTCCAAAATCTGAGCCGATCTCCAACGTACCCCAGTCTATCACCTGGCGAAATCGACACACAATCTCGGCGAAATCGACACACGATCTCGGCTTGGAATCTGTAGCTCAGCTATCCACTGGAATGCACCACACATGCCTTCCCAATACTTCACCTTAGGAGAACTTCCATACATGCCGAAAATCGAGCATGGCTCCTACTCTGCAACTTCACGACCTCATGAAGAACTCATCATGAGCCAACACTGACTCTCCAACTGACTAGCTCTATCTAGTCTACATGTCTTCAGCTGACGGTCCAACCAAGTCTGCGTAGAGCACACCGAACACCATCATCGGCTTCAACTGGATGCACACCACTCCTTGTGTAAGCTCAACATTTTCTCACCAGAAGATCAACCTGTTCATCGAGATCACAACACCTCACCTCTACGTGAAGTCCAACTCTTCACCTCTACGTGAAGTCCAATCAGCTTCTCTAGAACCCAAACAGCTTCATACGGGTTGCATCACCAAATGGCTGCGCCTTTACGGCTGCCTACATACCTTGCCCAAAGGATCATGTCAACCGTAGTTCATTGAAATGAACTCCATCAAGCTCAAGCACTTGTACCTGAATCTGCAGCAGAGAACCTGTCTAGCTGAGTTATATGAACCTCCTTTCAACCATCATGGAGAACAACGGCCTTCAACTTGAGCTTATCGCGATCACAAGCTTGAGATTCATGCTTCTTTAACCACAAGCATGGTTTTACCTTGGCTCTAATAGCTGCAAACAACTCGACATCCTTACCAATGTCTTCAACCTGTTTAGCATCAACACTGGCTACATGATCTCCACCCGGTGTCACATCCGGTGAAGTCTTCTCTAATGCTGAACCAACTGGAGATGGTAGAGTAGCATCAACCTCCACCCGCTGCGATACTTCCTTGGTCTCCGTCCTCTCCACCTGCTGAGAGACGATGGACTTCAATACTGAAGTCTCTCCAAATGTGACATGCCTACTCACCACGATCTTCTTATTTTCGGGGTCCCACAACCTGTAACCATTCCTTTTGACACCCAAAAACACAAACTTCTTTACTCGCGGATTCACCTTACCATTCTTGGCACTGAAGTAGGTCGGACTTTTAAATTCTCGCAGCAAACCATGGTCATGAGCAGCTTTCCCAGACCAAATTTCTAATGGAGCTCTACCTCCTATCGCAGTCGATCTATTCATGAGATGGCTAGCATACACAATCACCTCAGCCCAAAACGATTTGTCTAATCCTACATTAGACAACAACCATCGAACCTTCTCCAGCAAGGAACGGTTTACCTCCTTAGCCAACCCATTTTTACTTGTTGTGAAGTGAGTAGCAATACCAGTGTTCTGGCCAAATCGTGGGAATTGGTACATGTCTCTTTCAACATTACCAATCTGCAGCTCCTTGATCTTCCTACCAATCTGCTTCTCCATTCTTCCTCTCCACTTCACCAACATATCTAGGGCTTCACTCCTTTGTCTCATGGGATATATCCAACAATGCCTAGATAAACTATCAACAAATGAGACAAAGTACCTGTGACCTCCAAGTGATGCAGTCTTAGCAGGTCCCCAAACGCTTACGTGAACACAATCAAGAAGACCTTCTGAGCGGTGAATACTGGTGCTGAATTTCACCTTCTTCTTGTTCAGAACGCTGTGTTCACCTTCCAAGTTGCAGGTAGCAGTACCCTCCAACGATCCCTTCTTTGCAGGAGCTTGCAAAGACCTTTCACCTCCATGTCCGACCTTTACCTGCCAGACCTCCGTGCAATCATCATCTGAAGAACTAGAAGTCTCCACCTGACCTGTCACCGTACTACCCTTCAAGTAGTAGAGATTTTCCCGGCGAACGCCCTTCATCACCACCATCGAGCCTTTGATCATCTTGAGAACACCATCTCGAACAGATATCACCAGACCCAATGCTTCCAAAGCGCCAACAGAGATAAGACTCCTTTTGAGTTGAGGTACATACCTCACCTCCTTCAATTATCGTACTATCTCATCATCCATCTGGATGCGGACTGTACTCATCCCATCTATATTACACGGATGGTCATCCCCCGTGACCGTGTAACATCCATCCAGCTTCTCAAAGCTAGAAAATCAGGCCCTGTTTGGGCACACATGATAGGTGGCTTCGCTATCTAAGATCCACTCAGCATTATCTGAGTTACAAACAGTAGGAGTAGTAATAGAGAGAGAGAGAATACCGATGAGTCTTCATCCGATCCATCCGCTTGTGCGAGATTCGCCTCGGTATTTGACTCCACCTTCTTACCTTTGGCCTTCGGGCATTCAGCTTTCTAGTGTCCTAGTTTCTTGCACAAGGCACACTGATTCTTCTTCACATTTCTGAAGCCCGATCTAGACTTTGATCTCCCCCGATCGTCTCTTCCCTTCCAATTGAAACTTCTGCCTCTTACCTCCAATGCCTCTGCTTTTGTGCTTCTCGAAGAAGACAATTGGTCCTATCTCCTTGCTTCATAACTCACAAGTGCAGCAGACACCTCATCGTAATTAAAGGATTGTCTTCCATTGAGAAAAGTGAGAGTAAAGGCCTCATACTCTTCCCTAGGAAGAGAGTTCAAAAGAATTACCGCCTTATCCTCTTTACTAGTCTCCACATCCACGTTAATTAGATTTGTAAGAAGCTTCGCGTAGTGGTTCAAGTGTTCGTTGACAGAGCATCCTCTTTGCATCTGAAACCCATAGAGCTTACTCTTCAACTGCAATCGCGATTCTATACTCTTCGTCAGATATTTCCTTTCAGGATCTCCCACAGCTGCCTCGCAGATGTCTCATGCAACACCTGATACTTGATATCTTGTGTCAGACAAGACCTAATCAAGCCACACGCCGAACGGTTCATCTTGTCCTAATCTTCTTCCGTCGTTGATGCGCGCTTCTTCTCCAACCGTAGAGTGTCTTCGAGGTTTGATACCGTAAGCGCATCCATAACCTCACACCTCCACATACCAAAGTTGTTAGTCCCGTTGAACTTCACCACATCAATCCTTGGATGTGGATACATGAATTTCACCGATGTGCTTTTTCCAGCCATCTTCTCAAGTGATTCCTCAAACCAATGTGGAAACAAACGGAGTTAGATAAAACAAACAAGATAGAGACTAGATCTTTACCTCCACGCGAAACCCTTGAAGAGTTTCCGAAGTAATCTACTCCACCAACTTGATTCCTCGAGCAATCTACACGCTGTTTTTGAGATCGACACACGATCCCACAAACATCCCAACGCCGCTCCGAGATCGTACACGATCTCCGCCAAACAGCTACTGATGCCCTTGAATCAATAGATGATCCCACGTCGAACCTGGGATGCTCTGATACCACTTGTTGTGCCCCCCAGACACCACTCATTGTGCGCAGCGGTTCGCAGAAGAAGAGGAGACATAACAACCACCACTTGATCTTGAGGAATCCGCCCTCCTGGCGGAGACTCGATTCAGCCGGAGAAACAACCAACGCAGCAGGAACAACCACCAATAGAGAAAAAACAATCAACGCACAAATTTAACGAGGTTCGGCCAACGTGCCTACGTCCTCGGGGCAAGGGAGAGAGAGATCTTATTGATTCAACAATCAATACAACTAATACAAGAGAGAATTCTTGAGGGATTTTTTAGGGATACAATACATGAGGCCTCTAGCCTCTATTTATAGCCACAGAGTCCCTGAGTTTATGGAAACCCAGGTTGGATTCAATCCCAATCAGAAAAGGAATTCGAATCCTAAAAGGAAACTCCAGCCGCGTCCGTCGGTCGACCGGCCCAGTCGACCGCGCCAACCCGAGAGCGAGGCCACTTCAGTCGATCGACCGGGCCCGGTCGACCGCTCCATCCTGTGTACGCCCGCACGACGATCGACCGGGCCGGTCAACCGGCCTCCTCCACCGGTCGACCGGGAGGTCGACCGGGAGCATCTCTGGCCTGCTTCGCGCGCCGTTTCTCGCTCCTTTGTCGTCCGATCTCTGTGCTACCTCCTTCCATCTCTTTTATCTCCTCAATCTCCTCTCTCCCAACACAGGGTCCTCTCTAGATAGACTCAAAAAAGACAAACCCAAGAAAAACCTCACTCTTTTTAAAAGAGTTAAGTAGAAGTATAGATATAAATATATAGATAGATTAAAAAGAATGAATGATAGAGAGAGTTTTCATAGTTTTAAAAATTTGATTATATATTTTATAGTTTGAGAGATCCAATTATATTAGAACAATAGAAAAAAGAAATTAAAGGGAGGAAGGTTCCTTACTTTGAGAGTTCTAATTATATTAGGACAATAAAAATTAGAATAAAACTTAGTATTATTAAATTTAATAGGAAAAAGTAGGTGGTAGAAAAGAGGAACAAAATTGTACACTTTTTTTTTATTATTTGCTTTTAGGAGTAGTTATAGATAAAATATAAAAAATAAAAATATGGTTAAAATAATATTTCGCTAAATTTATCAATATTACGATGAACTTTCATAAATTTTCCAAAAAACTTACCACCAACTTTAAATTTTCCAAAAAAACTACCTAGAACTATTGTTCCAAATGCCGATAATGACAAATGTAAAAAGAACTAGATGCACCTTAACTTAAATCACTTCCCATGAATTGTACTAACTTACTAATAAAAACATGTGCATGATCAGAGTAATCTGGTCATATAATGGTTATGTGATGAACACATACAACCTACCTGATGATCAACTAATGGAAGGATTATTTGGGATTTTATAAGATAGTTCATGGTAGTTTTTTTAGATTTTTAAAGTTCATGATAATTTTCTGGGAAAGCTATGAAAATTAATAGTAGTATTAAGAAATTTAGCCATAATTTTTACTATAACTTGTAAACTGGCATATCTCATATTCGATTCCCCTTTAATATATTATTTTAAGGTTTTTTACGTATATACCCCCAAAACTTTGTTATTTAGAAATTTATCTCCGAAATTTTCTAGATCTTAAAGTTTACCATTCCAATTGGATTTTTATGAGACAAAGGTTCTTGCATGTTATACGCTTCTCTTTTTTTCTTCATTGTTACTCATATATGACTTGATCCAAATTATTACCCAAAAATTATGTTTCTCCTCCTCTTCTTCATTGTTAATTCTTCCTTTCTCCTCTTTCTCATCTGCCTCTCTCTCACACATATGGATACAACAGAATGTTAAAATTCCACCAATTTTTCTCTTAAATCACATTTTAATTTTTTTATTATTTTTCTTAAATGTCTTCAGAATCATGTGTAAAGATGATTTCATGTAAGTTTTTTATAATAAATGAATAAAATAGAAATGTGATTAATTTTAGAAAGAGAAGTGTAGTAGGATAAATAGATGGAAAAGAGAGAATTATATACGCTTAAGTTGGGATATAGTGGTTTAATTATTTAAATAAGGAGTTATTTTTAAAAAAATTAGGCAAGTTAAGAGAATCAAAATTGAAATATTTTCTTTTTATTCTAAATTGGGGGCAAACTTTTAAGATCTATGAGATTAGTAGAGTATATTGTAATATCAATGATTTGATGGGGTAAATTTTTAAATACTAAAGATTTAGGGTTATATCTAAATAACCCATTAATTTATTAAAGCGTTGATATTTTAATGTAATAGTGAATCCGTCTTCAAATGTTGCCTTCTCCATAGATTTTGTGAAATTTGTAGACACGCCCCTCAGCTAACTCTCAATTAGGGGCAGCCATATTCAGCCGAAGAGGTCCACATTGGACTTTTGAAAAACTGTAGAGATTGCTATAGTCTAATATTCTTGTACAATGCCCTTTTTATTTTTCAAATTTTCAATTTTAAAAGGTTACATCACCTTCGAAATCTCATTTATTCATATTGCCCTCTTTTTATTGAAATCACACGATTTTTTCACTTACTAAATCAGATTAAAGACGCTGGCGATATGAATTTGGATACAAAAAAGATAATGATCATAAATGAATGAGTGCTAATGAGAAACCAATATGAATTCTATTTAAATTGTTTTTTTTCCAAATTTGACTATAAGTATATTTAGAATTAGGTCAGAAATTTTATCTTCCATCAAAAAAAATTATCACTAGTCAATTTTTGAGAAGTTTCTTTCTGGAATTCTAGAATTAGGTAAAAATTTTGGAATCAATTTTATACTGCTAATCAATTAATATATAAATAGTATAACACGACATGCACGTGAATTCATCACACCATAGTGAAAAAAATTCTGCATCAGCTAGTACCCAATTAGCACTTATTCCCCTTTATACATTTTATTTGCAATTATCACACTTGGGCAAATATCACTATCAATAATTTAACTTTTTTTTGAAAAATTCCCTTCAAAGAAGCTTTATCAGTGATTCTCTCTCTCCAATGTGATTTAATATTTTTGGAACAATATTAAATTTTTTAAATGGTGTTATTTGTTGAGAAGTGATAAGTGCTAACAAAACATATGAAGAATAAGTGCTAGTTGGGAGTTAGTTGAGGGGTTGTATGTGTAATTGATTTTTTTTTTTTTTGTGGAGATCTCCCACGAGAGAATCAGTATATCACGCGTTATCATTATTTATCTATAAAAATATTTTATTAGTATGATGATTACTTGGAGTATTGTAAAATCAAAATTGTGAGATATATGCAAATGATATGTTTGTCATAATGAAAAAAAAATTGTGACGACAGGGACATCACACAATCCCTTTAAAGATTATATGAAAAAAATTAAATGTGAAATATAACAAAAATGATGTCACATGACCATCAAAAATCTATAATGATTGCTAAAAATTAATAGAATATTGAATGTCAATAGTTCAAGGAGTTAGTTATTCACTTTGTCAGAGAAGGGGTTAAATTAAAAATAAGATATAGATGAAAGGATTTTTGTATTTACCATGTAATGATTTTAAGTGCTTATAATAAAAATGAATAAAATTTGTTATGAATAATTAGGATAAGTATTAATTTAAGAAAAAAAATTAGACTAGATTTATAGAAAAAATACGAAGAGTGCTAAAAAAATCAGTTAGAGATGATTTCATGTAAGTTTTTTATAATAAATGAATAAAATAGAAATGTGATTAATTTTAGAAAGAGAAGTGAAGTAGGATAAATAGATGGAAAAGAGAGAATTATGTACACTTAAATTGGGATATAGTTGTTTAATTATATAAATAAGGAGTTATTTTTTAAAAAATTAGGCAAGTTAAGAGAATCAAAATTGAAATATTTTCTTTTTATTCTAAAATGGGGGCAAACTTTTAAGATCTATGAGATTAGGAGAGTAAATTATAATATCAATAATTTGAGGGGGTAAATTTTTACATACTAAAGATTTAGGGTTATATCTAAATAACCCATTAATTTATTAAAGTGTTGATATTTTAATGTAATAGTGAATCCATGTCTTCAAATGTTGCCTTCTCCATAAATTTTGTGTAATTTGTAGACACACCCCTCAGCTAACTCTCAATCAGGGGCAACCATATTCAGCCGGAGAGGTCCACGTTGGACTTTTGAAAAACTGAAGAGATTGCTATATTCTAATATTCTTATACAATGCCCTTTTTATTTTTCAAGTTTTCAATTTTAAAAGGTTGCATCATCCTCGAAATCTCATTTATTCATAGTGCCCTCCTTTTATTGAAATCACACGATTTTTTCACTTACTAAATCAGATTAAAGACGCTGGAGATATGAATTTGGATACAAAAAAGATAATGATCATAAATGAATGAGTGCTAATGAGAAACCAATATGAATTCTATTTAAATTGTTTTTTTTTCCAAATTTGACTATAAGTATATTTAGAATTAGGTAAAAAAGTTTATCTTTCATCAAAAAAAATTATCACTAGTCAATTTTTGAGAAGTTTCTTTCTGGAATTCTAGAATTAGGTAAAATTTTGGAATCAATTTTATACTGCTAATCAATTAATATATAAATAGTATAACACGACATGCACGTGAATTCATCACACCACAATGAAATAAAATTCTACATCAACTAGTACCCAACTAGCACTTATTCTCCTTTATACATTTTATTTGCAATTGGGCAAATATCACTATCAATAATTTAACTTTTTTCTTGAAAAATTCCCTTCAAAGAAGCTTTATCAGTGACTCTCTCTCTCTCTCTCTCTCTCTCTCCCCCCCCCCCCAATGTGATTTAATATTTTTGGAACAATATTAAATTTTTAAAATGGTGTTATTTGTTGAGAAGTGATAAGTGCTAACAAAACATATGAAGAATAAGTGCTAGTTGGGAGTTAGTTGAGGGGTTGTATGTGTAATTGATATCTTTTTTTGTGGAGATGTCACACAAGAGAATCAGTATATCACGCGTTATCATTTTTTATCTATAAAAATATTTTATTAGTATGATAATTACTTGGAGTATTGTAAAATCAAAATTGCGAGATATATGCAAATGATATGCTTGTCATAATGAAAAAAAAAATTGTGACGACAGGGGCATCACCACAATCTCTTTAAAGATTATAGGGGGTATATGTAAATAGTCTTTTGGGATGTAAATAAGCAAGAGATAAAGGCATGTTTGGTATTGCATATGCCTGTAGATAAATCCTTTATGAAATAACTTATCCAAAAGCACTTTTTAGAAAAAGATTTTTTATAGATTTTTTATGTTTGGTAATTTAAAAAGGGTAAATTACAAGAAATCCTTTCATTTATACTCAATTTTGGATTAACCTCTTGACTAAGGAACTCAATAAATAACCCCCTAAATTATTCAGAATCCATTTTATTTGTTAATATTGATAACTTTTTTTTAAAGATAACTAGTTGTTTCAAAAATTATTATAAGTATATGAAAAAAATTAAATGTGAAATATAACAAAAATGATGTCACATGACCATCAAAAATCTATAATGATTGCTAAAAATAATAGAATACTGAATGTCAATAGTTCAAGGAGTTAGTTATTCACTTTGTCAGAGAAGGGGTTAAATTAAAATAAGATATAGATGAAAGGATTTTTGTAATTTACCATGTAATGATTTGAAGTGCTTATAATAAAAATGAATAAATTTTGTTATGAATAATTAGGATAAGTATTAATTTAAGAAAAAAATTAGACTAGATTTATAGAAAAAATACGAAGAGTGATAAAAAAATCAGTTAGAGATGATTTCATGTAAGTTTTTTATAATAAATGAATAAAATAGAAATGTGATTAATTTTAGAAAGAGAAGTGAAGTAGGATAAATAGATGGAAAAGAGAGAATTATGTACGCTTAAGTTGGGATATAGTTGTTTAATTATATAAATAAGGAGTTATTTTTTAAAAAATTAGGCAAGTTAAGAGAATTAAAATTGAAATATTTTCTTTTTATTCTAAAATGGGGGCAAACTTTTAAGATCTATGAGATTAGGAGAGTAAATTATAATATCAATGATTTGAGGGGGTAAATTTTTAAATACTAAAGATTTAGAGTTATATCCAAATAACCCATTAATTTATTAAAGCGTTGATATTTTAATGTAATAGTGAATCCAAGTCTTCAAATGTTGCCTTCTTCATAGATTTTGTGTAATTTGTAGACACACCCCTCAGCTAACTCTCAATCTGGGGCAGCCATATTCAGCCGGAGTGGTCCACATTGGACTTTTGAGAAACTATAGAGATTGCTATAGTCTAACATTCTTATACAATGCCTTTTTTATTTTTCAAAATTTCAATTTTTAAAGGTTGCATCATCCTCGAAATCTCATTTATTCATAGTGCCCTCTTTTTATTGAAATCACATGATTTTTTCACTTACTAAATCAGATTAAAGACGCTGGAGATGTGAATTTGGATACAAAAAAGATAATGATCATAAATGAATGAGTGCTAATGAGAAACCAATACGAATTCCATTTAAATTGTTTTTTTTCAAATTTGACTATAAGTATATTTAGAATTAGGTCAAAAAGTTTATCTTTCATCAAAAAAAATTATCACTAGTCAATTTTTGAGAAGTTTCTTTCTGGAATTCTAGAATTAGGTAATAATTTTGGAATCAATTTTATACTGCTAATCAATTAATATATAAATAGTATAACATGACATGCACGTGAATTCATCACACCACAGTGAAAAAATCTGCATCAGCTAGTTCCCAACTAGCACTTATTCCCCTTTATACATTTTATTTGAATTTATCACACTTGGGCAAATATCATTATCAATAATTTAACTTTTTTTTGAAAAATTTCCTTCAAAGAAGCTTTATCAGCGATTCTCTCTCTCTCTCTCTAATGTGATTTAATATTTTTGGAACAATATTAAATTTTTTAAATGGTGTTATTTGTTGAGAAGTGATAAGTGCTAACAAAACATATGAAGAATAAGTGCTAGTTGGGAGTTAGTTGAGGGGTTGTATGTGTAATTAATTTTTTTTTTGTTGTGATCTCCCACGAGAGAATAGTATATAACGCGTTATCATTTTTTATCTATATAAATATTTTTATTAGTATGATAATTACTTGGAGTATTGTAAAATCAAAATTGCTAGATATATGCAAATGATATGTTTGTCATAATGAAAAAAAATTATGACGACAGGGACATCACCACAATCTCTTTGAAGATTATAGGGTGTATATGTAAATAGTCTTTTGGGAGGTAAATAAGCAAATGTTTGGTATTGCATATGCCTGTAGATAAATCCTTTATGAAATAACTTATCCAAAGCACTTGTTAGAAAAAGACTTATATAAGATTTTTTATGTTTGGTAATTTAAAAAGGGTAAATTACAAGAAATCATTTCATTTATACTCAATTTTGGATTAACCTCTTGACTAGGAAACTCAATAAATAACCCCCTAAATTATTCAAAATCCATTTTATTTGTTAATATTGATAACTTTTTTAAAGATAACTAGTTGTTTCAAAAATTATTATAAGTATATGAAAAAAATTAAATGTGGAATATAAAAAAAATGATGTCACATGACCATCAAAAATCTATAATGATTGCTAAAAATTAATAGAATATTGAATATCAATAGTTCAAGGAGTTAGTTATTCACTTTGTCAGAGAAGGGTTTTAATTAAAAATAAGATATAGATGAAAGGGTTTTTGTAATTTACCATGTAAAGATTTTAAGTGCTTATAATAAAAATGAATAAATTTTGTTATGAATAATTAGGATAAGTATTAATTTAAGAAAAAAATAGACTAGATTTATAGAAAAAATATGAAGAGTGATAAAAAAATCAGTTAGAGGGGAGGTTGCACGAGAGATCATGTTAAAGAAAAAAAATAAGAGAGGAAATAGGAGACCATTGTGTGGCTTCTACTTCAACAGTTAGGTGAAGCAAACTTTTCTGACTTATTTAAAACACAAATTTTGACTTA
The DNA here is from genome assembly GCA_038442645.1 of Agave tequilana. NCBI lineage: Eukaryota > Viridiplantae > Streptophyta > Magnoliopsida > Asparagales > Asparagaceae > Agave > Agave tequilana. Next base: position 310,951 of record JAVJIF010002873.1, read on the forward strand.
TGCTTTTTCAAAAAGTATTTTTTATTGGAGTTGTATCTCATATCTGGTTTATGCATCTAGGTTGCCTTTGTGCCGGTTGTAATTGGGCTAGATTGTGGAAGTCCATATTGAACTAGGTCCTTGGACCGGATCTTTAGTAGTGTGGATTATTATTAGGTGATAATTTGTGGTAGGGTTAATTAGTATATATAAGGACCTCTTGTGATGTAAGAGGTGGCTTGATTTTTGATTGGTTCTCTCGTTGTATGAGAATGAGCGAGAGATGTGAGAGAGTGCTTTGAAAAGGAGAGGAGGAGGTGAAAGAGATTAAAGTTCTTTCTTCTAAGCGTTATGTTAGCCCAAGGTTACAATCACCCGTTTCTTGTTTTGATGATAATAAAGCATATGTGGTTATTTAGTACTAATCAAGTTCAAGTGTTTAAGTTGTTTCAGTGTTCAAAAAGATTTAAGAAGTTTTCTTCCTCTAAAGGAAGGTGTTGAAGACTCAAGGGTATTCGAGTATGGGATTGAAGCTCAAAGCACTCGACGTCGCTATTGGAGAATCCCGTTTGAAGACACTTGTAGTCACTAGGAACCTTGTAAGAAGATTGTTAGTTTAAAAAATAGAATATAGATTTGATGCTCAAGAAGTCACATACACAAAAATACAAGTTCTCGGTGTTAGATTTTAACATGAATAAAACAGGATCAATTGCCTCTATGCATAGATATCAATATCATGTATAATAGATCTTGAGATGGGGCTTTAAATAACATACCTTTTCGAAGGATGATGAACTATAGAGAACCTTTAGAAGACATACCTCTTGGGGAATTGATCAACTATACCCGGATCTGGATCTTCATTGTAGGAAATGAGATAGAGAGCCTTCTCTCTACTAAACCTACCCTCTTATGGGTGGAGAATAATGCGTGACTGCAGAGAGGGACTTCCTCTCTATATATAATCCTTTAATTAGTGACCTTCCCATAATGTCCCTAACCCTAATTAGAGAGTAGTACCAGGTCTCACCGACCTTTATAACTTAGTACACCTATTAGACACACCTAATATGTTGACTAACATAAATTACACGTGTGTTATGATATGGGATAGGAAATAGGGTATGAATCGAATCAGGAAATATCATACAATCTCCCACTCGAGACATACCCGACTAAAATTTTGAAAAAATATTTATTTTGAAAAACTTTTATATCCCATATCACAATTTTATTTTTAAAAGCGGATGACCATCCTTTGATTTTTGAAAAAAACTCACACGTGAAATTTATCGTTAGTCATGGTGCACTCAAACTACTGACACACTACGACTAAGAGGATGACTTGCACGGTTCACGGACAAAATTCGGTCAAGCTTTATGCTTTTGCCTAATTTATATCATGGACTTTCGGGTTAATTACCCTAACAGCTTTCGAGAGAGACTTTATTGATGGAGTTTAGTATATATATGGCAAATATACATGTAGTGTGTATAAGACATTTCTATAAGTGTCCTACAACGTGTGCTTACCAGATACACATCATCTCAATACTTAGACGACCGTCATGCGAATACCATCGCTCATATTGAGATGAAGGTTTAAGGTCGTGGAGCCTACCCATGTCCAGCCTAAACGATCTTGAGAATCCTCAGTAGTCTTCTCCAAAGACACTTTATACTTTAACATGTGCAACTGCACAACTTTAACTTTAACATTATAAATGCGCATTTAATAATATTAGCTGAAATAAAATACCATATAATAACTGCATGCCATTATAATAATTGTCTGAGAAAAATCTCATGTAACTGAAATATAGAATGAACTAAGGACACAAATGACATTACTGAAAATTTGACATAAAACTCCAACTCAAAACGACAATCACAGATATACTCCCACTCAGAAAAACAATAATCACGATGACTCCAGTACCCCCATGCATGCACAATTTCCCTGAAAGGTGGTCACTAAGAGTCTTTTAATAAGTGAGTCTGTAATATTCTCTATTGTGGTCTTATGCACTATGTCAAATTTAGCGCATCAGATTGACAAAAGAAGTTAATGCAAAATGGAACTCCTTTATGCTGCCAACCTAAAGTTGAGTGTAGAAATGAAATCATTCAATGAGCAATGCATAATCTCACTTAGCTATCCGGTTACAAGACCAAATTATCACCATGTTGTGTCAATAATTAAATCAATTGTATAAGTCAAAAGTGACCGAATCAATCAATACATAGTCTAACATTGTAGAAGGTACTTCCTCTCCTAAACAAAGAGCTCTTATAGGATCAAAATACAATGATAGATCCAAGAGTCATTTATATTACAACATAAGATAATAAAAATTCAGGTATGATGTTCTGGAGTAACAATTTCTTAATCTTTCAGAAAACTATAGAAAGGTCCAAAGTTTTGATCATCCTGATTGATCTAGCCATAATATTCTCCCCCTCGATCAGACCTTACAACTTTCATCTTTCGATCCAATTGTCGCTCAACTCCTAATTGAAAAAACTTGAAAACTTCTAAGAAATCAGATTTCTGGTGGAGGAGGAAGACATAGGCATAACGAAAGAAATCATCAATAAATGTGATAAAATATCTATGACCTCCCTGAGAAGGAGTAAGGAAAGGTTCACAAATATCAGTATGAATAAGCTGAAGCAGATCAGTACTCCTTTCTGACTCATATTTTCTCAATTTGATTATTTTTCCTCGAATACAATCAAGATATGTAGAGAAATCAGAGAAATCGGCCAATGACACCTTCTTCACAAGAGAATGTAATTTCTCTTAAGAAATATGGCCAAGACGTTGATGCCATAACATAGAGGATTGCAAGAAAATCCTAGAGCGTTTTGCAGAAGCAAGTAGAACGTTATGGGAGGAACTGATACCTGATAGAAACTTCTCATATGATACATCCAATATCAATCTGAACAAACCATCAACCAGCAAAGCATAGCCAACAGATTCACAATGGATGTTGACATCACAACCAGAATCCCTAAATATGACATAGTATCCAAAGAAAATTATTCTGGAACATAGATCAAAGTATGCTCAAAATATCATATAAAAAAATTTCTTCCAAATTTAATACATGACAAGAATTTAAAACTTGTCTAAAAGTTTCTATGAACTCCACTATACTGCCTACCTTTGACAGATCCCTCAAACTGGTGCTTGAAGACCATAAGCAAATCTTTTAGCATTCTCCTTTTCAGAAATTTCATCAAACATAATGGGATCTGTAGAACACTTAATTATGAGAATACTCATCTTGTTGGTCTTAATCTATTTGTCAATGGACACCTGAGTTGCTATCGTTTGAGCATTAGTAGTTACTGGGTCAATAATATGCTTGTCTTCAGCTAGCACAAAATTATAATCAATAAATATAATACTATCTGGAGTTTTATCTTTCATGATGAATAATTTGAGTATGTCAAGGTCTTTAATCCAGTCAAATACTTCTGAATGAAGGTAAGATTCATAACTGCAGCGGAAATAAATTCTTGACTGGATTAATATTTACTAGCACATAATAAAATTATGTGAATATATATGCATTAATTATTTACTGTCACGAGCCTATCCGGGGTTAGAATGGTCGAGTCAGAATGGCATTGTGTTCATGGTTCATGCCTTTCCACTCTGCGGGTCCGACAATCAACAATTTAATCTTGTCTTTGGGTAATGACTAATTATGATTGTACCTAGTTGATGATAGATGACTGGATTAATATTTACTGGCACACATAATAAAATTATGTGAATATATATGCATTAATTATTTACTGTCATAAGCCTATCCGCGGTTAGGATGGTCGAGTTAGAGTGGTGTTGTGTTCATGGTTCATACCTTTCCACTTTGCGAGTCCAACAATCAATAATTTAATCTTACCTTTGGGCAATGACTAATTATGATTGTACCCAGTTGATGATGGAATCATGCTCAAGACTAGGCTAACCACGTTCGGTTCAATTACAGACACTTCCTATCCTTTGGGTTTAGGGTTATCCTAATTTTATCGATACGTGTAGTCTATCTTACCCTACTAGGTTACCTTAAAATTTTATAATCACCTTTGGGTGATATATATAATTTTAAGTAATCTAGCACCACAGTCAATCTTAATGGGTCACAATTAGAAAGTTCCAAAATAAAAGTAAAACAAAATATGTTACTGAATGGTCTACCTTTGGGTAGATCTACCTAGTCATATTAGGTTTTACTCAAATGATAGTTAATCTTATCTCACATAAACTCCATTAGAGATACTGTACTTTATAGAATGTGATAATATTTGCTTTCACCAATAAAATTTTAGTGAAAATCATAAACTTTATTGAACTTTTATTAGTGATAGTAGAGATCCATCAATCTTTAAGGTGTACTCTAGGTATATAAATCCAAGAATGATCTTTTACGTGGTCTTACCACTCCTTAAAGTTTGTACCATTCAATTTAGACTACATAAGTGTACAATTTTTCATTAATTTAACATAAGCATGCATTTAACAAAACTCTACTGTAATAGCCATAAAAAATGAATTTCAGAAAATGCTACCAGTTTAACTGATAGAGCTATCGGCCAAACTTTCAGAACAAGTTGCGTCTCTATATGCCAACACTGTACTGGCCCAATATAGATACCTTAAAGTCTAGGTCTATGTAAGAGAACAACCTTCTTTTGGGCCGACTGTCACTTTATAGGATTGGTCTCAAAGTTTAAGTAATTTATATTGACCATATAATATATGTAATGACCCAGCCATAATGATAACCTTCCTTTGGGCTGATTGCCACACGCATGGGCCACACAAATTTACTCATCTGGATTCTTGTTCCGCCATCGGACTAGTTGATGAGGGTAATGCAATATAAGCCTATAATAATGTGACAACCTTCCTTTGAGCCGATTATCACACACCAAGATTCTCCCACTTGCATTATCCACATCAAGTATCCAAAGCTATACATAATTCAGCCAAACAATAGTCTTCCTTTGGGGCCGGCTATTGTCTGCATGAACTACATACGCAATTAAATAAGCTCTTTTATCAATTCTTTAACTTGCATATGTATATATCTTTATCTGTGTGTTATCTACTATAGTAAACATCAATATTTATCATACTAGAATAATATAAGCAATAATATAAATATTGATGAAGCGGAAGCATGTAAGGGTACAAATAACCATAGTAAACAAACACTTCAATGCCTTCTTTATATCAACTAACTACTGTTTGTCATGTTTTGTTCTTGTAATACTGTAGTACCCGTCAAGAGCTTCAAAACGGCTATTTACATGCCCAAAACAGAGGTCGTATGAACTCGCCCACAACAGAGGTCGGATGAACTCGTAACGGCTAATTAAAGTTTCTATTGACATAACAGGTCTGCAGTGCTTATCGGGTGTAAATCAAATCCGACCCGCAATGGTTAAGTTATGAATTTTCTTAGTGGGTCGGGTTTAATAAACTGGATAAAACTCAATAAATTTAATGTGAGATTAATGGGATTAACTTTCTTTATTTGATTAGAATTCTATCCCAAAAGTTTCCTAATAAATTAGAATCCTATCTCAACCTTAAAACCCAAATCAATCTCAACAATTTAAATTTAAACTTTATATGAGATTAATTAAGAGTAGGTTTCCTTACTAGAGTAAAAGTCTATCTCTAAATATCCAAATCCTAGATAATCTCAAAATTTTACTTAATTAAGAAAACTCAAAAAATAATTTTTTTTAAAATGTAGTGTTGCCATGGCTGTGCTGGACTATGCAGGCAAAATTAAAGTATGCATGGAATAAGCATGCAAAAAATACAAGGCATGCAGCATGCATGCAAACGCATGCAGGCGACTTGCGTCATTTTATTATTATTATTAATTTTTTTAAAATTTCAAAAAAAATTTAAAATAATAACACAGAGATTGAAAAAAGATCCCAACAAATATATACATATAAATTTTCATAAAATTATCCCTTTAAACTTTTAATTCAATATATGAGACACAAATATTTATTGAATCAAGGGAAAAATTATTCGTGATATTAATAGATCGAGATCAAAATTTCTGTAGATCCCTATGATCTGATAAAGAGGAGGCTCTGATACCAATTGTTAGATTTTAACATGAATAAAATAAGATCAATTACCTCTATACATAGATATCAATATCATGTATAATAGATCTTGAGATGGGGCTTTACATAACATACCTTTTCGAAGGATGATGAACTATAGAGAATCTTTAGAAGACATACCTCTTGGGGAATTGATCAACTGTACCCGGATCTGGATCTTCGTTGTAGGGAACGAGATGGAGAGCCTTCTCTCTGCTAAACCTAGCCTCCTATGGGTGGAGAATAATGCGTGGCTGCGAGAGGGACTTCCTCTTCATATATAATTCTTTGATTAGTGGCCTTCCCATAATGCCCCTAACCCTAATTAGAGAGTAGTACCAGGTTTCATCGACCTTTATAACTTAGTGCACCTATTAGACACACCTAATATGTTGACTAACATAAATTGCACGTGTGTTATGATATGGGATAGGAAATAGGGTATGAATCGAATCAGGAAATATCTTACACTCGGAATACAAGTTTTCCCGTATTGTATTTTGCATGTTAGGTGCTTGATACATGTTTCATAATTTTTTCAAATTTTCGTATCCTGTTTAGAACATGTATTTCTTTACCTGTACTTTGTTATATCTTCTAAAAATAATACAAAATATTTTCAAAATAGTTTGGTATTCAAAAATACTTAAAAAAGTGTGCTTTGGCCTAGGTTGGTCGACCGATCCTCTAATCTGGGATTGTGCATGTTGTATACGTTAATCGGTCGACCGCTAACCCCAGCGGTCGACTGATAGATCGACCGACTGGCACACCTAATGTTTCTGTTGGGTGCCGGTCGACCAACCCCTCTGAGAAATTTTTTTAGATAGAAGTCCGTCGACTGGGCGGTCGACCAAGCCTAACAGCTAGTTCATGAAAATGACCGGCCGGTCGACCGATGCTCTGTCAAAGCCATAATGGCTAGTCTTCAAAATCTGTCTTTTATGTTGATTTTTCCAACGTGCATTTTGATTTATTTTGGTCAAAACTTACCCCAAATGACCTGGTGAGCTATCCTCATAAGGTTTATCTATTACCTATATATACGGGTCATTGGGATTGGTTTTATAACAAGAAGTTTTTTGAAATTCTTTGAAAATCAAGTTTGCTCTGAAGAGAAAAGTTTTCAAGTTTTTAGTTTCAAGTGCTTTCATTTTCAAAGCTATTTCAATTGGTTTTTTAGATCTTAAATTCTTTCAATTAAAATTTTACTCTCACAAACTCCTTGAGCCTCAATTTATATCTACTCCATAGAAATTTGTAAAAAGAGAGTGTTTATGCTCTAGTGATAACCAAGAGCTTTGTCAAATCTCATTGGCTTTGTGCTACCTCTTGTGTAGAGGATTGAGTATTGGAGTTGTGTACTCGGGTCTTGTGTAGACCATTGTAATTCCTTATGATAAGGTCCCTTTGTGAAAGTTCCTATTGTGGATAGTGAAATCCTTTATGGTGGTGAAAACGAGGACGTAGAGCGGTAGCTCGAACCTCGAAACAAATTCTTCGTGTTTGCGATTACTTGTCTCTTGATTTCTATCTCTTTACTTAGCTTGTACTTGTGTTATTGCTTCTATTGCACAATTCAAATATTATTTGCATTTCATTCATCATTGCATAACTTTCATTTATCAGTTTTTACTCATCCCAACAAGAAGACAATTGAGCACCTCGACTCATAATCTAGAGGAATATACGAGGAGAAGTTCTAGAGCCCTTCATGGGAAATTCGACTTCAATTCTTATTTTGAGTGACCGGTTTGCATCATTTAGCATAGATTGTTGTTATTCGCATTTGATTAGCATTATGCCTTTTCACCCCCTCTCTAGGTGTATTTTCAATCTTATAGTTTATCTCTTATAGTGAATCTTTATTGCATCAGTCCCCTGTGGGTATGCTGTAGTTGGTCAGGAACCATATTTTTTTTATTTGATCTTTCTTCAATTTTTTGTGCTCGGTGTGATCTAGCGGCTCGTTGAGATCAGAATTGGGAAGGCATCTGTCTCCCAACAGCTTTATGAATCAATTACTAAACATCTAAAAAACATTTATTTACTGTAAAAGCCGTGAAAGTCCTTTTTATAAGCAATGTCAAACACATCCTAGTTTTCGAGGTTATATATGTAGAAAACCATTGTAACTTACAAATTATTTTGAAAAATCTTACGAGGATAAAGTGCTAGAGTTTGGATAGTATTTTTTTAACCAAAAAAAAAAAAGAAAAGCTTAAAGTTTATAGATGCAAAAGGCTGCTCGTTTCATTGTAATTCTTGGGAGGAGTTGCAATGGAACAAATATGAATCAGACCCGAACCTTCAGGATTGGATCCCAACATTTTATCTGATAACTCAAATTGGTAGGGTATAGTGTTGGCCCAAAGGCCTTCCACTCTAGTTTTGATGATGACTCACTCATGTAGTTATGTTTACTAATAATCTTGTATTGTTTAAGTTTCAGATCATTAACCAAGATATTAGTTTGGTGATAGCTTCAACAAGAGGTGTTTGGAAGCTTATCATGGTGATTCCGGTGCCAAAGCTTAAAGATCTTACCTTTGCACTCGGTGGATCGCGTTTGGGAGCAAGTCTTCTTGATGACTCAGAGACTTAGGTATCCTAGTTTAGACTATGAGTTTTTAGATCCATTTGTAAAGTTTAGAATAGTTGATATGCTCAAGTGCACAAACACACACGTTTTTATGTTTTGGATTTGGTTTTCATGAATAGTAGATCAAAACAAGTTTACTTTACTTCTATGTATATTAGATATGTTCTAGATATACATACATGGTTTAAACGTGCTAAACAAACTTATTTTGAAATCCCTATTCATGTGTTGAAAAATCAAGTTTGATAAAAATACAAGTTTTGGTTTTTGATAAAATTGGCAAGACACAAAAATGAATTGATATGTTGATATATGTCTTGAAATTTTTATCACTTGTTTATGTTTCAATACAAAAAGATAAAACAAGTTTTATAGAATTTTTGAAGTGTTAAAAGATTTCTAGAAAATATTTCTAACTGTTTTTCTGACCCATAAATCTGTTCCAGGCTTCAACCAGTCGACTACTAACCTGATTAGTCGACTTGGCTGAAGTCCGGTCGACCGAGCCGGTCGACCGGACGTGCACAGATCTGTGCACGTTTGGCAGACTTGGGACGGTCGACCGTACCGGTCGACCGGGCCGAGAGCTCTGCTCTCTGTTTTTGCTTGGGTCGACCGGACAGTCGACCGCTGCAGAGAGCTCTGCTCTCTGTTAGTTTGGATCGACCGGGCGGTCGACCGGTAGCTCCAACGGGTCAAAATATGACCGTTGGACGGTCGACCGGCCGGTCGACCGTTGCCTGTCAGAGCTGCCAGCTCAGCTCTAACGGCTAGTTTCTGTTTTGGCCTATATAAACCCCATCTCTTGGGATTTTGGCTAAGGTTTTAAGGATAAAAATTCCAGACTTTCTCTAGTGTTTAAAAGAGTTTTAAAAGAGTTTTTAAGTCAAAAAGATTTCATCTTATTTGTTTTTGGGTTTTTGGAAAATCAAAGAAAGCTAGGGTTTGGGAGATTGTTTTGTTTTTCGTTTTTCTATCATTTACAAGTGATTTTCCAAGTAGATTTTCTTTGTTGCTGGTTTCCAAAAACACCTTGTTTTCACACTTGAGCTATCACCTATCCTAATCTATTAGGATCTTGTTTTTGTGGAAAAGAAAAGAGAAAAGAAAGAAAGATTGTGTTTGTGGTCTTTGTAACCACTTATTGTAAACCCTCCTTACTTTTGTGAATCCCTCTTCGGTAGAGGTGATCGGAGTGGTATTGGTTTGGATCCCTCTTAGGTAGAGGTGATTGTGTTGGTTGTGAGCCTCTTCGGTAGAGGTGGTTGTTGGTTGGTTGTTGGCCTCGATGGAGGTTGTTGTTTGAGAGAGGAGTTTGGTACTCCTAGTGTTGTAACAAATCCTCTTCGGTAGAGGTTCCCTCGGTGGGAGATAGTGGATTGGAAATCCTACACGGTGGTGTAGGCGGGGATGTAGAGTTGGGTACTCGAACCTCGAAACAAATCTTTGTGTTAGCGTTTGATCCAATTTCTCTCAACTCTACTCTCTTTACTTTGTGCAAGCATCATTTCATTCAAGCATCATTCTTTCATTGCATACATATCTTATACATTGCTTGTGTTGCCTTACATCTTTTATATTGCAATTCATTCTTATATGCTTGGCTTGATTGTGTGTATTTCATATTGCTTGGATTGCTTGTGTGTGTGTGCCTAACTTATACTCATCCAACAAGAGCTTCACATAGCACCTCAACCCATTTCAAGGGGAATCAAGGGGAGTTAATCCAGAGCCTCGCAAGGGGAATTCGGCTACACTTGTTGTATTGTATTAGTTTGTGCATAATTTGCATTAGCTTCCGTTTTTAGCGAACTTAGTTTTGCATTTGTATTTTAGATTAGCACTAACACCTATTCACCCCCCCTCTAGGTGTTTTTCAATTGGTATCAGAGCTAGTGCTCCTGATACTTAGGCTTAACATCCTAGGAGTGAGATCCATTTGCTTGCTAATCTATTGTTTGCATTTGGTTGTTTGCACACATTTAGTTTACCATGGCCTTTATGACCCCACCTATGTATGACCCTTCCAATATTCATGTTTGGAAGATTAGGATGACCGTTTATTTACAAACCCTAGGTCATAAAGTTTATCTTGCTATTACCAAGGAATCCTTCCTTAGTGATCGCAATCATATAGGGGCCAATGCACAAGCCCTTGAGGCCATTAGAAGCACATTATCTAAAGAATATCTTATGCATGTTTCTAACTTTGATTCCGCTTTTGTAGTGTGGAATAAATTGACAACAACCACCACCTCGGAGCTTCAAGTGCAAATTCAAGAAGAGGAATCTAGTGGAGAATCCGAACCACAACAATGCTATGTGGTCCAAGGGAATGACTCCCTTGAGGTACACTCGGAAACTCAACTAGATAGTAATGATTGTGCTAGTTCTTCAAATGATTATGTTGATTCCCATGCTTTGAATGAAGAACTATCCATAGTTTGTGAAAAATTAATAGAAAACTATAAAGTTTTGAAAAAGAAGAGTCTAGGCATTAATAATGAAAATAAAAATTTGATTGCTAGACTTGATGTTGTTTTGCAAGAGAAAGAGGAGATTGCTAATGAGAGGGATTCATTAAAATCTCAATTAGAACTTGCACTTAAAGAAAATGAATTTTTAAAATCTAAAAATGATTGCCATGTTCTTTTGAAGAAAAATGAAAATTTGACTTCAAAAGTTGATTTTGTTTTAAAAGAGAATGTTGCTTTGAAAAATAAAATTATTTCTATTTCTAATGATTTAGATGCATGTTTGAAGAAAAAGGATGTTTTACAAAATAAGATAGATGCACATGTTTGCCATGCTAGGGTAGTTCCATCACCTATTGCATGCACTTCTTCTTCTAGGATTAATGATGATATTTATTTATTAAAGAAGAGAGTAGATTGTTTGGGCTCCACTATGAGCCAATGTGCCATGAATCATACACGCTTGGAATCCTTGGTTCGAAAGAAGCAAGTTCCATCTTTTCATGCACACCCTCCACGGCATACACATGCTCCTCACGGACACCATCACACGTATGCTCATGTGTACACATGTACACATTGTGGACGAAAAGGCCATCTTGCTAAATTTTGTTATGATAGATTAAATGTTTCAAATTTAGCAAAGAAATTTGTTTGGGTTAGGGAAGGGACTAACCCCCATGGACCCAACAAGATGTGGGTACCAAGAACCACCCCCAAAATTTTTGATGTAGGTGTGGGCTCTCACATGACGTGAGAGTAGCGGCACCTTGGAGTGGATGTGTTCCGTACTTAAAGCTTATCAAATGGATGCATCACTTTCAAAGGAAGATTTGGTGGAGAGGACCACCATGTTTTGGAGACAAGGAAAGTTGCCCTCTAGGTTTTGGTAACGATTCTCTAACTCCTTATTTATGTTTACATGCTTTCCATGATTATCTTTATTAGCATGTTTTGATGTTTAGTGATCATCATGAATATGCCATGTTAATTAAATTAATGTTATACATATTAGTTGGTTGAAGCACCCATGTTTTATATGGACTTATATTTTTGTGTTCTCACCTTGGTTAAACTAATTTGTATGACCTAGATCTAATGCACATACATGTACATATTGATCATATATGATTTGTATTTCATATTTTTTTGTTTATAGATTATTGTGAAAATACCATGTTTATTGAATCCTTGACATACATGTATAGTATTTGAGACACCCATGTTTAATATGGATTATTATTTTGTGTTCTCATTTTTGATTAGCTATCATGTTTATCATAGGTTTAATAACATATGTATTTATATAATAATCATGTTTGGGTTTTATCATGATGATTTTATATTTGTTTTTGATGCTTCATGTTTTGATTACATGTTTAAGTGTTAGTTTTCATTAAGACTAGGATTTATACTTGTACATATAGTGGGCCACAAATAAATCTTTATATATGTTTGTGCTTAATGCTTATTTGAACCCATTAGATGTGCTAGTATAGTCTAGTTTTGATGATTCATACATTTCAAACTTGTATTCCATTTTGAATTTGTTTTATGAGTTTTCACTTCATGTATATGTGTATTATTGACAAACTTTAAGATATACATGTATACCCCTTGAGTCATTTGCCTTTCATGCAAATCCATATATTGGACTCAATTGTGTTTAGGGATATGTATGTATACTTATTGTGTTGACAATTCATACATATACCTTGAAATAAAATTTGTTGTTTAATGAAAATTTAGTTTTTTTCTTGATTTTGTGCTTAATTGTTTAACTTCATGTATATGTCTATCTTGTCCAAATCATTAGATATACATGAATATCCTTTTTGAGCCACGTGCCTTCATGCATATATCCTTGTGGACTCGTTTGTATCTTGGATATGTATGTATACTTTGGTTTGTATTAGACATACATATGCCTTGAAGATTAAATAATATTATTTTTTTTTTAGTTTTCTTGTTTAAAGGAATAATTGAACTTAGTTGAACAAATTTTCATGATTGTGATCTCCATACTTGACTTGTACACTCACATTTATTATTTGCTCATGTTTTATTTTCATGAGACATTTTTATGCTTAATTGGATTAGAGTGTTGATTATCATGTGGATTTCATTTTTATGAAAAATGATTTGTATTTATTCCTTACTTGAAGGATTTCGTACTAGTTAACAAAACTTTTCATTTTAACTAGTTCATATTCTTCGTTATAATATGAGATATACACTTGACCCTATTCTTTCAATTGGTATCATTGAACACTTTCAATTGGTATCAATTTTTGATCTTTTTGTATACTCATATATGTTTTGTATATGTATGCTTACTCTTTCAAGAATATCAATGTCAATTGGTATCTAATTTTCATACTTATATATACTTGTTTATGCTAAGCTTGAAAAAATTTTCTATTGTTTGATTTGTTTTCAATTGGTATCTTAACAAGCTTATGCATATGTTTAGTTGGTATTTCATAAAGGGGGAGAAAATTTGATGTTGTCTTTCAATTGGTATTTGATTTCCACTCCCTTGCTTTATGTTAAAATATAGTTTCAAATTGGTATCATATGTTTAAAAGAACACATTTCTCTTAATGATATCAAGATGTTTATGTTAAATGTTTTAAATTGGTATCTCAAAATTTTGTTTAAGAAAACCATATTTATTTTACATTGCCTATATGTATATAAATTCATGTTGAGTGTATCTTGTATTGAAGAGCTTGACAACTCTTCCTTATGTGGTACACGTGTGTAGGGGGAGCTTCACATCTCCTTTTATGCATTACATATTTTGTGTTATGTGAATTAGGGCGTGTCTTCCTTTCTTCATGTAACTCATATGTGTAGGGAAGCTAACTTAGCGTCTTCCTCTTCATGAATGTATATAGCATATAACATTTATTAATCTTTGTTTATCTTCATTTGGTATCAAGATGCTTCATTGACATATTTTTAATTGATATCGTGTTTGTAGTCACCCCTTATTGACTTCGTTTTTGTTTTAGACAAAAAGGGAGAGACCATTGTTTGCATTGTTTTGATTGACACAAAAAGGGGGAGAAAAATTTTTACCCCTCATTTTATTTATAGTTTTTGAATGTTTACCCCTTTGTTGATGATTGACAAAAAGGGGGAGAATTATTTGTGAGTTTTATATATATGCATAGTTATGTTTTTGCATATATTAAGTTTAATATAGTTTAATGTATGTTTATTGGTATCTAGAGCATCTAGAAAATGTTTATTTGTTAATTGGTATCTAGAGCATACTTTGCTTTAAATATTTCATGGTATCTAGAACCTTTATTGTTTATGCATATTTGTGCATTCATATTTTTAAGAGCCTTCATTGCATATTATTATGTTTATTTGGCTATGCATGAGTTAAGGGGGGGCTTCTTTGAAGCTTTACTTTAATCCATGCATATATAACTCCATGAGTTTTGTCATCATCAAAAAGGGGGAGATTGTTGGCCCAAAGGCCTTCCACTCTAGTTTTGATGATGACTCACTCATGTAGTTATGTTTACTAATAATCTTATATTGTTTAAGTTTCAGATCATTAACCAAGATATTAGTTTGGTGATAGCTTCAACAAGAGGTGTTTGGAAGCTTATCATGGTGATTCCGGTGCCAAAGCTTAAAGATCTTACCTTTGCACTCGGTGGATCGCGTTTGGGAGCAAGTCTTCTTGATGACTCAGAGACTTAGGTATCCTAGTTTAGACTATGAGTTTTTAGATCCATTTGTAAAGTTTAGAATAGTTGATATGCTCAAGTGCACAAACACACACGTTTTTATGTTTTGGATTTGGTTTTCATGAATATTAGATCAAAACAAGTTTACTTTACTTCTATGTATATTAGATATGTTCTAGATATACATACATGGTTTAAACGTGCTAAACAAACTTATTTTGAAATCCCTATTCATGTGTTGAAAAACCAAGTTTGATAAAAATACAAGTTTTGGTTTTTGATAAAATTGGCAAGACACAAAAATGAATTGATATGTTGATATATGTCTTGAAATTTTTATCACTTGTTTATGTTTCAATACAAAAAGATAAAACAAGTTTTATAGAATTTTTGAAGTGTTAAAAGATTTCTAGAAAATATTTCTAACTGTTTTTCTGACCCATAAATCTGTTCCAGGCTTCAACCAGTCGACTACTAACCTGATTAGTCGACTTGGCTGAAGTCCGGTCGACCGGGCCGGTTGACCAAACGTGCACAGATCTGTGCACGTTTGGCAGACTTGGGACGGTCGATCGTACCGGTCGACCGGGCCGAGAGCTCTGCTCTCTGTTTTTGCTTGGGTCGACCGGACGGTCGACCGCTGCAGAGAGCTCTGTTCTCTGTTAGTTTGGGTTGACCGGGCGGTCGACGGTAGCTCCAACGGGTCAAAATATGACCGTTGGACGGTCGACCGGCCGGTCGACCGTTGCCTGTCAGAGCTGCCAGCTCAGCTCTAACGGCTAGTTTCTGTTTTGGCCTATATAAACCCCATCTCTTGGGATTTTGGCTAAGGTTTTCAAGGATAAAAATTCCAGACTTTCTCTAGTGTTTAAAAGAGTTTTAAAAGAGTTTTTAAGTCAAAAAGATTTCATCTTATTTGTTTTTGGGTTTTTGGAAAATCAAAGAAAGCTAGGGTTTTGGAGATTGTTTTGTTTTCGTTTTTCTATCATTTACAAGTGATTTCCCAAGTAGATTTTCTTTGTTGCTGGTTTTCAAAAACACCTTGTTTCCACACTTGAGCTATCACCTATCCTAATCTATTAGGATCTTGTTTTTGTGGAAAAGAAAAGAGAAAAGAAAGAAAGATTGTGTTTGTGGTCTTTGTAACCACTTATTGTAAACCCTCCTTGCTTTTGTGAATCCCTCTTCGGTAGAGGTGATCGGAGTGGTATTGGTTTGGATCCCTCTTAGGTAGAGGTGATTGTGTTGGTTGTGAGCCTCTTCGGTAGAGGTGGTTGTTGGTTGGTTGTTGGCCTCGGTGGAGGTTGTTGTTTGAGAGAGGAGTTTGGTACTCCTAGTGTTGTAACAAATCCTCTTCGGTAGAGGTTCCCTCGGTGGGAGATAGTGGATTGGAAATCCTACACGGTGGTGTAGGCGGGGATGTAGAGTGGGTACTCGAACCTCGAAACAAATCTTTGTGTTAGCGTTTGATCCAATTTCTCTCAACTCTACTCTCTTTACTTTGTGCAAGCATCATTTCATTCAAGCATCATTCTTTCATTGCATACATATCTTATACATTGCTTGTGTTGCCTTGCATCTTTTATATTGCAATTCATTCTTATATGCTTGGCTTGATTGTGTGTATTTCATATTGCTTGGATTGCTTGTGTGTGTGCGCCTAACTTATACTCATCCAACAAGAGCTTCACATAGCACCTCAACCCATTTCAAGGGGAACCAAGGGGAGTTAGTCCAGAGCCTCGCAAGGGGAATTCAGCTACACTTGTTGTATTGTATTAGTTTGTGCATAATTTGCATTAGCTTCCGTTTTTAGCGCACTTAGTTTTGCATTTGTATTTTAGATTAGCACTAACACCTATTCACCCCCCCTCTAGGTGTTTTTCATATAGATCTTAAAAATAAATCTGATCTTTTAATGGATCTAAATATGGATCCTTAAGGATCCAAATTCGATAATCCAAAGGAATATACTTCTAGTTATTTCACTTAAGTTCAATCTAAATATTCTTTTCCATTGTAGACGTAAGTCACATAAGATTGTTTGGATATGTTTAAACATATATAATATTCTAAATAATCAAAACCAACTGAAGTGATGTTTTCTCATGTGACTCATATACAAATTTTGTTCTTCAGTCCGTTTTCACTTCGCGCGAAAAAGAAAATGAGAGAGGGGGAGGAGAGAGACAATCGCCGTTAGGAGGGGGGAGAGAGCCACCACCGGGTTTCGCCATCTCTGCCCCTTCGTCGCCGCTGTTCTACTCTCCCCCCTCCTACCTTCCCTCCTCCGTCTTCTTCCTCCTCCTCCTTCCATCGCGTCTTTTGCCTTCTTCTTCCTCCTCCTCACTCTACTGCTGGTATACTACTCGGTCAGTTTTCACCGTCGAGCGGTGTATCAATTAAAAACATAACACTAGATTTGAAAAAAAAAGAACTTTTCAAGTTCTATCACATCCCGCTTCCCACTATAGAGAGATAAGCACATGACTTGGACTGGTAACATGCTCAAAGGAGCATGCTAAGCCTCTAACTTGCAAATTATATTTTTTTATCTGTTGCATATTATATCGAGTGCAAATAGAGTACACATATATGAAACAAACTAATTAAATATTTATTCAACTAATAAAGTCCACAAAAATCAAATAACTGGGTACAAATCTCAATGCTAAAAAATGAGTACAAAATCTCTCTTTAATTATACATCTATGAAAGTAATAACTAAAAGCAGTCTTCAAATCTTCTAGCTTTTCGTAGTGCTCCATATCTCAGTGTCTCCACGAGCTCTTCACTATTTAGGGTAAGCAAACCCCGGGGAGTCAGAAAATTTCTGATAAGTACAAACAAAGGAAAAGAATATACAGTACGTGTAAAGCACACAGAGTATATGGACAAGAAAAGAACATGCAACATGCAGTTGCATGATACTTATTTTCATTAACACCACTAAGTATATGTAACATAAGTTTATTATTGAAACTAGTCATTTAATATTCAAGTCGTGATGATAGCAGACATTCATAGATGAAACCTTGATCCAAAGTTGAAGTCTCTGAACTGAAATTATGTTTTGCTTGTCGAATTTTGAAAAATCATAACTCCTAAACGATAATCCCAATAAATCTCAAATTTTTATAGGATGTAGTATAACAATTCTACAATATGTTTATAAAATTTCGTTGGAATCTAAATTTTGTTGGAATCTGATTAATTTGTTATATGAAATCCTGAATTTAACCTTAGTCTTGGGACTGAAATTCTGTTCTTATCCTGGCACATGTATCAAATTCAGAAAATTATTTTTTACACTCTGTAAGTCCGATTAGTATGAAACTTGGGGATAACTTAGTGTTAGTATATATTATAAAATTAATTTATTTATATTCACTTTCTTGGAATGTTATTTTGTAAAAGAAAATTTTAGAAAGTGCCTTGGCTGATGAACTCTTACAACGCCATCAACTTCAAAATGTATACTCACATTTAATAATTACATTCAATATAATACTGATGCATATAAAAATTTATAGAAGTTGATATTTAGGTTACCCAAATCAAAATCTTTATTGAATTATATTTCTAATCTTCAAACTTAAATCCTGAACTTGATTATAGATAAATTGAGACATGTTATTGTTTGATACTGAATTATCATGTACACTATTAAAATGGCCTCAAGTTAATTGCTCATATAAACTGTACTTGAACAAATTGTTACATGATGACAAATAACTAACATGATTGATTTTATTCATGTAGGAAGACAACATGATATAAGAATTACAACATGAATATCTTAGACAAAAACACATGAACATGAATATGAGCATGAATACGAAAGTTTAAATGACATGGATAAACACTTACGTGAAGTATGTACTTAGAATTACTTAAGAAAGTAGTACATGGTGACTGTATGGGCTTGACAGGGACATGATGGCATAATTGTTCTTGGTATTTGGTTCACAAAAGGATATTCATGTTTTATAATAAAATTGTTTGCAAAATGACAAGACACGGGGGCTAATGTGGGGGAAATTGATGGTGAAAATCGAGAAAGTGTACCTTGAGTACCCGTACCTATGTACAAGGTATGGTGGTGTGTGTTATTACATTGTGCATGTCACTTTGTGGCATGAGTTATTGATGAGCTGACTGTGATTATATTTTGATTATTTCTGGCTTGACTTCTCACTGGGGGTAAAATGATGTTTTTTTCACTAACAATTTTCAAATAATAATAATCATTGATAAATATACGGGAATAGGTTGTGGTATGGGACGCAGTCATTTTCGCGTCTTAAGACCCAATTGACATGCGTAGGAGGCGTAGGATGGAGTATGTTCTACTGACAATTGAGGTAGTCTCACCTAATTAGTAATCTCTCGGGACATTTTTATAATTAACCTTGTAACTGTGTGTTTATTGTGGTGATTACTACCGAATTATTGTTTGATTATACTTGTTATATTTGACTTACTTCATTTTATGACTATACTTATGCCTTGAGAATGCTTGTTTATCATCATGACTCAAATACTATATAACTGGTTTCAATAATAAATTCATGCTACAAATATATGGTAGTGTAATGAAAATAAATGTCATGTAACTGCATATTTGCATGTCCTTCCTTTGTGTGTGTGTGTGTGTGTGTGTGTGTGTATGCCTTGCACATATTGCATATTTCATTTCCTTGTTTATACTTGTCGGGAGATTCTAAATCTATGGGGTTTGCTTACCCTACGTAGTGGAGAGCTCGTAGAGACACTGACTGAAGACGAGGAGTACTGCAATAGCCTGCTGAAACTCAGTAGAAGACTTGAAAACTGCTTTTAGTTATTTGCCTTCATAGTTGTATAAATAAAAGAGAGATGAACTCGTTTCTTAGTTTTAGACTTGTATCCAGTTATTCTTTTTTGTGGACTTCATTAGTTGAGTAAACTTTTTGATTATTTTTTGCTTTCATATATGTGTACTTTATGTGAACCTGATTTATATGCAGCAGATAAAAAAGGGCATAATTTGCAGGTTAGAGGCTTAGCATGCTCTTTTGAGCGTGTCACTGGCCCAAGTCATGTTCTTATTTCGCTTTAATGGGAAGCGGGGCATGACATAGACTATCACAACTGTCACATGCAGTAGAACGTACCCCATCCTACACTTACTACGCATGTCAATTGGGCACTAAGACGCGAAAATGATTGTGTCCCATACCACAGCTTATTCTCGCATATCAATAAATGATTATCGTTATTTGAAAATTGTTAATGAAAAAGCGTCCATGTACCCCAGTGAGAAGTCATGCCAAAAATAATCAAAATATAATCATAGTGAGCTTATCAGTAACTCATGTCACAAAGTGACATGCACAATGTAATGACACACACCATCATACCTTGTACATAGGTAGGGGTACTCAAGGTACACTTTCTCAACTCCCACCATTAATTTCCCCCATATCAGCCTTCGTGTCTTGTCATTTTGCAAATAATTTTATTATAAAACGTGAATATTCTTGCGTGAACCAAATATTAAGAATAATCATGCCACCATCAGGGGCGGAACCAGATATAAATTTTGGGGTGGGCTGCAATTTTTTTTAACATATACTTATGAATTGTGTGCATTTTCCAAAAGAATAAAACAGTATTCTCCACTAAATCAGAAGTGGAACTAGTAATAAATTTGCTAAAAAAAACCAAAATATAAGGGGATCTAACACAATATTTGAAAAAAGAACAAAAAAAAATTGAATTTAAGACAATATTCGAAAAAATGGGCCAGGCTATAGCCCGGCCCAGCCCACCTCAGGGTCCGCCACTGGCCACCGTGTTCTTGTCAAGCTCATATAGTCACCATGTACCACTTTCCTAAGTAATTTCAAGTACATGCTTCACGTAAGTGTTTATTCATATCATTTAAACATTCGTGTTCATTTTCATATTCATGTTCATGTGTTCATGTCCATAATATTCATGTTATAATTTTTATATCATGGTGCCTTTCTACGTGAATAAAATCAATCATGTCGGTTATTTGTCATCATGTAACAATTTGTTCAACTACAATTCATATGAGTAATTAACTCGATGCATTTTTAATAACATACATAAAAATCCAATATCAAACAATAACATGTCTCAATTTATCTATAATCAAGTTTAGGATTTAAGTTTAGAGTTTAGAAATCTAATTTAATAAAAATTTTGATTTAGGTAATCTAAATATCAACTTCTATAAATTTTTATAAGCATCAGTATTATATTGAATGTAATTGTTAAATGTGAGTATACATTTTGAAGTTGATGGAGATGTAAGGGTTCATTAGCCAAGTCTCTTTTTAATTTTTCTTTAGAAAATAACATTCCAAGAAAGTGAATATAAATAAATTAGTTTCATAATATACACATCTAACACCTGTTGTGCGCCGATGACAACAACCAATAGAGGATCTCACAGATCTCAAACACAAAGAACAACCCAACAACCACACGAAGAACACACAATCACAAAGAACATGATTTAACGAGGTTCAGCCTCAATGCCTACGTCCTCGGGGCAATCAATGGAGAGATTTATATTTAGGAAGATGATTACAATAGCTCTTTGTCTCTTTGAATGCAAGAGAACTCCCAGCTAATACAATTTCGCAGGCTTAAACCCTAGAAAACCCCAGCAGCCCTTAAATACCCTACTGTTCAGCAATTTGCGGAACAGCAGATTTTTGCCCAAACCCGACTGTTGGTCGACCCGGCCGGTCGACCGACTTCCACCTCGGTCGACCCGCCCGGTCGACCGAATTTAACCGAGAGTTCGGGTCTTACAGTCAGGGAATTGCGGTCGACCGGCCGGTCGACCGCCTAAGGCCCTGTGCATGCTGTGCATGTCGGTCGGTCGACCGAACCGGTCGACCGACCCTGCCTGATTTCTGCTGCTGCTGCTATTTTCTGCTGCTGTCCACTTTGCCTTCCGTCGTCGACTTCCTTGGCGATCTCCTCGACGCGACCCATGGCAATCCAGCAATCCAGTCAGCTTCCTAGGTAATAATCTCTCTCTTTCCAACAATTCTCCACCTCGGCGAAGATTTCCAAATCTGATCCGAACTCCAACGAACCCCAGTCCATCACCTGGTGAAATCGACACACGATCTCGGCGAAATCGACACACGATCTCGGCTTGCGCGCACCGGTCGAAATCGACACACGATCTCGGCGAAATCGACACACGATCTCGGCTTGGAATCTTTGGCTCATCTATTTCTGGAAAACATCGCACATGCCTTCCCTGCACTTCAATTTAGGAGAATTTCCATACCTGCCGATCACTAACCGTGGCTCCCTCTCCGCAACTTCACGACCTCACGAAGACTTCCTTATGAGCCAACACTGACTCTCCACTGACCAGCTCTATCTAGTCCACCTGTCTTCCACTGACGGTCCAACCAAGTCTGCGTAGAGCCCACCATACATTGATCGGCTTCAACTGGATGCACACCACTCCTTATGCAAGCTCAACATCTTCTCTCCGGAAGATAAACCTGTTCATCGAGATCACACCATCTCACCACTACGTGAGATCCAACTGGCCACACCACTTCACCTCTACATGAAGTCTCTTCACCTCTACGTGAAGTCTCTCCATCTCTACTTGAAGCTTCAATAGGCCACAACTCTTCACCTCTATGTGAAGATCCAAAATAACATCTCAAGAACCCAAATAGCTTCATAAGAGTTGCATCACCAAATGGCTGCGCCTTTACGGCTGCCTACGTACCTTTGCCCAAAAGGATCAAGCCAACCGTAGTTCATTAAAATGAGCTTCAACAAGCTCAAACAATGGTACCTATATTTGCAGCAGCGAACCTGTCTGACCGAGTCACATGAACCTCTTCCTGACCATCATGGAGAACAATGGCCTTTAACTTCAGCTTGTTGAGATCACAAGCTTGAGATCCATGCTTCTTTAACCACAAACGTGGTTTCACCTTGGTTCCAATGGCTGCAAATAACTCGACATCCTCAACAATGTCGTCAATCTGTTCAACATCACCCTTGGTATCTTGAACTCCTCCCGGTGTCACCTCCGATGAAGTCTCCTCTGATGCCGAACCAACTGGAGATGATGGAGTAGCATCAACCTCCACCCGCTGCAATCCTTCCTTGGTCTCCGTCCTCTCCACCTACTGAGAGACAGTGGACTTCAACACTGAAGCCTCTCCAAATGTGACATGCCTGCTCATCACGATCTTCTTGTCTTCGGGGTCCCACAACCTGTAGCTGTTCCTTTTGACACCCAAGTAGACAAACCTTTTTGCCCGCGGATTCACCTTGCCACTCTTGGCATTGAAGTAGGCCGGACTTTCAAACTCCCGCAGCACACCATGACCTTGAGCAGATTTCCCAGACCAAATTTCCATTGGAGCTTTACCTCCTATCGCAGTCGATATGTTCATGAGATGGCTAGCATACTCAGTCGCCTCAACCCAGAACGACCTGTCTAATCCTGCATTAGACAACAACCTCCGAACCTCCTCCAGCAAGGAACGGACTACATCTCTAGCCAACCCATCTTTACCTGTTGTGAAGTGAGTAGCAATACCTGTGTTCTGGCTAAACCGTAGGAACTGGTCCATGTCTTTTTCAACATTACCAATATGAAGCTCTTTTATCTTCCTACCTATTTGCCTCTCCATTCTTCCTCTCCACTTCATCAACACATCTAGGGCTTCTCCCCTTTGTCTCATCGGATATATCCAAACCTGCCTAAATGGACCATCAATAAACGAGACAAAGTACCTGTGACCTCCAAGCGATGCCGTCTTAGCAGGTCCCCATACGCTCATGTGAACACAATCAAGAAGACCTTCATTGCGGTGAGTACTGGTGCTGAATCTCACCTTCTTCTTGTCCAGAACGCTGTGTCCACCTTCCAAATTGCAGGTAGCAGCACCTTCCATGGATTCCTTCTTTGCAGGAGCTTGCAAAGACCTTCCATCTTCGTGTCCGACCTTTCCCTGCCAGTCCTCCGGGCCACCTTTATCTGAAAAACTCAAGTCTCCACCTGATCTGTCATCATACTACCCTTCAAGTAGTAAAGATTTCCTCGGCGGACGCCCTTTATCACCATCATTGAGCCTCTGATCATCTTGAGAATACCATCTCGAACAGATATCACCATGCCCGATGCTTCCAAAGTGCCAACTGAAATAAGATTCCTCTTGAGTTGAGGTACATACCTCACCTCCTTCAGCTCTCGAACTATCCCATCATCCGTCTTGATGCGGACTGTACCCATCCCTTCATATTACACAGATGGTCATTCCCCATGACCGTGTAACATCCATCTAGCTTCTCAAAGCTAGAAAACCAGGCCCTATTCGGGCATACATGATAGGTGGCTCCGCTATCCAAGATCCACTCAGCCCTATCTGAGTTATAAGCAGTAGGGGTAGTAACTGAGAGAGAGAACACCGATGAGTCATCATCCGATCCATCCGCCTTTGCGAGATTCGCCTCGGTCTTTGACTCCACCTTCTTATCTTTGGCCTTAGGGCATTCTGCTTTCCAGTGTCCTAGTTCCTTGCACAAGGCACACTGATTCCTCTTCAGATTTCTGAAACCCGGCCTGGATTTCGATCTTCCTCTAATCTCCTTTCCCTTCTTTGATGAACCTCTGCCTCTTACTTCCAATGCCTCCGCCGATGACCCTGACTGAGAAGGATGCCTCTCCTTCTTCCTTGTCTCATAACTCATCAGTGCAGACGACACCTCACCATAATCCAAGCTCTGCCTTCCATTAATGAAGGTCAGTGTGAATGTCTCGTACTCCTCTGCAGGAAGTGAATTCAGAAAGATGACCGCCTTATCTTCCTCATCTACCGTGACATCCACATTTAGCAGATCTGTAAGAAGCTTCGTATATCGGTTGATGTGCTCATTTACTGTGCTCCCCTTCTTCATCCGAAACTGATACAGCTTACTCTTAAGCTGCAACCTGGACTCTACACTCTTCGTCAGGTACTTCTTTTCAAGGGTTTCCCACAGTTTCTTCGCTGACGTCTCATGTTGCACAAGGTATTTTATGTCTTGTGACAAGCATGAACGTATCAAGCCACATGCCGACCTGTTCATCTTCGCCCAGTCTTCATCAGTGGTAGTGTTCTTCTTCTTCGCCAGTAGGAGAGTGTCTTCGAGGTTTGATGCATTCAGCGCATCCATAACCTCGCATCTCCACATACCAAAATTGTTAGTCCCATTAAACTTAACAACTTCAATCCTTGGGTGATTGTTCATTGTCTTAACAGATGCAGTTTCTTCTGCCATTGAGATTTTCCTGATTCTCTATCTATGCGGAAAATCAACTACCTTGAAATAGATCTATACACAGATAAAAATATGATTTTTACCTGTCCCTTGAAATCCTAGATCGAGTTTCTCACTGGATCTACTTCAACACAGATTCAACGAGCCCTCCTTGCGTCCTTCTGAGATCGACACACGATCTCCTCGAACACCCAATACCTCCGATCTGACCACACGATCTCCACCGGATCAGATCTCGAGCCCTTCGAATCCTCAGAAATCCCAAGTGCAACCCGGAAGCTCTGATACCACTTGTTGTGCGCCGATGACAACAACCAATAGACGATCTCACAGATCTCAAACACAAAGAACAACCAACAACCACACGAAGAACACACAATCACAAAGAACACGATTTAACGAGGTTCGGCCTCAATGCCTACGTCCTCGGGGCAATCAATGGAGAGATTTATATTTAGGAAGATGATTACAATAGCTCTTTGTCTCTTTGAATGCAAGAGAACTCCCAGCTAATACAATTTCGCAGGCTTAAACCCTAGAAAACCCCAGTAGCCCTTAAATACCCTGCTGTTCAGCAATTTGCGGAACAGGATTTTTGCCCAAACCCGACTGTTGGTCGACCCGGTCGGTTGACCGACCTCCACCTCGGTCGACCCGCCCGGTCGACCGAATTTAACCGAGAGTTCGGGTCTTACAGTCAGGGAATTACGGTCGACCGGCCGGTCGACCGCCTAAGGCCCTGTGCATGCTGTGCATGTCGGTCGACCGGACCGGTTGACCGACCCTGCCTGATTTCTGCTGCTGCTGCTATTTTCTGATGCTGTCCACTTTGCCTTCCGTCGTCGACTTCCTTGGCGATCTCCTCGACGCGACCCATGGCAATCCAGCAATCCAGTCAGCTTCCTAGGTAATAATCTCTCTCTTTCCAACAACACCATGTTATCCCAAGTTTCATGCTAGTCGGACTTACAAAGTGTGAAAAATAATTTTTTCGAATTTGGTACATGTGACAGGGTTAGAACATAATTTCTGTCCCAAGACTCATAATTGAACTCAAGATTTCATCTAAGAAATTAAATGAGATTCTAACGAAATTTTATAGACATACTGTAGACGTGTTATACATCTTATGAAAAAATTGAGATTTTTGGGATTATTATTTAGGAGTTATAATTTTTCAAAATCAGGTATGCATGACAGAATTTCAGTTCACAGACTCCGACTTTGGATCAAGATTTCATCTATCAGATAAAGTCAGATTTCAATGAAATTTTATAGACATGTTCTAAACTCATTATATCATACCATATCAAAATTTCTTTAATTTTGAATTTGTGTTTTGAGAGACAAGATTTGTTTCCTTTTTTTTCATATTTACAGTTCAACCAGAAAAAAATTACAGAACATAATGGAGTTAAAAAATATAAGAATTGCATTATGACAATTCAAACATAATTTTTAAAAATAGGGCTAATACACATTTTTTTAAATTTTATCACATAAAATAAATATCAGATCTAGTAATATTATTCATGAGTCGAGTACCAATTAATAAATATAAATCAATTTACATGTTTTCTCTTTATGTGATATTATTAGCAACTTAAAATTTTAGTTTTTTTCATTAATTGACCACAATAAATTTCTCATGCATGATTATAATTCTAAAATGAGTAAATCTAGTTAACCAAAGGAAAAGATCACTCATAGGCCTGATTTCTATATGATTTAATATCAAGGAAAGAAAGTGAAGTACTTGCCTTATGTTGAAACCTCAAGAGCAACTTGTAACTTCTCTATAGGGTTTCTTCTAGCAATCCCTCTCCTTCTTTAGCTCTCTTTTAGCCTCCTAAAACTGAATCTAATAGATTTCTCTTTTTTTTTTTGTGAATTTCGTTTAGGATTTTCAAGGGAATAAAAGAGAGGTTTAAATAGACTAGATGTGAGTTTTAGTCGGTTTAAGTTGGGTTTAGGGTGTAATTTGGGTTTGGCCCGAATTTGGGTATTTGGATTAAGTTTGAACTTGATTTTATGTGTTTTTGGATAAGGAGGAATTTTGAACGAATTTAAAAATATTTTTTTATGTATTCATAGATTTAAAGGGACAAGGAGTTAAGAAAAATAATTCTATTGGGGTTTGGGTATAAAAATCTAAATCATATTGGATAGTAACTTAAGTTATAAACTTTGGTCAAAATATTTACTATTACTTAAAATATTTTTATTCCTAATTATTATTTTTCTTATTTATATATTTATTTAATTTAATGCCTCTTAATATCACTTAGTTCCAGGATATTACAAGTTCTATTTGAAATTTAGTTAAAATTGTCTTTTTTTGGAGAGAAAATTAGATTTGGATAATCCAAACCCATTAAATCCAATAAATTATTGGGTTTAGACCCTCACATGGATCCCAACTCTCTTAGTGGGTTTGGACCGTAGGTGTGGATCATGTATCCATATGTGGATCTTGTACGATCCGACCCGAACTCGGCCCTTACCCGGGAACTTAATAATTTCGGGTTTAAATTTGGATATTACTCGTGCTCGGATGTCTGGATCCGAGTCCGACCCTATAACCTGACTGTTTTCCAGTTCTAGCAATCTGCACCTCCTTTTGATATAAACCCTCGTCCCCGAGTCTTTCCCATTCTCCCGCTTCGTCTTCTACTTGTTCTCTTTCTCCTTCTCCACTCGCCATGTCGGTAAGTATCCTCGAAACCCTAACCCTAATGTTTAACCCTCCTCTCGATTCCGATCTTTCCGACCCCTTCGATTTCTTCCAGATCTTCGAGTACAACGGAAGCGCCCTAGTGGCGATGGTGGGCAAGAATTGCTTCGCTATCGCCAGCGACCGACGCCTCGGAGTCAATCTCCAGACGATCGCCACCGATTTCCAGAGGATCTTCAAGATCCACGGCAAGCTCTACATTGGCCTCTCCGGCCTCGCAACTGACGCCCAGACATTGTACATAACTCTAAAAAAAATTAATTTTGTTTTCTTTCCGTCGTCTGATTTTTCTGATTTTGTTTGTTTCTGATGTGTTCTGGTGAGGGGTTGAAGGTACCAGCGGCTGGTGTTCCGGCACAAGTTGTATCAGCTGAGAGAGGAGAGGGATATGAAGCCCGAAACCTTTGCCAGCCTAGTTTCAGCTATTCTTTACGAAAAAGGTTCGAATTTCTGTCAAATGTTAAGTAGCTTATTCTATTTGATGATAGTTTTGTCGAATTTTTATTGAAATTCCGTTTGATTTTTATTAGAAAGAATTTCGGTTTGGTTTTGTTCTTTGATATCGAAAGAAGCTTTATGTTTTACTGCCCAAGGCTGCTAGGTTAAGTTTGTCTCTTTTAGGTTAATGGAGTTCGATAGGGTTTTAGTGAAGCATTGGGATGAAAGCTCAGATTTTCTTTGTTGGAAATAGGGTTGTTACCCGAACACCTGGGTATTTATCGATCTATGTCTATGGGCGGGATGTGATGCTTATTTCTCAATTTATGTATGGCTGTGATTAGCGACGATTCATGGCTGATCATCGTTCCAGATCTATGATTGTCATTATCTGTTCATAGATTTGTCAGGTTAGGTTATGATTCATCTTTGCCTTCAATTGAGGAGATCATAGTAGTAGAAAATAGAGACTTGACTCTGAGCAGCATATAATATGGAGTTTACAGCACATACTTCTATCAATATCAGAGATTTCTTCAAATATTCAATGAAGGAAAGGAAATTAAGAGTGCTTAATTAGGGACTGTGATGTTTGGAATTGTTTGTTTGGTATTATTTTTGAACATGGGATGGCAGATTTGGCAATTTTCATTGGGTCCAGTTGGAATCCATGTCAAGGCTGTTATCCGAGGATATCATACTATTTGAAATACTTTTTATGTGGACTAAGTAGGCTCAACTCTGCCCCATGGTAGTTCCGTTTTAATTGTGATCCATTGGATATAGGGGCCATGAATCCATGATATTGGACCCCGATACATTCTAATGTCAAGTTGGAGTCAAAGCTATCTTGTCTACTTGCTGAAGAGGATTGTGAAAACTTCCCATATTAGAGTCCCAAATTTTTTTAATTGAATTTCATGACTTAAAAGCTTGACAATATTGTCCATGCACTTCATATTTCATTTTTTATCGTGTCAGACGCTCAGACCACTTGGGCAGTTTAAGAACTCTTCGGTAGATTTAAATGGGACACCAATAATATAGCAAGTCATCATAACAAGATGATATTGCTTATCCACTTCGGTACCAATACTCAAAGTGATAACTATATTAAACATGGTTTAAAGACTCGGCCGAGTCGGAGACGAGTCAGCCGAGTCGTATCCGCCTCGGCTCGCTCCGAGACGAGTCCGAGTCACGAGTCGGTCGACTCAACTCAGAGGAGACCGACTCGGCCGAGAATCGGAGTTGACTCGGTCGACTCGGCTGAGTCGACTCCGATTCTCGCCGAGTCGACTCGAAACATATATTCACCTGTGACGAACGGTATAAAGAAAAAAGAAAAGAAAAAAAAGAAACTTACCTCTCTCGCTCAGATCTAGAGATCATCGCCGCTGCCCGATCGTCACCGCTCAGATGTAGACTCCGCCGCCGCCGATCGCCGCGGCCGCTCCTCCCAACCCTAGGTAATGTTCCTCCTTCTCTGTCTCTTTCCCTCTCTCTCCCTGTTTCTCTCCCTCCCCCCTCTCACCCGCTCTCTCTTCCCTCCTCTCACGTCTTCTCTGTCTCTTCCCTCCCCTTGTTTCTCTCTCCCCCTCCCTTTCTCACCCACTCGCTTTCTTTCCCTTCCATCTCCCATCTCTCCCTGTTCTTTCCCCTCCCCTTCCCTCTCTCTCCTTGTTTCCAATCTCTCTCCCCTCTCCCCCTCTGAGGTATAAGAGAAGTAGATGATGATGGCGGTGGTGAAGATGTGAGAGTGAGAGTTTTATCCAGTTCTAGTAGTGATGATAGTGAAGATGGTAATGATAATGATGACAATGATGGCAGTGATGGCGGTGATGGCGGCGTTGGTGATGATGACAATAATGAGGGCAACAATAGCGCTGATGGAGGAACTTATAGTGTTGAAGGTCATATGCAAATGTTAAGTTTGACATCAGGTCAACATTATTGTGTGACATATGTCCATGACTACATATCACAATTTGAGAGATCTACGAGCACTAGTATTGGTTTATCTACTTACCGCAGAGATGATTATGATGATGATTTTATACCTCATCGCAATTCAATGTGAAAATAACTACATTAGCGTGTATTTATGAATATAGTTTGTGCAATTTACTATATTATGCATGTATTTTGATATGTTTCTATCGACAACGCGTGTATTTATACTTTCGCTTTATGTTTAGTGTGCTAGGTGGTACGTTTTGAACATGTGATACATAAATGTGGATGTCTACATTTTTTTTAAGATTTGTTGTGATTTTTCAGATTTTTTTGAGCTTTCTATGTAGCGTTCTGCGCGTATCACCCGAGACTGATCCGAGTCGCCGAGACCGATCCGTCTCAGTGCCCGCCGAGTCAGCGGCCGAGACTGTGAACCATGATATTAAATGCCTAATCAATTTATCCAATTATGGGAATATTGGATATATTGATATTTGACAACCATGAAATATGACATCCCCATGTCAAAATTTTGGACCTTTTCAAAACATTTTCATAATGCGATTACTTGATATCATTTTCTTTGTCTAATTTGACAATATTGCTTAAAAGAGGGGCAAATCCTAAAATTACAAATTAAGGCCCGAATAAAGTATACAGTTTATAGTTCAAGCGTAAATTCACAAACTTGCAATCTGAAGAAGGCTTCTAGTTATGGGGTAGGTACCGTATTATTGGATATGGGGTAGAGGCTATAGATTTTAGATTTCTTACTTGACATTGTGTTACTAGCCCATTAAATATATTAGTAATCTATCTACTGTTGATAGGACTTTGATTGTTTTTATATTGAGAATGGATGTGTTGGGCTATCAGATATGAGGGAAGATTGTGAATGAGGATACCTAATTTGGGGGTTGAAATTCATATAGAAACTTGAGAAACCTCACCCAAGATTCGCATATATCAGCGTACAGCCTTAGGGTATGGACTACAACTTTTGTGTGATGACTGTTGTAACCAGACTGATGGGTTTCATATACAGTTGTATGAATTCTTTCCAGAATGAAAGATTCAATCAATTAACTATTCCCAGAGCTTATACATTACACTCCTGCCTCATAATATACCAAGCTAATCAGTGTGGATGCCTTTTCCTCATCTGATTTTCAATTATTCTTCACCTTATGCTTAAATATAATGAGAGAATCTCTGATCATGGTCCCAACTCCTAACCTTCTTTTTTGACCTGAGATGACGCTAATTTGAGCCATGTGAAGGAAGCTTGCTGATATTTGGTTGAATTAGACTCTCTCATAAGCCAATTGTTATGTTTCTTGTTATGTTGCCGCTTAGTGTTACTACTTCTATAGATTCTAATTCTATATATTGATCTGTCACGATGCAGTTTATTAAGCTCTTGTTTTGATCATAATTCTGTGTTCCACTAGTAGATCCAAAAGTTCAAATGTCAGAGACATCTACTATCAACACTATTTGTGTTATCTATCTTGGAAATTTCAGTCTAACTAGTTGAAAACTTGGACTTGAAAGTTATGGAAGATTTTAGAAGGGTTAATAAAACATTGTAGCTGAATAGTGAATATTGGAATGTAGGGTCACTATTCTACATTACAATAAGTACATTTTTGATAATTTATTTTAGGACATTCAAGGTGTACAACGTCTGGGCCTGCCTCATGTCACAAAAGGTATGATGGAGATACCTTTTAGAGCCCTCAAAGAGTTTAGGGCAAAGGCTAAAATTAAGGTTTAAATAGGAATTGCAATCATGGTTCAAAGTCGTGGTCTCGGCCGCCGACTCGATGGGCACTAAGACGCATCGGTCACGACGTCTTGGATCAGTCTTAGGAGATACGCGCAAAAAGCTACATAAAGGCTCAAAAAATTTGAAAAAATCATGACAAATCCTAAAAATTATAGACATCAATTTTTATGTATCACATATCCAAAACAAGTTTGTTTTCAGGGGTAATGGGAAAATATGATGATTTCGGGGGATAAATTTAAGAAATATGGTGATTTGGGGTAAATTTAGAAATATGAAGATTTGAGGGGTATATATATGAGAAAACCCAAAAATTAAAAAAAAGATAAGAGACGAGAGAGATCGGATGATCATCTCTCTTGATCATCCCTCTCTGGCTCTCTCCTCTCTCTGGCTCTCTCTATCCCTCTCTCCTTTCTGTCTCTCTCCCCACCGATCATCTTTATCTGTCTCTCACCCTTTCTCCCCCTCTGCCACTCTAAGAGAGTGG